>QGDG01000063.1:0-198922 GCA_003268315.1 Stemphylium lycopersici
AGCTTCAAGCTGAGGCAACTAGGAGGGGGGGGGGCGGGGGGGGGGAAGCATCGTCTGGCTGTCACGTGTTGTTTGCAGCGAGCCATAGAGCAACATGCAACCAAATAGGCATCGTTGCTCTTCGCGTTGTTCGACCCCATCTGGCAGGAGGATTTTGCGGTAATTTTACGGACTCAGGCGCCCAGCACGTGACGTTCGCTACATCCCATCAGGCGGCTGCGTCGCGAAAATGAGGAAAAGAGAGGTGGCGTTATTGCCACTTCAACAAAACTCCTCGAGGAGCCGTGCGAACAAAGTCTATTTGCACGATCCACCAAATCCAAAATGCTGCCATTCACGTGGATCAAGGAAACCGTCCTTTACACGTGGAACAACAAGGAGCCACTACGGTCCTGGCTGAAACTTCTCACGTGCCCATGTCTCGGATGGTAATACTTCTATGTCTTCTTGACCCATGATTTCTTTTCGAAATCTGGGAATCTGATATCAGGGGCACGAACGCAACGATACCTCTTCATGAGTGAGATCACGCAAGCGCGTCGGGAGCGAGGCCTTCAGAATCGGAAGCGGGCTATCTCTGTGGATGGCAATCTAGGGATTAGTCCATGGGTCAGAGAGAGCGAAACCAACGAGCAAGATCAAAGCTCTTTCTTCAGCATCTTACCGGTGGAAATCAGGCTGCAGATCTACAAGCTCGTGCTTTGTGACGAGGAAGAGAAGAATGTTGACGCCAAAGAACAGGAGAAAATGTGGGATGAGAGAGATTGGTTCTCATTTAGAGCGACACCATCTTGCCCGGTGGGCATGCTCCGGACTTGTCGCAAGCTGTAAGTGGTAGTTGTTCACACCGACATGCATCTGCTGACACTGTCAGCTATCGCGAAGCAATCGACATCCTTTATTCAGGCAACCATCTTTCCTTTGCAAGCTCTGAGCGCTTTGTTGTATTCACTCGCTCTATTCCTCGACCCCGCATAGCCTCCATCAGACGCATCACCATCGCATACATTGGCAAAGACAAGACACCCTTGAGCGACACTGAGACATACCGCTGTAACTGCGAAAATGAAGATTTTCTAGTACTCATTTCCACAATGCTGGAGTTGAAAATGATTGGGTTTCGAATGAGATATCTCTATGGCAATACTCGATGTTATCTTCCAGAAGGGGGGCTCTACTGTTGGATCTAATCCAAAACAAAACTGATGTGAGTGGATGCGAGCTATGGTACGAGGTCGAATCCCATGATTATAGGAGGAGAATATATGGGCCGTTTGATGAAGGAATGGATACGGACGAATTCTTCGCACGATGGAGAGTTGGCGAGAAGCTCTGGCTTCGGCAAGCAAGTAGCGGCGTTGGCTTTAGCAGTATTGTCTAATGACCCCAAGGCCAAAGCCTCACCAACATGGTGTTTTGAAGCATGATGGAAGGATTATGGCAAACAAAACATGATCAATCGCAAAACAGTCACAGCTCTTCCTCCCCGCCTCCAAATCACCGACTGCTAATGCTAGTTGGCAGGGTAATCTCGCGAAGTTTGGCGCACAGCTCAAGCTCATTCAAGCAGCTCAAGCGAGCGGGGCAGATGTTTCACGTGCCGCAAGTCCATCGATGCTTTTGCATTGGGTAGCAATCATCCTACTCCTCGATGAGCTACCAAGGAATTGCTTCAGGGGATTGCAAGTGTGGATCACGTACACAATTTCCGACAAACTCGCCCTGGACATTGCACTTGGAACAATCAAATGCGGCGTTCCTCAACACCCACAAGTTCAATTCTTCGTAGCATATTCGTTCTGGTTGTACATGCCCATGGAGCATTCTGAAGTGATGGAAATATAGGAAATGCTAACTAAAGAACACGACAACATCTTTGGGGACTTTGAACCGCTTACGGAAGGAAACCTAAAGGGTTGGGATGAAGAGTTTGCGCATTGTCGGAGGGTACCTGGGAGAAGGAGGGAGAGCTATATATGATAAAGATTTCCAAATCATTATCGCGTTATGTGTGCTCTTGAACAAAGCCAGCCAAACTAGCAGCAATATGCGCCACATTCACTCTTTCCAGCTCCATCGCTGTTCTTGCAGTGGCTCTCTCCCTCGACAGCTGATCGTCGGCAAAAGCAAGATGCTTTGATATCGATATCGGCGGCAGCCACCGCAATGTCACGTTGGAGCTTGAACTTTTTGGCTTCCTCCTATTTCCCGTTCCGGACCAAACACTCATATAAACCATGCAAGCCCCGAACATTGTTGATGCGCGCTTTTCGTCGAGGTAGTCTATCGATAAGCCCCAAATCCTCCCAATACAGGCTTCCCGCTTCTTCAGAATGACCCTATTCAAAAAGAAGCGCGACCAAAGCGTGCCGCACTGATTACATCCACAATGGAGGGTCGGCGTATGCAACTCTGTCTTCTAGCTCGACCTCTTGAGCTTTCGCTAAATTGCGTAATAATTTCTCGAAAGAGGCTTCCCGGTCTTCATGTGAACATTTTCCACGATTTGTTGTCGCTGGGGCCAACAGCACATGCTAGTCCCCAATAAACCATTACGTATGTTTTATCATGGGAAGCCGCTTCGAAATATTGTATGGACGCTTCGTGGTTGAATAAGTAACACCATACCAGGCCTCGACTGAAATAATTGTGTGCCACTTGAGATTTGATGTTAGCGACCCGAATATACCCACTCAAGTCGTAATAGTGGGTGGCTTTCTCTGACATGAATCCGTTCCTATGAAGATTAGCCGGTGGAATAGATTCAGTGTAGCAAGATCATACTCAATATCTTATCAAGATACTTATGCTAATTCACTGGCTGTACAATCGATTTTGCTAATGTAGCGCTGCTCGGTATGCCTTCGATCAATCAAGGTACGGCTGAGCGTTCCAATCAAAGTTCGCGGATGACTGGCAAAAATGTTGATTTATCATGATAGAGTAAGTCGAATAGTTGTTGCTTGGCAACGCGCTTTACGAATAGTGACTAGCATCGGCATCCCTACACGCTGGCGGCCCGCAGTTTACAAATTCATCCCATTGATGTTTGCTGACCACGAAACTCTATTCAGCAGTGGTAATCTAGATGACACGAGCTACATGGACATGGGATGGAGTTCGACAACCACCAAATAAATCTTGGCAATTGAGTTTTTACTAATGTTTCCCCGCAATTCCAGCCGCCGACACGATGGAAGTGGGCCTATCCTTGTATGGTACCACTGTTAGATGCTGTCCGGTTGTACGAGGAAGACAGCGTACATGTATAACTAAGAAAGATTGGTAATGATTCGTCTGCCAAGCGCTCACTTCCCGACATTCCAAACTGCCGACGCGGAACTAGGCCGGAGCGGCCCCTTGAAGATCCTCCGCTCCGTTCGCGACATGCACGTGATGGTTTCTGCTCGTCTTACGATACGTCACGAATCTTTGTGAAGACTCATAGATGGAGGCTGAAAAGTTGACCAGGTACCAACGCAGACTAATGGCAGCGACCATAGCTTTGCATCTGTATTCCGTTGAGTTGATATAAAAGCCTTTTGCCGGGGCTCGCTCTTCTCCATTAGCCAGCCCATCCCACAAAATTTCCACAAACAGTCTCTCATAATACTAACAGCTTCTTCTCAATCCACGTTTTCGTTATTCGCCAATTGTTCTCTACCACCTCACTCGCAATGAGTCAAACCATTACAAAAGTTGCGCTTGCTGGTGTATGTTCATTCGGGCAACGCACAGTTCCCTGCTAAGATTGTACAGGCGACCGGTAGCCTTGGTTCGAGAATCTTGGCCGCTCTTCTTGATGCCAAATTCGAAGTTACCGTCATTGCGCGAAAGGAGGGCCAGCAGTTGCCTTCCGGCGTGGCTGCGAAGGTTGTCGATACAGGCTCAGTGGCAGCTATTGCAGGCGCTCTGCACGGTCAAGATGCTCTTGTCGACGCGACATCTGGCCCGGACCCTTCTCTTCAGGGACGCTTTATTGAGGCAGCAATTGAATCTGGTATTTATCGCATCGTCATGAACGAGTTCAGCGCCGATCCCCAAGATGCCAAAGCTAGGAGCCCACTTGTGTTCCACGCAAAGAGCAATGCTTTTGAGCAAATCAAGAAAGTGGCTGCCGAAGGAAAGCTCACTTACACCACCATCTCCAATTCGGCTTTCCTGGATTGGAACTTGCGAACCGGCTTCATTAACATTGATATATTTAACAAAAAGGTCCAGTATATGAACGATGGCATGCGTCCCTTTCCTTGGACTATGCTGTCTTCCGTTGGAACTGCCGTTGCCAACGTGCTAAAAATGGCCGAGCAAACGCAAAACCGCTCGTTTTACATCTCGAACATTATCAAGAGCCAAAAGCAAATGGCAAATTTGGCCAAGGAAAGTTTAGGGAGCGAGGGCTGGGAGGAGACACACCAGGACATGGACCAAAAACTGAAGAATGCGACAGCTGATATGATGGCTGGCAAAGTTGATATGCAGGTCATAGGGGATATGATCCGCTGGTCTGTTTCAGCATGCCCCGCGACGCGTTGGGAGCAGATAGGGGATAACGAACTTTTGGGAGTGAGGAGCATGACCGACGATGAAGTGCGCAATCTGATTGTGAACATCGCTACCCAGGCTTAGCATACTTTATTTCTCGTTTGCGTTGTATTTCTTAATTTGAATGTTTGTTCTTGGAAGTTATGGTGCGTCTGCAAATGTGTCGTACACGCGATGCCCGGATGGCCAGGCGATCTCGGTATCTTCCGCTCCACAAGAGCCGTGCACAATGTGAGGATACCCCGCTGAGGCTGACAGTTGGCCAAATGGAGCCGACTTTCGAGGCTCGATGTAAATATGCCGTCTTATGCCCGATCTGCTCAAATATGGATATTTTTAGTTCTTGAAAGCATTTTTCGCATTCCTTGTATCCAAATCACTGTCCGTGCCGTCGCAACGCAATCATTACTTTGTGAGTGGGCATAGCGCAAAGACGTGCGGGTTCTTTGCCAAGCAATATTGAACACGTACGCCGCGTCGAAGGCTGCAGGAACGCCTGGGCCAGGTTAGATATACCGCACTCGGTGCTTTACTGGGGCAGTCTTACACCAGGTCTTGCAATGATCTCTTCATCAGAGAAAGCTAATTGAGAACTATCAGCAGCTTCTAAGGTTGGGGTCTAGACAGGGCCATGGTCAGAAGATAGATCCATGCAAGCTTCCATAGAGGTTGTGTGTGGCGAGTGGAGAGTATCTAGAACAGCCTGATCGCCGACCCCGTCTTTGCGCTGTCGGATAATTGAATGCATGTGTCGGCGAGGTCGCTTTTGCCGATACGACATGGCAGTCACGGAGTCTACAGATGACGGCCGCTAGAAATGTAGTTGTCCAGACAACGGGCAACGGGGGTACGGGCGAAAATCGTGATCTGGAAAAGAAGCCACGGATGGACAATGCCTGACCACCCAGTCGCACAACCTCTGTAAAGAGGAAATTGTCTAAACACGGGAGCTAGCGAGGAGACGATCAGGGTGCCGCCGATGCATGGAAAAGGTCCTTCGGGTGTTTTCTGGGAAAACTAGCGATGCTGGATTTCCTTGATGCGGGCGCCAAGAGAAGGCGGGGAATGCATGCCTGCAGCGAATCACGATAGCCTTTGGTCGCGGCTATGTCGGCAGCGTGGCACTACAGCAAGTTAGCTAGCAGCGCATGTCTACGCCGAGCTGTAGGCATCACCCTTACACAGGCAATGCATGCTAGCGGTAGTCAACCAGTTCGCCCGTTTCGCCCGTGGCTTCGATTCGAACTGCGACTTTGAACGCTTTCCAGCCACCTGATCTGGGACCACAGAACGTCGCGGGCACGTGCCTCGCGACTAACGGGAGAACGCGCGGGATTACTGCGGCCCTGCCTCAGATGTCGGTGTTAACTGCTCCAACCAGACTCATGAACGGCCGTTCAGGCGCAGCTGCGGTCAGCCCGTCTTCAGGTCTCTCCGAAGATAGGCCGAAGGTTATTTCTTTTCAGGGTCTCGCTGGTCTAGAGGGCCCCAGAGGCTAACTTGTTTGCTCTATGAACCACCCCATACTGCCTGCCGCGATCAGTGTCATTCCGGCGCATACGCAGCTCCCACAAAACATTCCTTGTGTCGTCAATCAGTCGTCACAATTATGTCCACGGAGTCGGATGCTGCCAAACATGCGAGCGAGCCCCATCTTTCCTTCCTCACCGAACCGACTGGAGATGCCGCCATTGACTCGGACCTGGAGTACATACGCAACCTCAACTGGGCAGATACAGCTCCTGGACCCATCTCAACATGGCCGCGCGAATTACTGGTTCTCGTCAACCTGGCACTTCTGAGTCCCCAACCCCAGCTTTTTCTTTTGGGCCCCGACTCTATTATCTTGTATAACACAGCTTACGGCCGCCTGCTCCGCGATTGCCATCCGCTCTATCAAGGTAGACCAATTTCTCTAAACACAGCCTTAATAGCACAAGCGCCGGCGATATCAAGAATCAGGAAGCGCGCAAAAGAAAAATCCGAGTTGGCCAACGAAAATCACGTCATCTTCTTCTTCCCACAAGATGGTCGCCTGGAGGAAGTCTTTCTCTCAGCCACAATGGTACAGTTACCATTGTCCTTGGACGGTTACCATGCGACAACGTACAACACGACTAGAGAAGCACTACAAGTTCGCCGTGAACACGCTTTGGATGAGATTCGTCACGCTACCAAGGATGCCACAGAACTACCCGCGCTGTGGACTAAGATTTTAGAAGGCATATCAAACGCAGATGGTGACATTTCTTTTGCTGTTATCTATTACGCTGATTGCAAGCTCGTGCGCGACAAAGATACAGATTTCGTCTCGAACGATGTCAGTACGAAAGACTTCTTTCTCGCTGGTACCGTCGGCTCGTTCTCAACACCGCTTCCATCTAACATCAGGCGTGGTGAGGATCAACCATGGGTCAGGAGGGTTTTCGGAGCTGTCGATTCACACGAGTCGGTGCTTCTTCAAGCGGATGATGGAACTATGCCGCCAGAGATGCGCCACGCATCCAGCAAGCGATGTTATGGTGATGACAGCCATCAAGCAGTCATCCTGCCCAGCGTCATGGACAAGGCCTCAAGCGTCCACGCTGTTCTTATCCTAGGCTTAGCACCACGGAGACCCTATGATAACTTCTATCAAGCATGGGTGCGAACACTTCATTATAACTTTTGCAACACTGTGGCAGCAATCACTATGGTCGAAGCTAGGTTACTGGCCAAGGAAAACGACCACAAACGTATCGCAAAGGAAAAAGAAGTGTTTGCTAAGGAAGTGCATCTAAAGCAACAAGAAGCAGCTCTGGCAACGGGCAAGATGCGGCGGATGTTGGAGATCATGGAAGCAGCCAGGTTCGTCTTTCGCGCCCTACTGGAGACCAATACTTACTTCGTGGCGACAGTGTCGGTGTCTTCGAGTGCACGTTATCAGGGAAGCTGACACAGACTAACGTAAGAGTATTCACTCAAGACTGACTTACGTATACTGATAACCGGCAGGAAGCGTTTTGCAACCTTAGCGGCTGTTCCAAGGACCTGCGAGTACAGCATCATACGAAACTCGTGGAGCTTTGCGAGCCAGAAGATATGTCCCTGTTAAAATCGCACTGGCAAGCGCTGCTCGGTGGCCAACCAACGACCGTCTCAGTCAAGTTTCGGCCTCGCGGCCAGGAAAAGAAATGGGTGCAGGTGGCTTGTGTTCCTGTTTTCGACAATTCGCTCAACGTCATTAGCATTACGGGATGTGTGACAGACATTGATGCGCAGAAAAAGGTCGAACACGAGGCCATCGTCAATCGTGCTGTGGCTCTAGAACAACTTCACTTGAGCGAATCTCGTCTGCTGAATCTCATTGAGAATGCTCCTCTCGGCATCTTGATATTTGATCAGAACAGGCAGCCGTCTTTCGTGAACAAAACCTGGTTTCAGATGACGGGCCACCCACCAGTGCCAGTACCCGATGTCGAGGTCCGCTCCATCATCTTTCCCGAGGACATTCCGGAGTTTGATGCTCGCTTAGAAGACATTTCCCGGACTGGCAGGCCCGATGGCTTCCACGTGAGGCTAAATCGCTTGTGGCAGGGAGCTTCCGACCTGTCGAAGCAGGCCTGGGTGCGTTTTACCGGCTTCCCAGAGATGGTGGGCAGTGATAGCTTCCAAATCACGACTGCGATCACGGACATCAGCGACTTCAAATTCTCCGAGGCCCTGCAACGGACAAGGTTGGAAGAGGCTGTAGAAGCTAGGCGGCAGCAAGAAAACTTTGTCGATATGACAAGTCACGAGGTACGATATCTTCACAGACTTCCGCTAAAGATATGAGCTAATGTGATGCAGATCCGAAACCCTCTGAGTGCTGTGATGCATTGCACGGACTCGCTGGCACACTCGCTCTCTGAAGTAAAGCTCTTGATGGACCACATCAACTACCGGTCGCCATGCGACGTAGATACCGCCATTACTATGAAGCGCCTCCAAGATTTCAACAGCAATATGGTCGACGCTGTGGAAACAATCATGTCTTGTACCATGCACCAGAAGCGGATCATTGACGATATTCTTTCGCTCTCGAAGCTAGACTCGAATCTCCTAGAAATATGCCCAACCACATTCCAGGTGAAGAGCTTTCTCAGCCAGGTCGAGAGCACATTCAAGCTTGAAGCGGCGCAGGCTGGAGTCACACTAGTAACAGTGCCTGATGTATCATTAAGCCAGCTTGGGATTGACTGGATCGAGGCAGACCCAGGAAGGATCTTGCAGGTTCTCGTAAATCTCGTTGTTAACGCCATCAAGTTCACCAAAGACAGCCCTGAAAAGAGAAACGTCACCCTCCGCATCGGCGCCTCCACCTCGCCTCCCGTCGATGTTTTTTTGGACCTCACCATGGCGGCATCATCGTCCTCTGACCGGAAGAGTGATTCGACACTGGGTTCGAAAACGACTGGCCAAGGTATCTACCTATGGTGCAGTGTGAAGGACACGGGTTGTGGCATGGATACCGCGTCAATGGCGCGTATCTTTTCTCGTTTCACCCAAGCATCGCCCAAAACATACAGCAAGTATGGTGGTTCTGGACTGGGGCTTTTTATCAGTCGAAAGCTTGCGGCTTTGCAGGGTGGCGAGATCGGCTTTGCATCGCAAGAAAACGTAGGGTCTACGTTTGCTTTCTATGTCAAAGCCTCCAGGGCACTCCCGCCTAACACTACTACGACATTTACAGCAACCGATGGACCCGCGGAAGTCAAGAATGCCCACATTCAGCCCTCATCCGCCTTAGCAGAGAATCCTGAACCCCATAAGAAGCCACAGCTCAGCGTACTTCTTGTCGAGGACAACTTGGTGAATCAGCGAGTTTTGAAGAAGCAGTTGGAGCGACACGGCTACAAGATCTACACAGCGGACAACGGGCAAGAGGCTTTTGACTTCGTCAAGACTACAAGACATTGGAGAAATTTTCCGGACTCCGTCGCCACAGGTCCATATATCGATGTCATTCTGATGGATGTGGAGATGCCCATCGTCGACGGGCTGCAATGCGCGAGTATGATACGTACTGCAGAGAAAGAAGGACAGATTGACAAACATCTTCAAATAATTGCCGTCACTGCCAACGCAAGGCCTGAACAACTGAGGCGCGCCACGGAAGCTGGCATGGACGATGCGGTGTCGAAACCATTCCGTGTGAAGGACCTTGCGCTCGTCATAGAACAACTGGGCGCGTGAAAACCAAGAGAACGCCTCGAATACAACCACATAATAATGTAGCGTAATTGCATCCGGAACTGTACCCGACGCCGGACAACCGCGATGCTTCAGATCGGCCCTATGAGCAAATATCTCACGCCATCGGACATACACAGCTGAACCCAGCGCCAAGGCTTGGACCTGGAACTTCGTTGCCGCCAAAGATGCGCTACATGTGGTTGAGTGTTCACCGTGAACGCACGGCTGGCGTGCCTTCCCCTCACGTGTGTTCTCATCTCACCGGGTTGCAATGCTCGGCGTTGCGACACTGCGTCCACTTTGAGCCACGGCGAATTGCCTGCGCAACAGCAAGTACTCGCAATCGTTTTCAATTCAAGGCATGCCGTAGATCATGCCTGACCACGCTCTCGAACTGAGTACCAGCAGATGAGCCCCGGCTTGAACGCGCTCTTCTTGGAGTTGCCCAACCTGCACCGGGGCAACCCACCAGCCCGGCTCCCAGATCAAGTCTCACCAGGAGCTGAGCCCGGCAAAGCTTTCGCATTAGCGGATGCGAATGAGCAAGAGATGGAAGTGAAGGAGAGCGAAGAAGGTACTCTACGAGCGACTATCGCGGACCTGAGTCAACAATGCGACCACTGAAGGGCAAAGGCCGAGAGCCAGACTAAGATTCTCGCGGAACTCGATCAGCGGTCTTCCAAAGATACAGCCCATGCAAATCTCCTCTACGATACTGTGCGCCGTCTCAATCTACTGGAAAGCGAGACTGCACGCTTGCTTTTGGAGAATGCACAGCTCAAGGGCGCGAATAAGAAGGTCAGGAATGCCAAACAGCGTCATCTCGCCGCTCAACCCAGGATGAAGAAAGAGTGTGACGATGCTCTAGCTGGGCTGCAGGAGCAGAGAAATATCAACGGCGATGTGCGCGCAGCACTCAAGACTGAGCAATCCGGAGGTCCGCGCATGTTGACGGAGATGGAATATCATCAGGCGAAGATGTACGAGGATATGGTAGAGATGCTGGATGGCTACATAGAGACGGGGGGCGGAGCATGTTGGCTGGCGCTCAAAGCGTGCCTCAGAAGCTGCTTGTCGGCATGCTGAAGCTCGCTATAGTGGAGAGGCATAGACATCTGCAACTACAAGGATGCTCGAAGCGCTGAAGATGCCATGCACCGCTTCTGGATAGTGATGGAAAAGTATGAAATCAAAGAAGATGAGGCCGAATGCGCAATGGCACTTTCCAGTCCAATTCACATGTGACGCTCGTGAGATGGACATATTGTCCCTGTGCTTGGCGTCTTCAGCCTCAACTGCCCAAGTCTGACGCACGGCGCACGACCCTCGGACCCACATTGCTCCGCCAAAGCGCACCCGCGACTTGGAGAGCGCCCATGTCCAAGTTGCTTCCACTGAGTCTCCTCACACGATTCCACGCACCAATCCTCCCCCACGGGCTCTGAAAGCTTTTCAAGGCCTGCATCTGTATTTGCATCTGCCGCGACAATCCGCCCGCAATCCGGCCTACAATCGCAGCCAGGAGGGCAGCATCTAGCCATGAGCGGGAACACAAGCCAAGGGCCCGGCCTACGGTACCCGTCGAACAAAAAGACCATCTACGACAGAAATCTGAACCGGAGCAAGAATGCGGAGCTTAGTCGGGCGGCATTTGCCTATCTCTTCATTGAGATGATTGCGTATGCGCAAAAGGGAGCCAAGGACGTGGGGGACCTGGAGCAAAGGTATGCGACAGCCCCCCGACATGGCATGCTTCAACGCAACATTGCGCAGTCGCGATTCTCCTTCGCAAAGCCAGGTGACTGACTCGTAGCACAGACTAAACACCCAAGGCTACCCCATTGGCCTCCGCCTTCTCGACCTGCTCCTCTCCCGCACAGCCAACCCCCTCGCCGCAATACGACCCACGCGAATCCTGCCTCTCCTCCAATTCATCGCCCAACAACTATACCGCTACCTCTTCGGCCGACCCGCCGACGCATTAGAAAAGTCGGGCACCGACCCGGGACAATACATGCTGTTCGACAACGAGCCCATGGTCAACCAGTACATATCCTTACCCAAGGAGCTGTCGAGTCTGAACTGTGCCGCCTTTGTGGCGGGCATCATCGAGGGCGTGTGTGATGGTGCGGGGCTGCCGACTGAGGGCGTCACGGCGCATAGCGTGGGTGAGGAAGAGGGCAAGGACGGAAAAGGGTTGTGGCCGGGGAAGACGGTCTTTTTGATCAAGTTCAAGCCCGAGGTGTTGGAGAGGGAGGAGATATTGGGGAGGGGTGGGGGTTGAGGCTGGGATGTGGTAGTGGGGGAGGGAGGACGCACACGATGAATGTTTGCATAGCGAGGCGTTATGGGCTAGGCCGCACGCATCTACAGGCTGTTATGAGGACATTGATTCATTCTATTGTATTCTTGAACCTTTTTTATTTCGAGTACGAAATTCGTGCGGCGATTGGCTCTGGTTGCTGCGACTTATCTACTCTGCGAAATGCTTTTCTGGCATTGGGTATGCTATTTCCTTGCTGACTAAACCTTTTGTTTTAACATCACCGACTACCGCATGTAGCGAGCGCGTCAACACGCGATGGTTGTGGCGCTGGCAATTGCCACCCCGTGGGAATCCATCCCAGGTAAGCTGGTGCTAAGCAAACGTGGAAGATTCTACAACGTCGCGCCTCGACAACTTGATAAGCGACGATAAATCCGTCTTCGTAGCTTTTACCGCACTGAACCTTGAGTTTTCTCACAACACATCCCTACTGCAACACGACTCGCATATAGCAAAAAACACATCTCCGCCGGCAAGAAACAATACACACTACACGCCAACACCACAGCCATGCCAACAGAAATCTCAGCACCACTGCACTTCCGCACCCTCCTCAACGTCCACACATATCTCATCGCAGACTTTTACGCGACATGGTGTCCGCCCTGCAAGCAAATCGCACCCATCTACGCCCAGCTCTCCAGTACGCATTCTGCGGCGGGCAAGTTTGCTTTCGTCAAAGTCAACGTCGATGAGCAGAGGGAACTCGCGGGGCAGTATGGTGTCACGGCTATGCCTACTTTTATGCTGTTCAAAGACGGAAAGAAGGTGGAGGAGGTTAGGGGTGCGGATGTTAGGGGGCTGAAGGGGATGGTGGAGAGGGTTGCTGGGGAGGTTAGGGCGACAGGTGGGAAGGTGGAGGAGAAGGTAGGGAAGAAGGCGGTGGAGAAAGAGGAAGAGGGGAAGGTAGAAGAAAAGACGGTTAGTGGGAGTTATGGGATGACGGGTGGGAACAATTGGAAGATGTCGCTGAACTAGTTCAGGAACCGGGAGTTTTGGGACTCGATGCAATACATGGATGTCAAGGACGATTACGGATGTAATACCCTGGAATTGATGTTTTTTTTGGCGTATCGATAAGCTTGCTCTGCTTTGTCAACCTCCAAGATGCATAGTTGCAGTGATGTTTGTGCTGACCAAGACAAGAGGCGGCGAGCAATGTTATTCTAGAATGTTATCAGCTACAACGATTAAAATGGCAAACTGTTTCTACTCCGCTATGACGCGTTGTTATGGTGATGTTGGATTTGTAAACTTGTCTGACGCGTAACAGAGGACACCTTTCATGCTAAGCGATCGCCACCTCAGGACCCTGACAGCCGCTCTAGCTCCTCTCCATAGTCCCCACCGCTCTTCAACATAAGTTTGGAGCTCCAATTCTTCAATTTGAGCTGCAGCACTCTAATCACATACAATGTTGTTCCGCAATTTAATACCCGCAGTCATCGCGCTGCTCCCCGCTATCGCCTCGGCATCTGCCGTTATCGACCTCGAGCCCTCCAACTTCGACGACATCGTCCTTAAGTCTGGCAAGCCCGCTCTCGTCGAGTTCTTCGCCCCCTGGTGCGGTCACTGCAAGAACCTCGCTCCCGTCTGGGAGGAGCTCGCTACCGTATTCCAGCACGCTGGAGACAAGGTCAGCGTCGCAAAGGTCGATGCGGATAACCACAAGGCGCTGGGCAAGCGTTTCGGCGTCACAGGCTTCCCCACCCTCAAGTGGTTCGATGGAAAGAGCGATAAGCCGACGGATTACAAGGGTGGACGTGATCTTGAGAGCTTGAGCAAGTTCATCACAGAGAACACATCTATCAAGCCCAAGGTCAAGGGCAAGCTTCCTAGCCAGGTCGTTTACCTTGATGACAAGAGCTTCAAGGAGAAAGTTGGAAAGGACCAGGATGTGCTTGTTGCCTTTACTGCTCCATGGTGCGGACGTATGTTTAGTGATCTCACTTCAGCCTGGAGTCTATAGCTGACAAATACGCAGACTGCAAGACCCTCGCCCCCGTCTGGGAAACCCTCGCCAACGACTTTGTCACGGAGCCCAGCGTCCTGATCGCCAAGGTTGACGCTGAAGCTGAAAACTCCAAGGCTCTCGCTCAAGAGCAAGGCGTCTCGTCCTACCCCACCATCAAGTACTTCCCCAAGGGTTCCACCGAGCCCCTCCCATACACTGGCGCCCGCGCCGAGAAGGACTTCATCGACTTCCTCAACGCCAACGCTGGCACCCACCGTGCCGTTGGTGGTGGTCTTGACGCCACTGGTGGCACCATCGAGGCCTTCAACAGCATCATTGAGAAGTTCCAGGGCTCGTGGGCCGACGGAACCGAGGAGGCCAAGACCATCGCTGCGACCCTGCAAGACAAGTACGCACAGTACTACGTCAGGGCCTTTGAAAAGCTCAGTGCCAACGAGGGATACGCTGCGAACGAGCTCACCCGTTTGAAGGGTTTGATCGCCAAGGGTAACTTGGCGCCTGAGAAGATGGATGACCTGATGAGCAGGAGTAACATCCTGAGGAAGTTCATGGGTGATGCCGCAGAGGAGAAGTCGGAGTTGTAAACACAGTCGCTCCTTTGGGGATAGTTCACGACGAAATGTGTTGATACCAATTGCACGGACGTGCCATGATATGAAGGGAGAGAACACACACATGGTGCAAGAGCGCTGTGTATGATTATGAGAATAACATGCGTAAATAAATATGCTAGATTCGAATTCAATACCCAATTTGCAATCGTATATAAGTGTTCCACCATGAAACGCCAACGACTGTGAAAAGACATGCGCCCGGCGCTTTGTCCTAGTGCGTTTTCGCCCATAAGAAATCATTTACTCGACCCAGAGCCCTTGGATGCCTCGCCGCCTTGAATCGTGGCTTCCAGGTTATCCAGCCGCCGCGACATGTCATCCACTGTGTCAAGATCAGCATCCCCCCATCAGGTTTCGATTAGCAAGACATCAGACTTACTTTTGTTTAAAAGTTCGCTGCTGATGGTGGTGAATTTGGTGTTGAGTTGGTTCAGGAGATCGTCAACAACGGCTGTGAGTTCACCGGAGCTTTCGGGATTGCTTGATACGACAGACTGGAGGCTCAGTCAGCTGGTAGAAGCATACACGCGGTTGCTGCTGTACTTACTGCGGAGTCGCTCTGTGTGCGCTCCCCGAGCGGTTGTGGCGTCGCCATTTTCGAATATGTGTGTGGGGACTTTCGTGTAGGACTGCAGTGTGATCACACGGTATAGCCCAGGCCCGGAACGAATAAAGCCCAAGCCAAATGCTCGATATCGTACCAAGAGGCTTGACTGCGGTGAACACTGAGCCTCACGAGAGCACGTGGTCTTCGCCGCGGCTTCTTGCCCGTTTGGTAGGCGGTCAGACTAGCGCCGACGCTAAAATGTTTCTGCGCCGAGAGTTCGAACTCGTCGAATTAATTTTTGGGAAGCTTTGACGTCTGATCTCATACAACGCCCATTACACATTACTCTTCTTTGTCGCGCACGCAGATAATATTCGACATGGGAAAAAGCAAGCTCAAGGCCGCGCTCAATACCCAGCAGGGTCGCAACATCAAGCTCGAGAAGCAGCGCAAGCACGAGAAGGAAGTCCAAAAGCGGAAAGAGAAGCGCGCTGTCGAAGAGGCCGGGCAAAAGGCTGAGGGAAACGAGGATACTGAGGATGGTGGAGTTCCTGTGCCGCTGGACGAGGTAGAGGTCAAGGTCAATGGCAATGCGAAGAAGTCGAACAAGGGCAAGAAGGAACAGGCCAAGTCGCCAAAGTCTGCGCCTGCAGTCAAGGAACCCGAATGGGAGACTGAGGGCAGTGAAGACGAGGACGATGATGCGAGCGACGACGAGGACGCGTCTGACCAGCCTGCGCTGAACCTTGCGCACCTCGACGACAGCGAAAGCGACATCAGCTCGGACGAGGAAGAGATGCAGGCCGAGGACAACGAGGAGGAACAGGATGACGATGATGAGGACGCAGAGGACGATGACGAGGAAGAAGAGGACGATATTGCGCTCTCAGATCTCGACTCCGTCGCGTCAGAGGAGAAGGGCGACATCATCCCCCACCAGCGCCTCACAATCAACAACACCGCAGCCCTAACCGCAGCCCTAAACCGCATACAACTTCCTTACGCGAAGCTCGCTTTCTCTGAACACCAGTCCGTAACTACCGACGAACCCGTCGACATCCCCGATGTCGAGGACGATCTCAACCGTGAGCTCGCATTCTACAAGCAGTGCCTGTCCTCCGTCAAGGATGCGCGAAAGAAGCTGAAGAAGGAGGGTGTTTCCTTTTCGCGACCGGCGGATTACTTCGCTGAGATGGTCAAGAGCGACGAGCACATGGGTAAGATCAAGCAGAAGCTAATTGATGCTGCGGCTGGCAAGAAGGCTGCTGCCGAGGCGCGAAAGCAGAGAGACTTGAAGAAGTTTGGCAAGCAAGTTCAGGTTGCGAAGATGCAGGAGCGCGCCAAGGAGAAGAAGGACACCATGGAGAAGATCAGCACTTTGAAGAGGAGTAAGTTTTTCACCCGTAAGGGCGACCCACGACGTAGACTAATCCCAATTCTAGAGCGACAGGGCGCGGACATCACGTCCACCAACGAGGAAGACCTTTTCGATGTTGCCGCTACCGCCGACGACTCCAAGTCCGACCGCCGCAGCAAGGGTGGTGACGGCAAAGCATTCAACGCCAAGCGCCAGAAGAAGGACACAAAGTATGGTTTCGGAGGCAAGAAGCGACACGCCAAGAGCAACGATGCGAAATCTAGCGGAGACGTCCGAGACTTTTCCTCGCGAAAGATGAAGGGCAAGCCCAGTGGCGGAGCTAGCAAACGACCTGGTAAGGCGAGGAGGGCGAAGAACCACTAAATGGCATACTCGAGTCAATAGGGAGTAGTCAGGGGGAGGGAAGTGGGAAATGTCATGTTCTGCATGCGTATGGCGCTATGGCGTTCCGGGAACGAGGACAAAAAGAAAGCCATGTATTCTAAGAGTTGAGTCTTTTTTATATCACAGCGATACCAATACGTACTTGTTTGTACGAATATCTAAAGTCCTCCTATACTCCCGCTACTTGACCGCTGAACTGGCCCATGTATCGTCTGGGCGACTACATACCGCTTAGGCCAGTACCTCTGCGCCTCGGATTCCCTGTCGAAGTCTCGTGACTCCGTTTGCAGAGGTGAAGGGGCGGGTTTATACTGCCCTTTGGAGCCTTGACATGTGATGGCGCGATGAGAGCAAAGCACAAACGGCCCCGGCCACAACGCCAACGCTCTATCTTGTATAAAAAGGCTCTGCTTACAACTAGGATTGTATTTCTTAGCTACACCTCACCCTGACTGTTCCAAACCACGCAGTACCCCGACTCAATCAGCCAACATACAGCCAACTCCCTCAATCGCCCACAATGTCCGACCGTGTTCTCTTCGACTTCGCGCCCTACACAGCCTCCTCAACCACCAACGTCGACCTGCCCCTCTCGGGCTACCGCAAGCCCTCGGACTCCTTCAACGTGCCCCCCGTCGTCCCCGGCACAATCTGGTACCTCTGCACCATCAAACCGCACACAGACAGCCACACCATCAGCGGGCCGGTGAAGACCTTCTTGCACCTCGTCCCGGAAATCGAAGCCGTCATCAGCAACTCGCCACGCGCCATCGACAAACTCGAAGCGCTCCGAGAAATCGAAAACGTCTGGGGCGAGCGCGAGAAGAACCTTGACTTTGACGTGAGCGGGTTTGAGCGATTCGTTGTCGAGGGGCAGAGGGGCGTGTACACGGTCTTGCAAGTCGTGCGCGAGGTAGACAAGGAGGTTAGGGATGTGCTGCCGAGTCCTGTTTACACTGTTGTTTCTGTGGGGCCGCTTGTGCACGGCGTTGTGTTGAAGGCTAGGAAGATGAAGAAGACGATGGTGGTGGTGGGGGACAAGAAATCAAACTCCCTTGTCGACGCTGGCGATGAAGAGATAAATATGCCAAAGGGATATGCGGCTACGACGAGGCTTCATGGGTCGTGGGTTGAGCGGAATAAAGCGATGCAGGTTGCTAAGGAGGTTATGGGAGAGCTACTGAGGGATGAGGAGAATGTTAAGGGGAGTGAGAGGTGGGAGACTGGTGGCAAGGGCGGGGGCGTCATCATGGCAATGAGTCCGACGAAGATGTGGAAGGTCAGAGTCTTGTATGAGGATCTGGCTGTTGTGAGGGCTGGGGTTGAGGCGGGGATGGAGGGGGAGGGTGTTGGATGGCGGTAGGATGGAGGGGTGTGGAGTTAGTCGGGGTGGTCTTGGGCATCGGGCGGTGGGGGATTGGGGATGTGGGGATCGCCTGGGTTAGCTTTGGCGTTTGAGATGGATGGTTTTTGGTGTAGTGAAGTCCTTCAGGCTTAGACCAGACACCTTGGTGTGGATCTCCTTGAGCATTTCACCTTTGGCATGCTAATCAAGTGTCTGCTTGGTACACATCATGTCTCTCGATTTCCGCCACCGCTACATCCCTATTGAAGTATGCATCACGATATCAGCGACCAGCGCTGAGAAAACCACGCACAACGTCGCCGCCAGCCCAACACTCCATCAAATCTTCGCCTTCTCCTTCAACACCGTTTTCCCTCCCGCCTCCCTAATCGCAAGGGTGCCCATATCCCGAGCAACGATTTGATCGAGCGTCAGGAAGCGCCCATCCGGACCTCTTGGATACCGCATGCAGGCGTTGTTCGGTTTTGCGCTGGCAGGGAAAAGTAGCGAATGATTGTGCATTTTCCTGTGCTCTTTATTGAGGCTAAGACGGTCATTGAGCTTCTGCCGAGCAAGCCGCCGCTTCTGGATTCTGCTCTGTTGTTTCACGTTGAGAGCGGTTGATGCCTCGGGTTGTTTTTCGGTTGATGTTGACATTGTCGCTGATGGATGCTTGCTTGGGTAGGAAGGAGGCTTGTGAGCTTGGGTTGGTGACTGCGATCCCGCGCGGGAAGCGCGTAGACTTAAATTAGAGAGCCAACTCCAAGGCAGAATGAGGACTCTGGCAAGGGTTTTTGAGATAGCCAGGTGTTGAGAGAATATTGTGGATGTTCAGAAAAGGCGCAAGGGAACCATGGTTCGGGGTGCCACATGATTTGTTAGTTATGACGTATGGTAGGTCAGGCGACGCACTTGTGAACACACGACATAATCACAACACCATCTCATTCTTTCACTGTCCATCACCATTTGCATCAAGATAACGACTCGCATTATTGCGGCTTGCAAAGGAATTTTTCACCGTGTCAGAATAACCGTGATGGGGTCTGGCACCAAGTGGACTTGACGTTTCCGAGTCAGTATTGCCCAAGAACCTTCCTTCTTCTGACACCAGAATCATACAATAATAGATCTCAATGATGCCAAGCACACATCGTCTCATATGGTGGCTCGCGCCAGTAACAGGGAAACTGGACGCGAGCGGGGACACTCGCTTTCGGGTTGGGGGTTAAGAACATCTGCATTGTTCGAATTGTTGCGCCAAGTTCCCGTTCCCTAGAACGAAGTAAAAGACGCAAACCGGGCATTAGCCTGTTTGGTCCTGACACTGACCTACCGCACAGATGCTCACCTTGATGTGAAGGCACGTGCATTGTGGACTTCTGTTGGAACACATACGAAAACAAACGGCTTTTCGTGCACTCCAATGCCCATTTACTTCAACAGCTCCCCTAATACATCCACCTAATAGCACGTTCAATCGTACTGCAGGACTAGTTGGGGCGCTTACCGGCTGTTCACTCGTCTAGACCTGCATGCGGTGACACTCGGCAGCGTCTCGCGAGAGACGTCAAACCATGAAACAAGTCACAGATAAGTTTGGAAACACGCTACAGCTTGTCTCTCCACTGATTTTACATTGTGGATATCTCGGGACGGGTCCTTCATGACAGTCTTTAGGCTAAAATGCAGGTAGAAGTAAGCCGCTACTGATTCAGGAGTTCGTGATCAGCCTAATCCAAGAATCCAGATGTTGGGTCTCATCATGCAGCGGTCCAATTGTTTTCTTGAACAATGGCTTAGTAGGCTCTAAATGGCCTCAATTATGCTCAAGGGTAAGCTCAGTCGTGTTATAGAGACATAGATCATGTATATACTACAAAAGGCTGTTACATGGTCTCGCATTCTTCTTTGAAGCCCATGGATTCCTCCGTATGCCACTACCCTGAGCATTGTTTCATTTCCGCTGGACGCCATGTCGCTCACATCCGTGTGCTCATGCATTGTCGGTACGCACATGGCGGGCGCTAGGCTGCAGGCAGGGGCTCACCACAATTGTGCAAGCGCAGTCATGCAATCTGGATGCCAATGTTGAAAATTTCGGTAAGTGGGTTCTACAATTCATCTTGTTTATCCAAATTCCAGTGACTGGAGACACAGCATGTGAGAATCTGCATGCCACAACCGCCATGCTTTGAAGAGATATACATCATTGGAACTGCTCTTGAAATCTCCTTCCGCAGATAATGTACCACTTGTAGCACAATCTCTCAGCCTCTCCGGATCCCTTATTGCCAACATTACATTAGGTCTGAACGATCGAGACTTTTCGGCACTCGGCGAACTGAACCGCGGTAATGCCAGTATGTCTCGAATTGATGAGACCTCCGACCGCCAAGTATCCGACCGCCAAGAATATGGTTTGAAACAAGAGCAGCCTTGCGGCGCTGTTAGTGGAAGGCCCACATCTTTGGTGTCCTGGTTCCGCTAAGCGGGCGCTACGGCAGTGAACACCACTGTAACAGCTGTCACAATTCGTATAGTCATTTCGCTTCGCCACAGCTAAGCGGCACAGTGGAAACAAGACCGCAGCCAAGAGAACGAGGCCTCATGCGTCGATGTGAAGAAAGGCTGCAGGAACACTTCCCTGCCCAAGTTCATGTCAGGAACGAGAATATGAGTGGAGTGGGCGTTTCTAGGTACCAAAAAGTGTTAGTGAACTTGACTTTGCAGCTCAGATCGGCAGAAGTGCTGAGATATATAAGAGGAGGTCGAGAACGAAGATTGAAAGTTCATCAGCACATTTTTGCATCTGTCTTTCGCTTCTCATCGCTTTTCAGTCCTTCGCTACTACATTCGTTTCTACAGGCTAGTCCTACTATCACAATCGTTTCTTCATCCAATTCAAATACAAACACCAACCTCAACTCAACATGAAGCTCTCTCTTCTTGCCGGTGCCGCCATTGCGCAGCTTGCCTCCGCTCACTACTTTTTCGATGTCCTCGTCGTCGACGGCCAGGAGTCTAAGCCTCTCGAGTACATCCGCGAGAACACTCGTGGTGCCAAGTACAACCCCACCAAGTGGAAGAACACCCGCGACGACATGACCCCTGACATGGACGACTTCCGCTGCAACAAGGGCTCTTTCGAGAGCGCTGGCCGCACCGGAACCGCTGAGGTCAAGGCTGGAGCCAAGATGGCCATGAAGCTCGGCGTTGGTGCTACCATGAAGCACCCTGGACCTGCTTTTGTCTACATGTCCAAGGCCCCCGGTGCTGCCAACGAGTACCAGGGTGACGGTGAATGGTTCAAGATCTTTGAGGAGGCCGTCTGCGACCCCAGCGCCGACTTCTTGGGCACTGCTTGGTGCACCTGGGACAAGGACAGGATCGAATTCACCGTCCCTGAGGGCACTCCTGATGGCGAGTACCTCATCCGCTCCGAGCACGTCGGTATCCACGGCGCGCACGGTGGCGAGGCCGAGTTCTACTACGCGTAAGCTTTCTTTCACAATCACCTCATGAATATCGTACCTAACGCTTTACAGTTGCGCTCAAGTTAAGGTCACCGGTGGTGGCAACGGCACCCCCGGCCCTACTGTCCAGTTCCCCGGCGCCTACAAGAAGGACGACCCGTCATGGAACTTCTCCATCTGGAACGGATACAAGGACTACCCGATGCCCGCCCCTGCTGTCTGGGACGGCAGCAGCAGCGGCGGTGCTCAGTCTCCTGCTCAGTCTCCTGAATCCACTTCTCCTGCTCAGGAGAACACCGCCCCCGCCAGCACTCCTGCTCCTGCCCAGCCTATCGCCAGCGAGGGTGCTACTCACAACGCCGAAAACTGCAACGGTGGAAAGAAGACCAGGCGCGGTCGCCGTGCTTTCCGCCAATCTCTCCGCAACTAAACGCGGGTTTCTTGACGATTTGATGCGCACGCGTCAGGTTTTGGGGAGATTGAGATGAGGTTTTCTGGAATGGAAACGAATGGTTGGACTATGCCTTTGCACCCTCCTTTTCTGTAACATATTCTACTTCTATATTTTGCAGCCGTGCTGCACTTTTCTATATATACTGCTGAACATCATTTGTGTGCTTCGATCTCTCGAATAGTCGTTGTGCTGGACTGTAATATTAATAACTGCGGTTTCCACCCGATTCTTTAGGCTACATGACCGGTTGGTTCAGATTATCGCTCAAAAGCCCACAGATAGCCTCACCCCTGTTAAAACTCTTCGGCTTCTTGGCTATAGGAGATTTTCAAGAAGTTTAGAGGTTTATCACATTCGTCTGCTAGATCCCTAAAGACTATGATAACCTTTCCCACAGAAGACTGTCCAATCTAAATTCGATCTTCCTTAAACGTCGTAGTAAACATACTAGACCGAAAGATCTTACTCCCCTGATCTACGAGAGCTTAAGCGGGCAAAAGGCGCTTAATCTTCGTCCCCTTCGTCTTTCACTTTGCCTTCAAGCCCTACGTTCACCCCACCATAGTACTCTTCCCCCTCTTTCTCCTGATTTTCCTCCCATACCCAGCTTTCTTCCTCAACACCTTCATCGTCGTCGTACATCTTTAGATCAGCCTTTTGTCTCCTCAGTCCCTCTTCCAACTTCTCATTAATCTGCTTCTCACGCTCTGTCGGTCTCTTCTTCCTACTCCTCTTCTTCTGTTGTCCCCTGATATTTGCCTCCACCCTCTTCACATCGCAGTCTTCTGCAAATGAACCAGCTTTGACCTCGGCTACACTCTTGTCCGCCCACCATTGAGCGTCGTGAAGGCCGGGAAGAGTACCTTCCGCCACCCAGTCTGGTCGTGGTATGCCTAACTCGTACACTACAAAATGGACCGATGAGGAGATTAGGGTACCATAGCTACATAGGAGATCTAAAGCAGTACTTGAAGAGGCCTCTGTAGGGTCGAGTTCGAAGCGTGTTGTTTGTTCGATGGGTTTACCCAGGCGATCTCGTTCGCGCACATACTTGACGCCTGACTGTATTCGAGACAGTAACTCATTGTTTTCTTCTGCGGTTTCCTCTTGTGATGATTTGGATAGCGGTGATGACACTGAGCTGAAACGGAGTGTGTCGTGAGGCTCTTCTTCCACAATCACTTCATCTGAAGATTTGGATAACGAGGACGGCAACAACCGGCGATGGGAAGTGTTTGGAGCTTTTTGCTTTGGCTTCTTTTGAGACGATTCCCGTTTTACATCGTGCGGCTTTTTGGCGGGAGGTGATGAGGATGGTTCGCCGAATATTCTGTGTTTGTTGGTAGTGGAAGCCATTTTGCGGCGTTTGTGACAGTGGTAGGTTTTCGAGACCTGACAATGAACGAGATTGAGTAAGGAGTTGAGACGGAAACAGAGGTGAGTTGTTTCGTGGGCAAGGAAATGTAAAGGGGGCCATTACAGTTAGAAGAGCACCGGAGGTCGTGGACGAGGTGAAAGGAGTTAACATTCTAGGCATTACAGACCATGGCGCACTGTCCCTTCACTGCTACATTGTAAGTTAATTGAACATCGAGTAGTGAAATGTGTAAAGGATTAAGCATGGACATCTACCCTAACGTTCATAGAATGCGCGATCACCTGTAAGTGCCGGCCAAATGTTGTTCAACCATAGTGTATTTGTATTGGACTCTGTGGTCAAAGAGTAGCTGGAGTTTCATATTTTCCACGCAGCCTGTACACTCAGTCTGATAGTCGCTACGGTGATTAAATCTCAATAATTTAGTTCTTATAGGAGGCAGTACTGCTCTGATGTTTCTCATCTCTAGCGCGAGCTCAAGCTTAACGGGGAAACTGGCCTGTCGAGTGCGTTAATGCTATTGCGTCCCAAACATAAAATCTATCGGGTCTGAAGATGAGTTGGGCGCTCTGCGAGTGCGGACAGCGCGTAATTACCCCTTCAGGACAAAATTCGCTTTGATCGACAGTCCTTTTCCTCCACTGGCGTCCAAAAGTGCACTGCTTGCGGTGACTAAGCAGGCAGGTGGTCGCACGTTCTGAGGTCGATAAAATCGGTAGTAACCTGGACTTGTCCCATCCAATAAGAATATGATGATATGTTGCATAGCCACGCGTATTGATACGGAAATCAAAATAAGTTTGTTAGAGTGCAAGGAGATACTGTCCAGTCCGTGGGTGCCTGAATCACCAAGGCATAAGCCACATCGAGTATAGCGTTTTGACTAGCGCGCCCCTCTTTTCGGGCATCGCACAGACTACGCTTGCCGTCTCTACCTTATCCCAACTTCTATATCTGTGACTTCGTCTTTTACGCAGGGAGTTCATCACGCCATCATTAGCGTACATCTAGCCATCTTGATCGCCAACCATAAATTGATGACTAGGACACGTCTCAGTGCCCTCGCACTTCCCTTAAAGATCTAGGGATAGACCCACGGCCAAGGCATCTCTCGACCTGATCGAGAAGTCCCAGTAATTTATACGGGGATTGCTCTTGATACAAAACGGTGCTGGATCCCATACCGATGACAGAATATAGAGAGGTTTCATCTGGTTTGATGTTACGCGTAAACATTGATTGGCATTGTTCATAAAAAGTCGCATCCAAGCATAGTCATTAATATCGCAGCATTAGGGAAACAGTAACTGGGGCTCCCAAACTGCTTTCGCAAAAAGACAACAAATCAAAACGCCTGGTATCAACGGCCCGACGATTAGGTTTCAAAACTTTTGCAGCACCTTGTCGGTCCATTCCCACAAACGCCTCGCAAGCGCTTCGTCTTTAGCCTCTGCCGTCAATACCTGTGTCGACTCGATTCCCCCTGGTTTGTAGAAACCTCCGTTCTTCAGTTCCCCTTTCTTTGCACCAGCCGAGGCCCAGAGCTGGTTCAAAACACCCTCGTCCGGCTCGATCCATTTTTCGCCGGTCAAGCGGGCAGTCGCTCCGAGAAACAGTTGCTTGGATCGGCTCATGCTGCTGGTAGTCATTGCCGTTCTGACGAGTCCAGGGTGAATTGATACAGAAGTTATTTGTGGGTATCTACGGGCGCACTCGGTGGTGAAAAGCATATTGGCGAGCTTGGATTGTCCATAACGGGCCCATGGGCCAAGTACTGTTCGAGACATCGGGCTTCCTGCATCGAGTTCGGAGAAGGATATGCCCCCCTTGATGAGACGATGGAATACGTACGCCTCGGACGTGTTGTTAATAATGCGCACGTCTGAGCCAGGCTCCTGGGCTGTCTTGAGGAGAACAGGGAGCAGTTGTTGAAAGAGCATTGCGTGACCGAGGTGGTTTGTTGCGAATTGGATCTCGTAGCCATCCGTACTGAGCACTGGTGGATTGGATGCGATTCCGGCATTGTTCATCAAGATGTCCAAACGGCCATGTTGAAAGCCCCGGGCTGCCTCTTTGACGGCGCGAAGGGAAGTGAGGTCCATTTTGATGAAGCTGATAGAAGCCGTCGGATGCTTCATACAGATATCGGAGATCAGTGTTTTTGCAGCGGTTTCATTGCGGCCAGTAAAATAAATGTGTGAAGGGTTATGGGCAGCGAATTCTCGTACACATCCTTCTCCCAGTCCTGTAGTTCCTGGCCAGATGTTAGAGGAGAAGATGTGGGATAAGACAGGACTAATTACCTCCGGTTACCAAAATGACTTTCCCGGAGAGGTCAGGAATATCCCTTGATGGGACGAAGTTTCCGTAGCCTGGCATGTTGAAGTTGGTTGTTGATATATGTGTTTTAGAGATGTGGAGTATCGGTGTAGCCTGTGTGGTTTCTGAAGGCGCCCGATGATCTATATAGGCTTCAGAGACTTGATTGGCATTTCCAAATTGGCGCGCAAGTGCGGTCAGATTCGAAGCATGTCCATGGTAAAAATCCCCGACGGTGGAACACAGATGCCGCTTCAGAGTTCTGCACAAAACGCACGTCCGGCGTGAACGAGCGCAAATTGTCCACTCAACGTCCAGTATAGTGGCGGGCGAAAAGA
The DNA here is from genome assembly GCA_003268315.1 of Stemphylium lycopersici. Lineage (NCBI taxonomy): Eukaryota > Fungi > Ascomycota > Dothideomycetes > Pleosporales > Pleosporaceae > Stemphylium > Stemphylium lycopersici. The sequence continues at coordinate 26,297 of QGDG01000063.1, forward strand.
TTCGGGCGATTTGCCTTTCTTTGGGCGGCTTGACCTTCTAGTCGGTTTCGACACGTCCATTTTTCACCAAGGCAGTTGTGAGTATTCGAGCGGGTGGGCGAATGAAGATCTCGGGGTGGGTTGCAGATTACTGATCGAAGGTGACAATACAGGGATGGGGCGTCCTTTAGCTTACTTCGGCGCCGAGAATCGAGCTATTTGCTTTCTCATGACCTTAAAGGAGCACAACAACATCTAATTTCTTATCACCCGGACTCATCAGAATGCCGCGTACGTCAGCATGTTCACATCGCGTTGATGACTAAGGCCATCCTTGCGACCGCCACTTGTCGGTATGGCGCAACCCGAGCCCGAGGGCCCGCCATGCAAAGCAAGTGCGACCATTTTTCAACGACTGCACCGTGTCATCCCACGTCGCTTTCTGATCGTTTGAAGAGATACGTATGCTCTTTGACTTAGGCCCAGAGTTCACCTATGTATAGAGCATTCTTGCTTTGGGCGGAAGGACGTGGCAGACACGACTGATGGCAACCTGGCACTTCAGCTGCTAATTTATCTTACTACAGTTCGGTATACGGGCAAGATTCTCATACTCTGTCGGGATATCGAAACAAGGAGTTCAATCTACTGCACTCTCGCTTGCGGTTAATCTGGGCACGTTCTGATCATTACGATAGAGCATTAGCGTACGCAGGATATATTCCACTAGGCACCCTGAGTTCGCAGGAAGAAGACCTACAAGAATAGTGGTAAGCGGACAGATTGACCGAACTGTATACTTGTGGTAAAGCTAGGGCTATTGCTATACCCAAACGTCTAGAATAGACGGTGCAGATATTTTAGCTAAGAGCCCTCTTCGAAGTGCAAGCAGCGGAGCATATCGCAACATGCCATCACTCTTGGTACTGTTCGCTGCTCTCGGAATCTAGTTTCCTGTCGTCTGTACGCACTTTAAAGCGATCAAACTTTTCATCGGCCCAGTGCGGCCGCGAATCGAAGGCAAACTTCAGAATTTCCGGACGCTGATAGTGACCCGCAGCATCAATCCAGACTTTGACGGAAGCCATATGCGAGAAGTCGATCTCTCCCTGTACCGTCTTCTCTTCTCCTCCGGCATGCGGCCCAGCGATGAATGAGCAGAAGGGGTGGATTATGGATGACCAGCCACCTCCAAGCTTGACCAGCTCCTGTTTTCCCAGATTCTCTTCCATCCAGTCAAGACACTGTTGATCCACGTAGTTGGATGCCGTAATGACAAAGACTTGGGCAGTCAAAGCATGCGCCTTCATCAATGCCTCGATCTGCGCATCGGCAACGGCTTCAAAACCCGCCATCGTCGAGAGTGCAGGCCAAGCTCCAGCATGAATGTGCTGGTTCTGTGTGATGAGAGCTTGACGCGCGCCGTTCATGGTGTGCTCCCAGCAGGCCAACCCACCAAGGTTGTAACCAAGCGACAGTGGCCAATTGCGCAATGTGCTGCCGTTGCCTTGAGCCCAGACCATGCGTTCCACATAGGTGGGCTGGAGCTTGCGATGAACACCCAGAATAGTGCCATCGCTATCGATAATGACTTGCGAATTGAAGAGTGTATGCCCATTCGCAACACGTTCCGAAATACCCAGATTGATTGCCACACCGGTCCTCCGACAGGCGTCCTGGATGGCGCTTACATCCTCGCCGTTAGGTTCCACCACAACGCTTTCCTCAGCATACTTCGCCAACACACCGACCTGCTGAAGAGGCGGGTAGCATCCGGTCCAGTACTATGGTAAACCTTAACTCTTGTTCGAAGTGTGAAATCTACAACCGAAATACATACAGGATAGCCAGGAATAAAGGTCTCAGGGAACACCAAGAGCTTGATGTCGTCTTTTGCAGCCTTCTCAATGAGTTGTACGGTTTTTATGATCGTGGCTGCTTTGTTCATGAAGACTGGAGCGGCGTGAGCAGCAGCCACCTTAAACTTGGTTTCTTTCGATGCCATTTTCTTTGCGAGCGACAATGCTCGTTACAAGAAAGTATGAAAAGTCCGCTTCGTTGACTTTCGAAAGGATAAAGGAGGAAAATGTTGCGGCCAAAGATCTCATGATTGACGTTACCCGCCCTCGTGGCACACTAGATGCGCATTGCAAACGCTACTGCACGTTGTTGACTTCCCCAACGCAAAATCCTACCAATCCCTGCAAAAGCCCAGAATTTACGTACTTTCCACTTCCTATCGATTCATAATACGCGCCCATCACCGTTCATGGGCCGGCGCTAGAGCACAATGCCCAGGCTTGTCACTCGATGGTGCGGCTCGGGCCTGCAAACTTGTGCAAATCAGGCCTGAGCTCCCGACTTGCTTTCCCACAAAGTAACACACTGAATGCATCGCAATATCTTGTTGCACAATTGGCGAGTTCGGAAAGAGTTTTTGAATATCAGTGGGGGGATAGACATGGACTATACGGCATTCTCGCGGTTTGCAATTCAGCTTTACTACGGTTGCTGGCAGTGAGGCCATGCTTGGCTGGAAAAAATGCAGAAATAGACAGTGTTCATTAATGTCATGGAATGTTCTCGTATTTTTCTACATCTTAATTTTTTTCTCCGTGTCACCTTTGGTGTGCTATCGTCTACATGGTGTTCAATTATTTCGCGAACCCGCCGCCTGGTCTGGATTTGGGCGAGTCAAAAACTGCATCAAAGAATACTATTAGAATCGTACTTTTCGTATTACCTTTCATTTTCGTCGGGCTACGTCTGCTCACGCGCCTGCGCTTAAAACGGAAGGCGCTAGGTTTGGATAATTACCTCATGTTCGTTGGGCTGGCACTGAACGCTGGCAATCTAGCTTGCTGCATCGCAGGTAAGCCTAGCCGAGGTCAGGGGCCGTATTCGCTAGCTCACATGCTATTCAGGCAGCCTCTTCGGTCTTGGGAAACACATTTTGTTTCTGGACCCGTATGAGATGCGTCAGATCTCAATCATGAGTCTCCGCTTGATTTCTCAGCACGTCTATCCCCGAAGCTGATGACTGAAAGATTCCTTTCGCATATGCATTCATCTACGATTGGAGCATTTGCGTTATAAAATGCTCGATCCGAGCGTTTTATCGTCGCATGTCCGGTCTATCATGGTTTGGTTGGTTCTGCATAGGTCTGACTGCAGGCTATCTGATCACCAATCACATCGTTTTGCCGCTCTACACCCAACCTTTGCATTACTACTGGGATCAATGGTACGGAGATGAAGGTGTGGTGGAAGTGAACGAAGCCAAGGTGGGTCTGATGCAAAGGACCATGAGTCGAGCCTTCCGTTGGCATCATCTCCGGGTGCCTGTCCACGCTCCGACCTCTCCTATTACAAGTCACCAGCACGATTTCCTCGACTCTAGGCTCCTTGCAAAAATCATCGCAACACACGGAATCTCCAGTCCACACTCTTAATCCGCTCGAGACGATCTCCAAGAAGCGCACGCGCAAGATCGTAATCAAGGGCACACTTGACGACACACTAGCCACGCAAGACGAGAGACGCGGCGAAAGAAAACCGTGGTTCAACTCAAAGTCGCAATACGAGCACTGGAGAATATCGCGACTAGATGAAGATCAGATCTGTTTGACAACGACAACGGTGCAGGGAAGCGACAAGGAGGGAAGCAAGGTTGAGTCAACAGAGATCCCGCGAGATGAAGAAGGACGGCGAATCACCACGACCAAATAGTTTGCAGGGGACAAACAAACAGGAAGCCGTGGCGCCGACCCTTGGAGCGATGACCAGGCTCAGGTAATTGCGTCGCTACGACCCTTCTGCTTCATTCGCATTATACCCACATGACAAAACTGTTCCGTTGGTGGCTATCAACAAATTACAACATCTTTCAACAATTTATGCGTAATGCAATACTGCGCGATACCAATGAGCGAATTCCGATATGACCGAGGTTGACAGGTTCCAGAAGACATGATGCTGCAATAGCAGTAGGAGATCGGTTGACAAGCTAGTGCTGCTGACTGCACCTTGTGTAACCTTCATTTGGGCGGGGTCGAACGACACTGAATAGATAGGTAGTGGTGGAATCATAGAGACGGTCGGGGAGAAGTTCTTGAAGAGGACTGGTTCAGAGAAAATACATTCTTACAATTGCCGTCACTTCATCCCAAGACTTTAGAGCATGACATCGGTCACCAAACCGAACATTGCAACACAAAAGTTACGTGCCTGGACTAAGGTTGGAGGTCTGCAAATACATAATCCTGTATCCAGGGTTGTGGATACAGCATAATATCATGTAAATTACCATCAAGACTCCAAACTGATCTCAGCCCTACCCAAATCCAACGTCAGCCCTAGCACCAAACTTTCTGCCACGCAAAACAACCTCTACAAGCACCAACTCTTCTCCTGCACAGCCCTACACCCATCCTTCCCCAAATACCAATCGTCACAAAGCGTATTACACTCGACCCCCGGCCTCACAAATACTCTCCCCTCTTGACTCGGATCACCCGTCGGCGTCCCATACCAGGGTAGACGCCACTGCACCTCCACATCATTGGCATCGTATTTGGTCGCACCTGTTCTACCGCGTTAATAAGAAGCGAAGAGAGGGTTTGGTGTCAAGACTCACGGTACCCGTGGCGACAGGCACAATAATATGGGCCTGGTGTGTTGGGGTCGGCGTGGCCCCAGACGTAGGTGCACGACGTTGTTATGTCGCATTTGTTTTCGTTGGGCGTGTAGATGCATGTGTCGCATTTTGGCTCATAGGGGGGTGAGAGGGCTAGGGCTGAGGTGAGAATGGTTAGGATGGTGGTGGCGATTGGTTTCATGGTGAATGGTTGATGCTGCAGGGCCAGGATCTGTTGGCTTTATGTTGCTGTGCTGTATTCTTTCAGGAATGCTCTGAGAGACTGGTGGGTATCGAGCATGCGGGACGTGGGTTTTTATAGTCTTTGAAGAGCAGATCAGCTTCTAGTAGTCTATCTTGTTCTTCTTCTTCTTCTTCTTCTTCTTCTCATCCTTGTTCCCATACCCCTCAAGCTCTACTCAGACGTAAAAGCGTATAATGTAGGGAGCTGATCTCAGACATTGGCTTCTTCGCATTCATCGCATAGTATTCGTACAGCCTACCTGATCATCCAGTGGCATCGCGATATCCAAGTCTTGTGATTCCTTCTAGATAGGACACTTCGGTCAGGCCATACCACATCGTATTCAACGCCACTGTGCCAGGAATTGGTTGAGGATTTATCTAGTGTAATAATAATAGTATTGTGGATGTGCTTACAGGGCAAGGGCTGAGGCTGAGGCTGTCATGAGATCTCGTGTTTGCTTCCCCGCATCTTCAGCCTGGTAGATAACCTGGAGAAAATACGAGTGTTAGCGGCTTGGAATACCATGTCCCTGGCCGTCCGATTACTTTTATGGAAGATATTGTGCGCAAGTGGCTTGAAAAATGGAAGTCGTTCTTTCCATTGAGTAACGTGCATCTAATGGGTTTGAAGCTCCTAACGCCCATGCTACCTTTTAAGTATTGTGTGCAACCAGCCGTCATGTACACATTACCTCTTGCCCTTCTTGAGCACCAGACCCTTCCAACCCTTACTATCCTTGATACGTCTCAAAGCCTTGCTCGCTATCGGATCCTTGGCCAAGTCATCCAAGCAAGCCTTCTTTTCTTCTTCGTTCTCGTGCTCATGAAACTCACACCACTCTTTCTCCATCTTTGGTCGCTCGCCTCTCGCTAGCATTGTGACTAGTTCGAACAGGAAGGCTTGCGGCAGCTGACTTCGCAGAGCGATCGTGCGTTCATCGTCGCGATCGGGGTTCCAGTACACAGAGTACATGTCAAGGAAGTATCGGCAGAGCGGTGCGTCTGGAGGGAGACTTTCGTATGCAGCGATGACGTTGCTGTGATCTGGCATGACTTGGAGGATTTCATCGTTCGTTTGCCAGGCAAGTATGACGGCGCGTCGTAATCGAGGGATCTCGTATCGGTGTGCGAAGACGTAGAGCGATATAAAGCGGCGTTCTAGAAAGCCTTCCAATCCTCTCCACTTGTACGGCCGCGAACAACAGGGGCATAATGTCTCTTTGGGTATCTCTGGCTTCTCGGCTGGGTTGCGAGGGGGCGGTACTACAGCAGCCTTTTCCGTATCGGTATCTCCTGATACTTTCTCCGCGCTCGCTGCTGTTGGGCTAGTTGTCGCTTCGGTGGCTACTGGGGCACTGTCTGTAGCTGTGTCGTCTTCCAGTGCGATGCCCCATGAAGCAGTTTCTACATCATCGCCTTCGCCCTGTTCTGTGGTATTTGTTCCATCTCCTCCGTTGACGTTGACGGCATGCGTAGGGGGATGGACTTCCTTGCCGCCCTCGATGAGATGATGGGGTATAAAGCCGGTGTAAAGCCAGAGCATGAACGCATCGAAGACATCGGGACTGGTGTCTTCCAGCTCAAGCGTGGAACTCGAGCTCTTGTACGGCGACTCGCTCTTCTCCTCTAAGCATGTGCTAAAGTATGTCGAGCATCTCCGCAGGAGTTCGCGATGACAGCTGAAGGATTCAGGATAGTCTTTTCCGCCGACTTTGACTGTGATGATGGTTTGGTCGAAGTTTCTGCCTCTGGTCAGTCGTTCAGCTGGGTATAATTCCATATTTCAGCATAGCTTACCTGAAGGTGTGGCCCAGCGTCGTTGCACCTTTTGAGTGCATGAAAGGCATTTTGATTAGATAGTCAGGTTCCATTCACCGAACACTTTCTCAGAGCAGCACCCCCATTATAGCTCCATCTTCCTGCTCAGCGGTACTGAAATGAGGGTTTCAGCAATTGTGCCAGCCTCATCTTGGCGTTCGATCTTGCGGCGGTTTAATGCTTGTATGAGCTTCGGTGCACGGAGCCAAAAAGCTTAAGCGGGGAGACGTATTGCTTGATTGAAACTTTGGGCTGCAGAGGAGCGAGTGACGGCTGGGCTTCTCTCGGCCGTCTTGGAACGATGTAGGGGTGATCCGAAGTCGTGCGGGAAAGGATGGGTTTGAGTGCGGTTTCACGAGACTTGGCGGGGAAGCCGGGGCGTGAAATGCCTCAGCCAGCACCTGACGCGGCCAAGATTTGCGTGATCATCAAGCTGAGCTGATGGTGCATCTACCTTCTGTTTACGCTGCTGAAATTGACGTTGATGATGCAAGGGAGCATTGGCGGCTGAAGATGGTTGGTGGCGCGAACGCGTTCTAAGCTGCGCGGGGTTTCGCGTCTAGGCCCGGGCCATCATAGTACCACCAAAAGCCAGACCGGCTCCATCCCTCACCAACCACAGCCCACCCTCAATATCTAAACTGCATATTACTTCACGCTCCCCGAGCACAAGTGAGAAACAATAGTTCCCAGCAGAGATTCTACTCCGCTGCTGTGCAACGGACACCCCGCTTCGGCTGCAGCATTCAATAGGCGGAAGTTCCCGCAATAGACATACCGTGCCGCAGCGTCGTGTATTTAACAGGCATGTGTTGCAATGAACTCGAGGGCATCAATCCAGTCTCTCCATCATGGCGCCAAAGCTAGACATAAAGACCTACCAAGGCAACATCATCAATAACAAACTTGTCCCTACGCCCACAACCCGGCACTCCCTTGACCCAGCTACTGACCAACCTCTCTATGAGGTCCCCGTAGCCACAAAGGAGGATCTCGATGCCGCTGTCAATGCCGCACGCAAGGCCTTCAAGCCATGGAGCTTGAAGCCTTTCTCTGAACGAGCAAATCTCATCCTCAAGTTCGCCGACGCAATTGAGAGCTGTCGGGATGATTTTGAGCAACTCCTGACCCAAGAGCAGGGGAAACCACTCACACTCTCCAAGACCGAAACAGATTGCGCACTGCTATGGCTACGTACTTTTGCCACCATGCAGATCAAAGACGAGGTCTTGGTCGAAGACGACGAGAAAATCATCTACTCGACCCATCCACCCATTGGCGTATGCGCCGGTATCGTACCCTGGAACTGGCCCATCCTGCTTGGAGTAGGTAAATTGGGCCCAGCCCTTATCACAGGCAACACGTTCATCATGAAACCCTCGCCATACACACCATACTGCGATCTCAAACTCGGAGAACTCGCCATGGACATCTTCCCACCTGGCGTAGTGCAAGTCCTCAGCGGCGACGACAATCTGGGCCCCTGGATCACCGAGCACCCCGGAATCGACAAAGTCGCCTTCACGGGGTCGATTGCAACGGGAAAACTGGTGGCAGCATCGTGTGCCAAGACGCTGAAGCGCTACGTCTTGGAGCTTGGAGGAAACGATGCGGCGATCGTATGCGAGGATGTAGACATCGACAAGTGTCTGCCCAAGATCGCGATGATGAGTTTCCTGAATTCGGGCCAGATCTGCATGTTGACAAAGCGCATCTACATCCACGAAAGCATCTACGACACTTTCAGGGACAAGATGGTAGACTTCACAAAGAGCAACATCAAGACGGGTGCGGGGACAGAAAAGGACGTTGTAGTCGGGCCTGTGCAGAACAAGATGCAGTAAGTTCCATCTCCACACATGCCCCAAAGCAATCAACGTCTTGAAGAATCACAACACACTAATTATTGTAGATTCGACAAAGTAAAAGACATGTACAGCCAAATCGAAGCTCAGCGCTGGAAAACCGCCCTAGCAGGCTCCGTCGGCGAATCCCGCAATGGCTACTTCATCACCCCCGCCATCATCGACAACCCCCCCGAAGACTCGCGCATCGTCCAAGAAGAGCCCTTTGGCCCCATCGTCCCGCTCCTTAAATGGAGCAACGAAGACGACGCCATTGATCGCGCCAACGCACTCAAAACAGGTCTTGGCGCGTCGGTGTGGAGCAAGGATCTTGACCGCGCAGAGAGAATGGCACGCAGGCTGGAGGCAGGCAGTGTGTGGGTGAACAGTCACTTTGATGTTGATCCCAGGGTGCCGTTTGGCGGGCACAAGGAATCTGGGATTGGTATGGAGTGGGGGTTGGAGGGTCTGAAGCATTACACGAATAGTCGCAGTTTGTGGGTGTGGAAGAAGGTTTTTGCCTAGGTTTTTTGAAACGCCGGTTCTATGTAGCTTGCCTGTGTCTTCTATCGCCCCCATTCTCTCCACCACTCGTAGAGTGCAATGCCACCTGCCGTTTGTACATCTACAGAAACATGGTTAGCAATCTCGATCCAACAAGAGCGTCGCTAAAAGCAGTGTGTAAAGAATGGAGAGACTTACTCAAACTCCTCGTCACGCCCACAGTCTTGATCTCAACATTGCGATCAATGACCGCCAACACCTCAGCTGAGATACCTTCTTTCTCGCTGCCCAGTACGAGACAGCATTTCTTCGGCAAAGTCCCAATGTCCTGCTGACGAACAACTGCCTCCTCCAAACCCCCGTCTCCTTCCACCATCGCAACATCAACATCCCCTTGACCCAGTATGCCACTTCGATCCGTCTGCTCGATACCCACAACCTCATATCCCTTACTCTTCGCATCCAGCAAGAAAGCAGGTACACCCACCTCCTTCAGCTCTTTGATAGCAAGATGCTTCTCCGATCGCACACTTGTGGCTTTAAAGTCTTTATGTGCAACCTTTTTCAGATCATCAATGTACAAGGCTTCTAGGCCAAAGGACTCGGATATACGGGAGAGACCGCCGAGGTTCGTGGGGTTGTCGATTAAAGACGCGATGAGCATGACGGATGCTGGGCGCTGATTTTGCACGCTTGGTGGGCCGCTGGCTGGATGCAGGTTGTCGAGGTCGATGCCGGCTTTGGTTTGGAGGGTGATTTGGTTAGTGGCATCTTGGGAAGGCGTGACTGGAACCGGTGCAGGAGCTGGCTTCACGATAGTGGCCTCTCTTGAGGGTGCTGTGCCTAGTTGTATCGACGCGGGTGGAGGAATGACACGTGTCGCTTGGTCGTCTAGTTGTAGTATTTCGAAATCTTCGCCAGTCACTAATTCATCTTCTGGTGACTCGATGGAGAGATAGCGTCCCTGAAAGATACCGGACATGGTAAAATCCTGTTCGATGTCGACCTTCAAGGTCCTGATTGTCCACGGCGAGGCGCTGAACTTGTCTAGGCGACGAATGAATGCATTCATAGCTATGAGCGCCGGGTTCTCTAGAATGTTCCTCCAGCCTTTTACATTTGCGAGGTCAAAGACTAGTGGGAACGCGAAATTTGCCTCATGGCGTATCTGGACCTTTGGGCTTGCCGAGTACGCATTGAGCTGCATCATAAGTTTGGATGCGAAATCTTCGGTCTCGTAGGGCGCGACGAGCAGACCGAGCTTTATTAGACTGGCAATATGGATTGGGCTATATTCGTCCAGGTCCTGCAACTGCTCGATGATTCTTGAAGACTTTCCCGGAAAGTTACGGTAGATCCGGGCCAAGGTCCATTCCAGTAGATAGCGATAACGCGGCCATGACTCAAGTGCCAGAGCATGTGTGAGGCCGTCGAGGTACGCATCTGCATCCTTCTCCTTGATGCAATAATGGCTCAACAGCAGCATTGCTTGCAGCTGTAGCGTCCTTTTCCATGGGCTCTTGACGGCGACTGGCGGTTGTTGGTCTTTCCAAGGCTGCAGCAATCGATTCAGAATACTCCTAGCAACATCCAACTGTCCTTCTGGAAATCGGCGCAAGAGATCAATGACAGCCGTATAGGCGTGCCACTCTCGTAGTCCATAGTAAGAAGTATACGTTCTATGAGGAAGATACTGTTGGAGATTTTGGGCTGCCACCACCTCGAACAAAAACTCGGATCGGATGAAGGCGGGGTCGTTGACTAAGTCCAGAATATACTCTTCGAACGGGAGAATTGCCATTATTGGTGGGTTGGAAAAGGCAGCTTCGCGTAGCGATTTAGCAAGCGAAGCAAGTACGTAGGACCTACCCTTGGACAGCCTTGTGAGACGAGACATAGCTTTAGCTAAAAGGTTCTTCAGGTCTATTGCGGGTGTCTCGATGTCTTCCTGGTGATGCGCCACACATACACCGATGCATGTTGGGTGGAAGATCAGAGGCGGAAGATGGACAGCGAACGGTCGAATGAAGTCGCGGATCTCGGCCTCCTCCCAAAGTGCAGATAGGGCGGTATGCAAATCCTCTGGATTGACAGACCCCACTTCCATCTGATCAAGAAGATTACATAGCGTCTTACAGGCCGGCGCAAACGCAGGGCCTTGGATGCAGCTGTGCTTTGACTTGCGCAGATCATCCAGGAATTGCTGTAAAGAAGGCGTTTGGCTGCCATCTGGGGCGGAAATTGCAGCCGAAGCAGACTGATCCACCTGTTCCTCTAGCTTCTTGCACCGAACACGCAAAGACTCATCGGTCGGTACATTCTCTGACGCCAGATCAGGCTCGACGAGATCGCAAAGCTTTCGGCAATGAATGCTGTGCAGATCGCTCGCTACTTCAGGAAGCCCCGTGAGTCGTGCTAGACTTAGGATTTCCGCAAGATCAGAAGACGGGAACTTATACTGTACTGAAGACTTGTTGTACCGCGCTGTTAGACCTTGGATAAGACCCTGCAATAGATACATCATCGCTGGTTGGAATAGTCGGCCACGGGCGTTCATGATGAAACGAGTAATGCCTAATATGATGGCGCGGCCCCGGCGATTGTCTACATCAATCTCTTGTATGTTGTAGTCAACTGACGGAACAAACGACGGTTGGTCTGCGGTTTCGGATGCGAACCGTGCGATGACGGCGGCTAGAGCCTCTCCATGAGCGCAGGTAGTTTTGATGCGTGTGGCACTAAGAGTAGACGTGAATAGACTGCCATCTGTTGCCCAGGGAAGGAAGCCGTCGAAAAGAAAGTGAATATGGCCACTGATGTCACCGCGAGACTATTGAGGGGCAATTAGCAATGGCACTCATCAAGCTATTCAGCCCATCAACGATGCCAGGTGGACGAGGGCACAAGCAGTTTCTGCAGGGTGCATGCACCAAAAAGACAACCGGCGACTACTTACCTGTATGACAAAATCCATGTACCAGTGCCCAATCATCTTCCTGATGCTCTCCTGAATCAAAGGATCGAGAGCTGCAGTGAGTAAAGTGGTCGTCATTGCGGATGCGATTTTCGACGGAAGGGCTTTCGAGGACCCGAGTAGTTTGGTCATAGATGAGAGCGAATCCTCAACTTGTCCTGTATAGCGATGTAGCACGATAGTTTCAAACAAGGTTGAGTAGAGATCGTAGTTTTCTCGGTCCACTTTGCCTGCATATTGTATCGATGGAGTGTCGATACGATCGGTTGTGGTAAGGAGTGACTGTCGGATGATTCCCAGACAGTATTTGCGCTGATCTGCATGACCCTTCACAAGGCCAATTCTCAGCCTCTTCCAGTACTGCTCGTCCTTGATGCATTCAAGCTCCAGACTACTAGAGGCGGCGAGCGAGATCCACTGGAACCAGGTCCTATATATGTTGCTTGACCTAGCAGCGAAACGCTTTGCATCGAGGCTGTCTAGTCGGGTCCATAATGACTGATTGACCTTGCGACCTAGCTTGGCAGGCGAATTCCCTCTTTCATTTTTCAGCAATGAGAAGTAAGCGGATAATGTGTCGTGTGCAACCTCATCTAGCCCGTCAATGCCGATGAAAGTGGACACAAGACTCAGAGACTCGGCATCGACCATGTGCTCCCGGGCGGCGGGTACCCAGAAGCAGCATTTCAGAAAGCTTAGATATGAATTCGTGGACTGGATGATTTCCAGGTCGTCGATTGGGATAGCTTGTGCTGATCGGGAAAGAGTTGTGTAGAGGGCAGTCTTGAGACGTGCAGCTATGATGGCCCCGTGACTGAGGCACAAGCCAGCGATCTCGTAGAAACGATCGGACGATGATTCGTCGACGAGGCGAGCCAGAACGATGTCCCATAGCTGATCGTGCTGCGATATGCTCCCAGCGTCTCCATCAATTCCGCTGGTAGTTAAGAGGCGAATGCAAATATCGAGTGCGTCGATGTCGATGCCATGTGGCGCCGCTTTGAGCTTGGCGAGGCTGGCGTCAAAGGCCGCTCGCCGGGTGTGCTCATCCAGCAGGCTCAGCACGGCAGCCGTGGCCATGGTGTCAAGATGCGTCAGCGAGACTGCGTAATGGGCAGAATCGACGTTCCGGATGGTATCGTGATATCCCGCCGTGGGGTTACGTTGCTGGTGCAGAGCAGACTGTTCGGACCAGTCACAGTGCTCCCGCGAATTTTTTTCGTCGCTACTGCGCCTTCGCACAACCTGCCGGCTGAACGTTGGAGCGACATTGCTGTCCTGAGGAGGAGCATCACGTAACGTATGCGACTACAATGAAGGAGACGCCTTTACTCTAAATACCCTCAACTGCGCCTTGCGGAGCCCGCCCACAAATTTGATTTTCTCACCGGATGCAAGGCTTTACACGTTGGCTTGCAGATGTGCGAGTACTCCTCAGCGGGGCAGAGGCCTGGAGGTGGAATTATGGCGGTGTGCAGCTGAAGATGGCATTGCTAGTGGACGTGATTCCTTGCCAAAAAGAACGTCTCTGGATGGGTCTGGAGACTGAAGGCCCGGCCAGCAAGGTGTTTGGCTGCTCAAGAAAGAGCAAGGAATGCGCTGCTAGATGCGCCGCTAGTAACGAATGGCTGGTTGATTGACTTTGAGAGCCATCTCGGGCTACACTGTAGTTTGACCGTCGCCATGAGCGTGTTGGGGAGGATTATCATTCCATCCCAGGCGCGTCGCGTTGACCTGTGACGGCGCGCGGAGTCTGGGGTGCCAAGCAGTGACGTGGTGTGTATCGCACCCGGCAACCGCGTGTTGACACGGCCCAAACAATGCCCGCGAGTCATGATATGAGCGATCCGTGCACCCGCCCAACATTGTCTATGCGCCTGCTATACATTCACCGGTCGCTACAGCTCTGGGATTCCTGCCACAAGTTATTAAACTGTATGCTGGACGACAGGATGTATCCTCTACACACCACCGCCTCGGCCCCTTCCATGCGCGCCTCTGACGCCTCGTATGCCCTCTCGTCCCCAATAGCACCCATGAACGACGACCCCGGCAATGTCAAGGTGGTGGTGCGATGCCGAGCATTCGTGAAGAGAGGTACAGCTGAACGTTCCCAATGGATATAGGCACATGCTAACGCCTGGCAGAGATGGACAAGGGGACGAAATGCTTGATTCGAATGGACCCCGCGACGCAAAAGACGACGCTCTATGCGCCCGACCATGGCGACGGCAACGGACGCCGTGTTCTTGAAGACAAGGAGTTTACCTTTGACCGCTCATACTGGTCGCATGACGAGAGCGACCCGCACTATGCGCACCAAGAGGACGTCTACCGCTCTTTCGGCGAGGAGTTCCTCGACCACAACTTTGGAGGATACCATACTTGCATCTTCGCATACGGACAGACAGGATCAGGAAAGAGTTATACCATGATGGGCACGCCCGACAACCCAGGTCTGATTCCCCGAACGTGCGAGGAGCTGTTCGCCAGAATCCGGCATGAGCCATCGCCCAACACCAACTACCACGTCCAGGTCTCGTACTTTGAGGTTTACAACGAGCACGTTCGCGACTTGCTCCAGCCAAGAACAAACCCGCCCGTGTACCTGAAGATCCGCGAGAGCCAGAAGGATGGTGTATATGTGCAGGGCTTGACCGAAGCCGAAGTCAAGTGCTATGCTGACGTAGCGCGCCTGATGAAGGTTGGCGACATGGTACGCATTCAACTATCTTTGCTTCCAGAGCCCATGCTAACAGCTTTGTAGAGCCGAACAACTGCCTCCACCAAGATGAACGATACCTCGTCACGATCCCACGCCGTCTTCACGATCCGTCTCAAGCAAATTACCCACTCTCTTCTTTCCGACGAGACTATCGAACGCACTGCTCGCATGCGCCTAGTCGATCTCGCTGGTTCCGAGCGTGCCAAGTCGACAGAAGCCACAGGCGCTCGCCTCAAGGAGGGTGCCCAGATCAACAAGTCTCTCACAACCCTCGGTCGCGTCATCGCTGCACTGGCAGATCCCAGGCGGCAGGGTGCCAAGGGCAGACGGCCACGCGAAGTGGTACCGTACCGTGATTCGGTCTTGACATGGCTCCTTAAAGACTCTCTCGGCGGCAACAGTAAAACCGCCATGGTCGCTTGTATCGCTCCAGCCGACTATGACGAGACTCTTTCTACTCTGCGCTACGCCGATCAAGCGAAGCGCATCCGCACTCGCGCCCTGGTAAACCAGGACTGCATGTCCGCTGCGCAACGAGACGCTCAGATTGCCGAGATGTCTGAACAAATTCGAAGTCTACAGGTGTGCGTAAATGCTGCCAGCCAACGCAAGAGGGAGGAGGCCACAGAGCTGGACGAATACCAGAGGCAGGTCGCGCTCATGCAACGTCTCATGGAAGAGAACCGACAAGTCTCGGCGGCGAAGATCAAGGCCCTCACTTCAGAGGTCGAAGAGCTTCGTCCGCTCAACATGACCCTCCGTGCCGAAATTGACACGCTGCGTCGCCATCTCGCGCTCGCACTCGGAGAGCTCAAAAACCCCATCGTCCTCCCTCCGCCGCGAGAGCTTGGTACACCGGACTTTGAGGGTGAAGAGTGGCTGGGTGAAGGGCATGGTGACGGCCAATCCACCCCCTCTCCTGCCGACGCTGAGGCCAGCGATGATGACTCTGACTCAGGCTACGATGAGGGTGACCATGACGAGTTGGCGCAAGAACTGCAAAACGAGGCGGAGACGTTCCTCAGGGATCTCGGTATGTTCCGCAAGAAGGTTGGCAGCGACGTTGACCGCTTCGGCATGCGCGAATCACTTGCCGAACTCATAGGCAATGGCATCTAGATTGGTGCCCGGGGGGCGTTGGTACTTTTGAATGGGGTCAGGACACGACGTATGGAATTGACTTTTTGGGCAACGGCGTGGGAATTGGTTATGAATGCATGAGCGACGGCGTTTTTCTTTCTCTGGGCGAAGCAGCCCAGCATTAGCTAGCAGTATATAGGTCTTGAACAATGATCAAGTATATGACCCGGGTTTTGACGAGCTGTTCAGAGGGGTGCGTATGTGATGATGACAGCCTCGGCGCCCGCTAAGAGCTATGACCGCAACTCCCAGCTCCGGCCAGGCCCACCAAGCTTCCGACAACTTCGCGCCATGATACCCCGATAGTTGCGGCCAACCATGTCCAAGCCAACAGCCAACTGGGAAAAGGTCGGCGACAAATTCTACAGGAAGGTACAGCTCTACCAAGCCGTCTTCGACCAGGATCTCGAGCTTGAAAACTACAACGTAGTGGGAGCGCCGTATAGCGGTGCTGTAGGTAGGTACGTCCCGCTCGCCTGCTACCGACTGCGCACAGTTGCATGTAGATTGGGCTGACTGTGACTGTGATAGCCATCTACCGCGATGAAGACAAGCTGCAGACTTATCGCGGACCTGGCGCGTCCAAGTCGAGCATCGACATCTACAGCTGCGCAGGCAAGCTGATACGAAGCATCAATGTGCGACACCTTCACCGCACGTGCGAGATAGCATGGCAGAACGGAAAATACTGACAGCCTGTAGTGGGACAAGGGCTCAATCAAGGGTCTGGGATGGTCGGAAGACGAGAAGCTGCTCGTCGTAACAGCGGACGGCACCGTGCGATGCTACTACGACCTCCAAGGCGACTTCGTTCCCTTCACTCTTGGTCACGATGCAGAAGACGTCGGCGTTGTGTCGTGCAAGTTCTATAGCACCGGCTTTGTCGCGCTTCTCGGAAACAACCACCTCATCTCTGTGGCGTCGTACACCGAACCGCGCCCCAAACTTCTCGCCATTCCGCCGACCGAACCCATCATATCATGGAGCATAGTACCGCCTACATACTCGCTGTCGCGCTCCGTCGAAGTCATACTCGCGATTGGGAGTACGCTCTACGTCGTTGATGCGACCGAGGCAGAAGACAGGAACTTTGATGCTGGGCCCTTCCGGCACATCAGCGTCAGCCCGCGCGCAGAGTTTCTCGCTTTCTATACAGAAGATGGAAAGGTCTGGGTCGTTAGTGGCGATTGGAGCGAGAAGCTCAGCGAGTACGACAGCAAGATCAAGACTGTGCCCAAGGACATGGAATGGTGCGGCTCCAATGCTGTCGCGCTGGCTTGGGAGGACGAGGTACATTTGATTGGTCCCAGGAGTGCCGCGACAAAATTCTACTACGATACTTGGGTACATCTCCTGCCGGATGTTGACGGCATACGCCTCCTTACGAACGATGTGTGCGAATTCATCCAGAAGGTGCCCGACGAGGCAGTCGACGTTTTCAGGCTAGGGTCCGACTCGCCTGCCGCAAATCTTCTAGAGGCCTCATCCCTCTTAGAGCAGAAGAGTCCCAAAGCAGACGATCTTATTCAGCTGATACGACCCAGCCTGGGCGAGGCCGTGGATACCTGCATCAAAGCCGCTGCGCACGAATACAATATCCATTGGCAAAAGTCGCTACTGAAAGCGGCTTCGTACGGAAAGTCCGTGCTGGACTTGTACTCGTCCGATGACTTTGTCGATACATGCGATACGCTGAGAGTGCTCAATGCTATGCGTTTCTATGAAGTTGGGCTACCGCTCAGCTACGACCAATACCGTCGCATGACGCCCGAGAAGCTCGTCGAACGCCTCACCAACCGTAGCGAATACCTGCTTGCGTTGCGGATAGCCGAATACTTGCATCTACCGGCGAACCAGATCCATGGCCATTGGGCGCAGCAGAAAGTTCGTGTCTCAACTGACGCTGAGGAAGAGATCTGTAGCTTGATTGTCCAGAAACTTCATGGCAAGCCAGGCGTCTCTTTTGAGGAGATTGCGCGAGCGGCGTATGACGAGGGCCGTGTTCGACTTGCGACTGAGCTACTCAACTACGAGCCTAGAGCCGGCAAGCAAGTACCGCTGCTCCTCAACATGAAGGAAGACAACATTGCCCTCGACAAGGCTATCGAGTCGGGCGATACAGATCTAATATTCCATGTCCTGCTTCATCTCCGCAAAAAGTTGCCACTCGCCTCTTTCTTCCGAGTCATCAACAGTCGGCCAGTCGCCACAGCTCTTGTCGAGTCGTCCGCTTGGGATCAGGATCGCGATCTACTCAAAGACTTGTACTATCAAGACGACCGGCGACTGGACGGCTCCAACCTTTTGTTATCTGAGGCTCTCTCTCAAGACAACCAGCACACGGCGCAAGACAAACTGAAGCTCGCATCCAAATATCTTCAAGACTCTCGCGACAGTGCTGCTGTCTTCCAACGTCAAGCTATAGATGACGCAGCCAAGCTTCTCCGTCTTCAAACGCAATTTGAGTCAGACCTCAATGGGCCCAGAGACTCTCCTCCTGTTGGCCAGTTACCTGGTCAGACGTATATTGGCCTTTCGGCGAACGAGACAATCTTCCAACTCATCCGTCAAGGGCACTACAAGCGGGCCCAAAAGGTGCAGTCGGATTTCAAAATTAGCGATAAGACATACACGTACATTCGTCTCCGTGCTCTGGTCGCAGCGCGTCACTGGAATGAGCTCGAAGAGTTTGCCAAACAGAAGAAGAGCCCTATTGGATGGGAGCCATTCTTCAATGAAATCCTTGGAGCAGGCAACACTAGAGTCGCATCCGTATTCATTCCTAAATGCACGTCACTACCGGTGCCTGAGCGCGTGGCAATGTGGATCAAGTGTGGATTGATGGTCAAGGCTGGTGAAGAAGCTTTCAAGGCCAAGGACAGTGAGTTACTTGAGGAGATTAGAGGCAAGGCTGGCGGAAGCGCGGCTGTGGAAGTAGAGAGATTACTAGGCATGTTGCCTCAGAGCAAGAGATAAGGGAGCCGATGAGCAGGGTAGATACAGTGATTAGACGTGATTGGGCTATTGGACGGCAACTACATGACTTGTTCCTGTCTCATGAAGGACTCACGATGTCATGGTGTGGGTATACATTTGTAAATTGTTATTTTATTATTCGCTTTGCCAAGAAGTCACCTCCACATGCACTACGTAATCGGCTTCAGTGCGCAGAGAGTGGATTAGTGGACTGTATGTTTTCATGTCATTTACATAACTGACTCGATATGTCGGTATTCCTACTTGTACCGCCGAAATGTCTGAGTTTTCAAACCCATTACTCACAATATCTCGGTTTGTGGAGGCCAGGAAAAAGCCGGTAGCACACCGCCATTACTTCGGGCATTGGGCCTTTAGCGTCAGCGACGTGCATGCGATCCGCCGCAACGCGATTCGCTTCCCCGCGTTTTGCCAGGGTAGAGATGGGGCTAGCTCCGCATCCAACGATGAAATTTGTCTGGATATCGTCATCTCGGTGTGTAATCGTCCGAAGTCTTTCTAAGATCTTCTAGTCGGCAAGTAAGCATGGGAAATGGGTTACCTTGTCATGGCCGGCTTGGACACGAGTACATAGAGCGAGGGGGAGGGCAGTAGGTAGTCAAAAGAAAGAGAAGCAGGATCCATCATCAAGCTCCAATCACCAATATGAGGTTCTTTCCATTGGTAGCTGGATACGCGGTCGTCGCACCTGCCCTCGCTATCCCATACGAACAATACATCCTCGCGCCGAAATCACGAACTGTCCTCCCTGTCTCGGTGCACAGCAGCAACGGGTCTGTGACCAACCCGGAGAGCCTGACAAGCTCAAATGGCAGTTCCATCTTCACCGGTGATGCAGCAACAGCCTACGACTTCGGTATCAACATTGCCGGACGCGTAAGCTTGACCATCGGCTCTGTCAACTCTTCGGACGAATACATTGGCGTTACCTTCTCCGAAAGCTCGCTATGGGTCAGCAACATGAGCTGCGACGCCACGGCTGATGCGGGCAAAGACGAGACGCTTTGGTTCCGTGTCAATGGTACGGGTCGGTATACGGCGCCGCATGAGAAGACTAGAGGCGCGTTTAGGTATATGACGCTTGTGCATAACGGGACGGGCAGCTTGGAGGTCACAGGGGCCGAAGTGCATTATACGGCTATGCCGCACTGGGAAGATGACGCGATTAGAAACTATACTGGTTACTTCCATTGCGATGGTAAGATTTTGTTTGATCGTTTTGGGGGAAGGGTTCGAGGAAATGCTGACACACTATAGACGAACTACTCAACCGCGTCTGGTATGCTGGAGCATACACAAACCAAATTTGCACAATTGCTCCGGACACTGGCAATGCGCTCGTCCATCTGCGCGAAGAAGGCTTCTCGAGCACTGA
Organism: Stemphylium lycopersici; assembly: GCA_003268315.1. NCBI lineage: Eukaryota > Fungi > Ascomycota > Dothideomycetes > Pleosporales > Pleosporaceae > Stemphylium > Stemphylium lycopersici. The sequence goes on from QGDG01000063.1 coordinate 46,535, forward strand.
TGATCAGAGCCCTGTCAATGTTACTTGGTATAACAACTACACCATTACTGCCGGCAAGAGTGCTCTGGTGGATGGGGCGAAAAGAGATAGACTCGTATGGGCTGGAGGTACGTTGCGCTCAATCATAACTCGTGAGGGATACAGACAGAATGCTGACGTATTTTCACAGATATGGCCATTGCCGTCCCTGGTGTGGTGGTCTCGACAAACGATGTCATCTCCATCGAGAATGCACTCGACTCGCTCTTCAAGGTCCAAAATAACACAACTGGCCGGCTGCCATATGCTGGACAGCCCTTCCCACCTCAAGCGGTATCGTTCACCTACCATCTTTACACTTTGATTGGTGTTGCCGATCACTACCTCTACACTGTAGGCTCCTCTTGTACGCTTGTCTAGATCGCTAGCTGATTGCGTTTTCCAGGGTGACATATCCTACCTACGCTCTCTGTGGGATCAGTACAAGTTCGCTCTTACCTTTCCGCTCAATAACATCGACGAAAGCGGCCTGATGAACGTTACTGCCCCGAACGATTGGCTTCGCTTCGGCATGGGTGGACACAACATCGAAGCCAACGCTATTCTGTACTACACTCTCAACCAAGCCATCTATCTTGCTGGTGCTTTGAACGATACCGCCAATAGCTCCGACTGGCAGCAGATCGCCGACGGCATCAAAACCGCTGCCAACGATCTACTTTGGGTCGAAGAGGAAGGAATGTACAAGGACAATGAGACAACTACTCTGATGCCTCAAGATGGAAACTCCTGGGCTGTTGTTGCAAACCTTACTTTGAACTCCACCCAGAACACCAAGATCAGCGACCGACTGGCTGAACGATGGACACCTTATGGTGCGCCCGCCCCCGAAGCCGCTGATGCCATCTCGCCGTTTATCTCTGGTTTCGAACTGCAAACACATTTCCTTGCCCTAAACACATCGGCTGCCTTGGAGCTTATGCGCCTGCAATGGGGCTTCATGCTTGACGACCCTCGTATGACCAACTCGACATTCATTGAGGGATACAGTACTACTGGAGAACTGCATTATGCTCCATACAACAACGATGCACGTATCAGCCACGCTCATGGCTGGGCAACAGGCCCGACATCCACCTTGACACAGTACGTTGCTGGTGTGCAACTACTTACTGCAGGCGGTGCCACATGGCGCATTGCTCCATCACTCGGAGACCTCAAGTTTGCGGATGCAGGGTTCAGCACCGCACTGGGTTTCTTCGGCGCGAGGACGCAGGTGGTGAGCGACAGCATTGTGCTGGACTTTGAAGTGCCCGGAGGAACCAGGGGCGAAGTACGGGTACCGGTGCTCGACTGTGCTGGTCGCCTCATTATGAGCGGGGGAGAAAGTTTGAGTGATGACCATGTTGTGGAGGTCATGGAGGGACAAGGACCAAGTATCTTGGTGCAGGATGTCGCTGGAGGGCGGTGGACGGCTACCTTCAGCTGCTCCCAGTAAGCCTCAACACTAGATGGAACAAGTACAGTTGAAGATCAACCGGGAGGCGTTTTCTGTCAGCTCGCGCATTGGTAACAGCGACTCTAGTCAAAAGGCTATCGCCGTATCTAGGTTTGCTTGCACACGTCAATACAACCGGTATCCTAGCGACACAGGGCGTTGCTGCGCAAACTTCGCGGTCGTACAGCGTACTGAGCCTTGGTTCCGTCTTGTTTTTCCAGACTAAGCGCCCAAGCGACTGGCGATCCGGTTTTTGTGATGCGAGATCCTGATAATACTATGGGGCTCAGACACGCAGTTAACCGAAAGCGACATGTCTGATTTGGAGAGGGCGCCGAGTGCCGTGGTACCACACGATGATCCCAGGCGCGGGGGCATTAGAAGGTCGACGGAGCAACGGGTATAGTCTGGTTAATGGTAGTGGTTGATGTGCGTGCTGCTTTGGCATGGGTGGACGCTTGACTTTAATGCAGGATGCTTTTAGGGGGGGGGGGGCCAAAGTTGCTCACCAATAACAAACGAATATCATGCATCGCGTCCAGCCCGATCTACGATGTGCTCAGCCGAGATGAAGGACTACCAGACGTCTTTGGAGCTACAGTGATGGGGCAAAGGCGTGTGTGGACCAGGACTAATGATTGCGGGCTGTCAGACAAGTCATTCGCCCTGGGCAGTTTGTAGAAAGTGTATCAGAGATCAACGTCTTCAGGTACGATGGTTCCCACAAGTCTGGCGCCATGGCGATGTTGACATGCAGCTTACCGGCATGACCCATGTGCGACTCTTGTTTGCGGCGATCAGCCATGCCGGTACCCCGCTCTGAGTGGCGGAGATGGATCTGAGTGAAACAGGCGTTCTCGTGATGGCGCGCCATGTTGACGCGGGACGTTGCCCCTCGCGACGAAAGTCTCAAAATAGTCCGGGGGGCACAACCACTATGACCACCGGGTCGCTTGCACTTTGATCTACGCGCGTCCGCAACAGATTGCATCACTGCCCATTCTGCTGTTGCACTCGAGAAGACGGCCGAAAGACTTTGCACACGCCTGCAAACTTTGTCACGATCAACGTCCCAGGACGCAGGAAAAAAGGCGTGCGATTGTTTTCGGCGTCATTACACTCGTTTTCTGCACGCACGCGATTTTACTTCGGCTTCTCTTTCCCTCCTGCAACAAGGCGCGCATTGTCTCGCTTCCCCACCGTGACCTTATCCACAACTGCTCACCGACACGCGACAAGCCTATCACACCGCATCGACGACACACTCGAGTACTCGTTTCGACGCCCCACTGCTAGCCAAACTTTGCATGCGCGTTTGAACATCGCGCTCGCGGGGCTGCAGACACCATGGACACGAGCTACCTAGCCCAGCAGGTCACGACTATCATCGGTCAGCTGCACGGTCTGTTCGACGACATTGGTGTCCCTAGCCATGAGCGAGACTCGCGCGAGGCAGAGGTATGTGGAGTTTGGGTTGTTTGCGCTTTGCGACTGCTGACAGTGTGTAGCTCTTCTCGGCGCTTTCCGAGACACTTCACAACCAATTGCGCCATGTCACCAACGAGAAGCATGAGATGACCGAGGAGGCACATCGTCTCCTGAAGACGATCCGCCAAATGGAGGCCTCGCTCGACGACACCAAGCCCAACCCGAATTACGAAGACCACGACGACAAAGCCATTACTTTCCCCTTGACGCGCTGCCTGCAAACCCTCAAGGAGAGGTACAACACGGTCAGCAAGCGGCACTCGGAGCGCTTCGAGCAGGTGAGGAAACTGGCTGAAGCGCTCGAGTCGTATGCGTCGCATCTTGAGTCGTCTTTTGTACAAGTCAAGCTGCCTCCTACCGCGCCCAATGCGACCGTTTCGCCCTCGTTCGACATCTCCCCGTCCTACGTCACCAAGCTGGACAACGAGTTCACACGCGTATACGAAGAGTACACCCGGCGGATAAATATGGTAAAAGCCATGTGTCAGGAGATTATCCAGCTATGGGCAGAACTCGGCACTCCACAAGCACAGACAGACAGCGTGATTGTAAAGTGCCATCGCGACGCGCCTGAACAACTCGGCCTGCACAAGGACGATCTTGCGCAGTTGAAGGCGAAGAAGGAGCGCCTTGTCGAGGAGAAGCGCGGGCGCGAACGACGACTGGGACAGCTCCGATCGACGATTGAGGATCTCTGGGATCGTCTGGGCATTGAAGAGCGCGAGCGCAAGCAGTTCCTTACGAGCAATCGCGGATGCGGGTTACGCACGATCAATGAGTACGAGGATGAGCTGGCTCGATTGAACGAGCTCAAGCGCCAGAACCTGCACTTGTTTGTGGAAGAGGCACGATGCAAGCTCCAGGAGCTGTGGGACGCACTTTACTTCTCCGAGGAGGAGATGCTTGACTTCACGCCCGCCTTTTCCGATGTTTGCAGCGACGCTTTACTCTCCGCACACGAGTCCGAAATCGCACGCCTCGAAGCGCTCAAGGAGCAGCGACTGCCAATGCTCCAGAAGATTGACCGATACCGAGAATTGATTAGGGAGCGCGACGAACTCCAGCAGTCGAGCCAGGATGCCACACGTCTCATGGCGCGCGGCAACAAGGGCGAGAGGCGCGATCCGGGCAAGCTCCTGCGCGAAGAGAAGATGCGAAAGCGCATTGCAAAGGAGCTGCCCAAGGTTGAGGCTGTAAGTACTACATGTTCCCTACACAAAGGCAAAACCAACAGTATAACAGGACTTGAGAAACACGCTCGAAAGCTGGGAAGACGAATACGGCCGCGAATTCCTCGTTCACGGCAGCCGATACCTCGACGAACTCTACGCCGCTGCTGCCAAAGCTGCCCCTCCACGTGCGAAGACACCCTCCAACACTGGTATGCCTGCCAAGTCAGGAGGACCAGTATCCAGGTCCGCTGCTCCCAGCCGCGCCGGAACCATTCGTGGCGGTGCTCCCCCTAGCCGTTCAAAGACGCCAGTATCGAACTTTGGTGCAAGTGTGTCTCGCAATACACTCGGCAGCTCTGTTTCTTCTGCCAATTTCGCGTCTTCCGTGTCAGCAAACATGTCAGCTTCGGCTCAAAAGAGTCCCTCCAAAATCCCTTCTCGCTCCCAACTCGGTGGCACGCAAGGTAGAAGTTCACCCGAACGCCGACCACCACTTTCACGCGAAGACTCTGCGACGATGCGGAGAATGGCTCCTCCTATGGCGCCCCCGCCAAGGATGAAGGATTTGTTCATACCACCCGAGCCATCATCAGTAGAGACGCCGGTGAACCGTTTCCAGTTCAACCGCGGAGATCGCAGCGAGAGCGTTGTGCGCAGTGTTCCACCAGAGGATGTCTATGACGACAGGCCATACATGGGACACGGTCACACCATAAGCGGAGGCTACATTCCCACATATGCTCCACCATCACTGTCGTCGGCTAGCAGCAGACAGATCTCACAAGCATCATCGACAGGGACAGCCGGCACTGGTGTCACAATGCAGTCTGGATCGGAGAACTGGGAGACATTTAGTGAACAGTCGGACGAGGCTCCAGAGGAAGAAGTGGATTTCCATCAATACCGACGACGTTCGGTGAAGCGCTTCACACCAGATGGCGGCCATGTGTCCAGCCCCCGCGCGGTACAAGGCAAGAAGATTCGCAGCATACGTAATGTAGGCGAAGCGCAGACGGAGCGGGACGGCAGCATGGTGCGGGTCATTGAAGGGTCAGACGCGGGTTGGACCGACGACGGCGATGGGTACTGAGGACAAGTCATGCTTGTCGCCCATGTCCGCTTGGACCCTTCTATGGTTGCACCCTTTGATGGCCGAACGACCCTTTTTTCTTTCTTCCCTACACCGCTTACGGCCGCTTTCGACTTTGTTTCTCACTTTCATCTTCGTTTCTATTACCCTTCTTGTACTCGTGCATTTTCTCCCGGCTCGGCGCAGAGGACCCTGAAAATTTTCACTTCGACTCATCCCCTTTTTTGAACGAGGCGAGTGGTTGGGAGATTCGCCACGTACAGTAGTAGCAGTACTACATGGGTCAGGGGTGGGTTGTTTGGCTGGCTGTGCTTTATCTGCACGTAAGATCATGCCCCAACTGCACACTGTCTACTGCACTATACTGGTCATGCAATCGTGCCGTGCTCGCTTCGGGAGCGGAGGCGGGCCCTGGCGCTTCATTTTTCTTCACATCATACTGGTTTGATCCTTTTTTCTTGGAATTCCAGCGGCAGAATTGCGGAGCAAAAATGGCGTTGTTTGGTTTCAGCGGTCTACCAGACGGCGCGATTCGCGCATTTCTGGGTGGCTTTTTGCCGTGTGGTTTTTTTTTTTTTCAAATTCGTTTATGTGCATGTTCAAGTTTTTTTGTGCGAGCGTGGAGCGAGGCGTACTGCATGCGACGGCTGCTACGATTGGAAGATAGTTATGTGCGCGCGTGAGAGAGAGAGAGAGAGAGAGAGAGAGTGTGTGTGTGTGTGTGTGTGTGTGTGTGTGCTAGCGAGGAGACGTGTACTATTACGATTGATCAGAATGCAGAAGATTGCAAAGAGAAGATGCGAATTCAATGATCCTCACCCTTTTGTGCATTGTGATGAACGAGGAACAAATGTGATTGCGCACAAGTCAAAGTGGAGTTCTGCTGTGCACTCAAGCTGCGGTATGTTGAGAAAGGCATGTCACAGTAGCGCGTATTTTGTTGAACTCGGATGTGTCGATGAGTTACACCTATGCAGGCAGGAGGGTTTCACGTTTATACACGTCGGAGGACCTTTCGTAGTAGGCAGGCGCGCGTTGGTTGCGGGTATGGTGTCGCTTACACGACAGGCCACAGTGCAGCTCCGAGGCTCGAATCGTCCTTCCTCTTTCGCACAAGATATATATCCCTTAACCTCGATCGAGCAGGTGCGACCAAACACGACGCTTCCTTGTGGCGCATTTCTGGAAGAGCCTCATTTTAGTGTTTTTTTCTGGTTCAACGGTCGACAAACACGTGCTCGCCGTTGGCACCGGCGAACGGTTCGCGAGAAAGAAAAAAAATGGTCGCGCGACAAAAGTCGGGCGGATGATGACGTTTGGCTAGGACGCGGGTATCGATATGGTGAGCACCAGCGAAGCACCAGCGTGGAAATAAACTTCTCCTCCACACCAAGATTCTCCAGAGAAATGGGCGCGGCGGGCATGCACCCCACAGCGCCCAAAGGCAACGATGGACTACTAGCGCGCCTGGCGACCGGGCTGCAAGACAGAGGTTACGTGCAGCTAGTGAGATATTGGAGAGATAAGCATGTCGCCTCTGACAGGCCCGGAGCTGATGCACCAAAAGCCAACCATGACCGGGAAAGGCAAGCCAGGCCTCGCCGCGTTCTTCTGGCAGGTAGTGTGTGCGCTTGCAGCAGCTGCAGCCACGTATTGCATTGTCATCGACACGCGTGCTCTAGAGTGCTGCGACGAGTGGCTGTGGCCTTTTTGTAATGATGATGACTCTTACTTTCTGCCTACTGCCGTATCTTGTCGTCGCTGTATTACGCGACCCCAACTATGTGTAATCGAGTCAGCATTTGGCTGTTCTCCGCGGGCGACGACGAGAGGGAATGTGACGCGGCAGCGGCCGGCCATGTGACCTCTGTTTCGCGCAATAGGGATACCTTCCAGAAGACAGGGAGCGTGGGGCGGCAGGGCTGAGGAGGGCGGAGGTGGCGGCTAGGGCCTTTCAGGGGTGCTGGCAGCCGATCACTTTCTGTACCGTGTGTCGCGCATGCGGGCCCGACCGGGGGCCTCTCACAACTATCTACGCCTGCACGCATATGCACGGCGTGATCAGCAGAGGGCAGACGTGCGTCGGCGGCGGCGCTGCCGTACGACACGCAACTTGCCTTCTCACCCGCTATTATGTTGAGTCCGAGCGGTGCCTGGAGGCTGGTCGTGTGCTTACTTGGTAAGCCAGTGTCTGGTAGGGAGGCTCACCCACGCGACTCGCTCTTGGCCTCGATTTACTTATCGCAGCACCCGATAGCTCTGAAACCCCCCCGGGCTTCCTTCGTCATCATTCCCTTATCACCGCCAACGTCCAGCTGCTTTATCACTACATCTACTATACTACCACTACTACTACTACAACGACACTCTTGCTTCCCCTACTCTACCCTACCCACACCTCTACATATTTTCTATTCCGAGCAAGTGCGTCGGCGACTTTCGGCACGCGCGAACCCTGCAGTCTGATGTTGCTCGCGACTTGCCCTTGCAGCACCGTCCAATCGCCAACCAGCAATAACGTAAAGAAATCCAGCGGCCGCACGTCACTTCTAGCCTAGCCAGCACCAGCCGTACCTGGATCGACCGAAGCTGTTAGTCACGGGGGAAACGCCTTCAGGGCCCAAGCCGACCATAATCATGTACTCGCCAAGGTCCTTCCCTTATCTGCAACACTCTCCGCCTTCACCGCGCTCCACGAGATCTAAAGCCGGGACCATGGGCACGCGAACGCGATCCAGTCTGTCTCCGCGAACTACCCGGCCTGTCACTGTGGACACACAGACGCAATCTACGAATAAGACCCCGTCCATCTCTACTTCCACTCACCAACCCGCCCATTCTGCTTCTCCTGCAACCATGTCCAAGCCCGTTGGCATCCCATCACGCACACCCTTGAAGTCAGCCTCTTCCACCCAGACCGTGAGGATGAGAGGCGAACACGGAGGCCGATCTGCACGCTCTTCGCAAAGCCACGATGCGAAAGCATTGCCACCTGCCGTTGCTGCCTTGCTCGCCGTCACTGCCATCCCCAAGATGCCCACGCGCCGACGACAGCGCTCGACCATGGACAGGAGGATATCCATGGACGAGTTGATACAGGAGTGGAAGCAGGACGACCCAGACACCCCACCCTCACTTGTAGGCTCGCCCATGGACCTGCTGCTTGGTCGCGTGGATGAGTCGGACGACGAATACAGCAGTGTCATGAGCATGGAGCAGGAAAAGGGCTCTTTCTTAACCTCGAGGTCAATTTCCAGCGACTCCATATCCACTTTGCCGCCATCATTGGACTACGAGAATCCCTCTTACGCATCGCATTGGGACAACCTCAGCACACCAGACTCGATTGGCCGCAAGTCATTGCCAGAACGCAAGGAGAAGGTCGTTTCATCGCCACCCAAAGAGGACTGCATTCTGGATCATCCGCTGCTCCACTACGGTCCTGAGGAATGCGAGGACATCATCACCGCCGACATCAACGATACTGTTGTCCCAGCACCATCCAATGAGCGATTCCGATCATTCAAGTCGAATCTGACCGCGTCACTCCAAGCCCTCAAATCCGCTGCCAAGTCTTTCTCCAACTTTACAGCACCTAGCGTGCCGCCGGATGACTTCCTCACACGATCCCTGCTATCGCCCAATTTCACCAGCGAGATGCGACCGAAGCACGTCCAAGGCCTACCTTCCCCCGAATTACGTCGATATCTCAACCCGCAGCCAGCGCCTATCTCTGCAACTGAGTTGTCAATGCATCTCCACGACTCTTTCACACTGGATACCGATGCCGACCCCCACGCGCCCATGATCCAAATGCAAACTTACGAGCGCCGAGGTCGAGCGCAGAAGTCGCGCCGTAGTCGCACCGCGGATCCGTTTTCCGAAGCAGGAAGGGTCCTGTCCAATGACGTACCTACCGTTCGCCAGCGCGAGCCTCGTGAGAACAGCGACTTTCTACGTGTCATTGTTCTCGAAATGAACATGCGCCGCGTGGGCAAGCTCGACACAAAGGCCGTCGGCAAGGCGCGTATTTGGTTACCGCCACGAAAGCCTGGGTCTAGCATGCCACCTTCCCATAGCGGCGAAAGCGGCGTGCCGCTTAGATGGATTCCAATCACTGTCGGATGAATGCACTAACACTAGCAATTTCTCAAGGCCGCTGCCAGATAGATTGAACGGAAAGTCGTTGGGCACACACGCAGCCGCGGTACGTACCCTCGATACGTTCACACGACACAACGACACGAACCCGGGCCTGCACGTTGCAAGGCGTCTCCACCTACGTAGCGCATCGTATGCACCACTTCGATCCTGCGTCATTGGATGACATGGAGCCCTGGAGACGATCCCGGATTCAGCTTTTCCGAGCCTTCGCATGACTTGCCGTAGTCTGGCGCGACCGCACCTAGTGGAGCCGCCAGGCCAGCAAAATTGCTCGTCTTGGTATAGGCCTTGACGGAGACCGTTATGCTGGGATCTTGCATCTCGCCTGCATTTCACACTACATGGGATACGGGTCAAGAGGCGTACGGTCTATATTTTTTCGAGAACTTTAAGAGATGGAAAAGCAGGTCTGACGATGACGAAGCTTGAAGGATGAGGAGGGAAAGAGATTGGCGGCAACAGCGTCACACGCGAAAACGGAGTTTCGTCGGAGCCGAAGATCCTCAAACGTTGTGGGCGGGTTGGTTTTTGCAAGGAAAATCAACACAGCGCATGATGATGCGTTCAGCGCGACACGACAACAACCGCGGCACCACCAACCCAACCAACCACTTTTCCGGTGAATAAAATTCCATTTAGGTTCCTGAATCAACCGGCGCGAAAAAAAAAGCTGGGGGATCCTGCACCACGCCAATCAACAAGATGGATTGCTCATACTTGCACCGCGGTGCAGCAAGTAAACCAAGCGCGCCCCCGCCCGGCCCCGAAATGCCGGGTCTCGCCGACGCTGGAATTTCGTTTGCTTGCACCACTCTACACAGAAGTGGGGGCACGGGACACACACCGCGTACAGCGAACAGCACAGCGCTCTTTACACACGCCCTTTCGCTTCCCGCTTGAGCAATATCTCTGGTAACAGAAACCTTCCAATAAAAGGCCTGGAACGTCGGATTAATGGGTCCACGACACATGTCCGAGTAGCAGTACTCATTTTTCCGCCTACACACTACACTACCTATTTTCTTCTTCTTCCCTCGCTACTAGCAACAGGGGATTTTTGCATCGCTTTTCTGTCTGTGTGCATATCTTAGCGAACGCGTGTGGATTTCCGTACTTTAGTACATGGACATGGGAGCATGGTCGGCGTTTTTTTTTCTTTCTCTCAGGGCTTGTGCTGTGCGACTCAAATGACGGTCAAGCGCTGACCGCTTTTTTCTTGCCTTCATACGCGTAACGCTGCATTTACAAACTGCCCGGCATCTATCGTTTTTTTTTCCTCTCTAAGCGAAAGGGCGCACACTTATATCATGAGATACACTAGCATCGTTTGCGTATAGCGTTCGTTACATATATATATATACATCTCACCGAAGATGGGATGTGGCGCAAGCCTATGGGATGCATTCCGCAGCAAAGAGAATGTTGTTGTAGTATATATGAAGATTTAGTCAAACAAAAACCGAATAAACAGAGTAAAAGAAGATATTTCCTGTCTTGTGCGAGTCCTACTTGTTTTGATGTGCAGCATGTTTCCGAGTTTGCCATGTTTTCGACATGGGCGTACCGTTGTGTGCAATGTTGTGTATACCACGTGCTTGTATCAGCATCCTGACGTGGATTCGTATGTAGTCCAGAGAAAGACGTGATGAGTGTACTCACGAAGATGCACCCTAGCCGAGCCAATGAAGACGCGATTATAATACAGCGAACTTATAGGAATGAAATGAGGAAAAGGATTATAAATTTAAAAAAAAAAGAGGGGGGGGGGGGGGGGGGGGGGAAGTAGCAGTGAGAGCAACTCACTCTCCTCAATAAACACGGTACCTAACATCCAGCTTGATAGGTGTGGCTAGAATCCTCTCCCCGGAAAGCGAATCCGAGGTCTGAGTGTTCCATTCCGAGACACCGACAATACGAACTGGGACATGGTCTCGTTGGCTTTGTTGCAAAGGTCCAACTACAAGCAGTTGCGCTAGGCCACGGACTCGAATGACATGGTCACCGGGGGCAACTGCTCTCAGGCAATAGCACAGCGAGGCGTTGCCGGACGCGTCGGTGAGTTGAACGAGATTGCGATGGGACCTCGGGCTGCACATGTGGATGAATTTTTGAACAAGCATTTCATGTCGCCGTCCTGACCCATTTTGAAACATGGCGAGTATCTCAGCCGGAGTGTGGTGGCGGTTCGCATGCAAGAACTCCATGACTTGTGGGTTTCTGATGTGCTTGATGGCAGCCAAGTAGCGGGTTTTTGAATATGGCTCAATGAGCGATTGCAAGTAACGGATACTGTCAAGATGCGCTTCCCTTTCCTCGGCTTTGCATATGTCGGTCACTTCGGCCTTTTCGAGGTATGTGCCGACGGTAGCGAATAGGTCGGCGCAGACCGTAATTGTGCAATCTCGCTCGTCGGATTCGATGCAGAGTTCCTGAGCCTGGTCCTTTTGCGTGGCGGTGGATGAACGTGGCCTCATGCTCCTACGAGCGGTTCGGAACGCTACGGCAAGTTCTAACACAGTCCTTTTCACCAACATCCAGGTCTGGCTTGTGCCCTTTTTGGTGCTGAATACATCGCGGGGATAATAAAGTTCCCCACATAGGGACCAATCTGGAACCCAAGAGGGCTGACCGGGATAGCCGGATTTCGCTGCATAGATGAGAATATCTGGCGATTTTGTGCAGCGCACCAAGCACGCAGCAAGACGACGATATATATCGCCAGTGTCGCTAGAGTAATCAGGAACTCCCAACGACGCACCCATCCGTCTTTCTAGGATGGCCCACATGCCAAATGCCATGTCCTTCTTGTTTCTTGCCCTCCTCGTTACGAGTGCGTGTATAAGGCTGTCCGTAATGTACGGTATGTTTTCTTCCGGGCCGAAAGCGTCGAATCGCCATTTTAACATGCGTTTGGTCAAGTAGTAGGAGCAACCTGCGCTTCCCCAACACAGAAAAAGACAAATGGCCAAGAATAACTCAGCACTCCAGAGCCCCACACTTTGTATGCTCAGGTATATAACGAATCCGAATTCGATGAAACAGACAATATATGAAAATATAAGCAGGCTGGCTGTGATGAGACTGCTAATCAACATTACCCTCTTCAAAAATGTTTCGAAACGCCTCAAGTTGGAAATCACCAAAGGTCCTTGTCGCAAGCGAGCTTCTGCATGATGTGTCTCATCTCTACTCAATACGATGCTCATCCAATCCAATGCATGGAGTGACTCAGATCCCAGGGCATATAGTCGGAGCAAGCCATGCTCAAAGGTTGTCCAGTGAATATGGTAGCTACCACACACCACAATCGGATTGGAAGCCAGTAATATTTCTTGATATGTCCAAATCCGACAGACCCAGGTATTGTCAAACAGCGCATCCAAGTCTTCGTATGACGTGGCAGGCAATTTCCCCAGCCCCATTCGTTCCAATACTGGATTTAACGAGCAAGCTGGCCTGCCATCACTTGCTGTACGCGACTGATCGTGGCTGAGGTTCTTCGACCATAGGTACCAGGCTGCCGTAAATGGTCTAGATTCGTCGAAATATGCCTCGAGTTTTGAATCAGCCAGGTATTGTATGGCTCTTCTTTGGCTGGGCGTTGGGAGTCCCAGCCAAGCATACATCTGATCAGCGTTGCCGAAAATGTCGCCCATGAGTGGTATCTGCCATTCTTTTTCCGCCTGGTCTGCCTGATTGATGCATACCGCATCGACCCATATGGTATACTCTCCGATTTTCTGACGTAAATGCCAAAGCGCGGAGTGGCAGTTGCTCGTAAGCGGGACAGCGACATCGCCGCAAAGTATAGCGTGTTCTGATACCGGTGGATCCACCCCCCAAACGTAAGACAGCGCAGAGAACCTCGGCCGCTCATTGAGATCGATGATGCGGATGCTGCATCTTAACGGTTCGGTGTCAACAGCTGATACCGATTCGATGTCAAGAATGCGGATGTGTTTGGATCGAGGTGGGAGCGCGTGGCGCGAGTAGAGCTCCGTGATCGACATCTAATAGCGTGACGGTCTGGATCATGTAGCAAGGAACTACGATACAGAAATAACATGTTCCACAATTGCGAAACTGCGCAACATGAGGAATGAAGGATGAGAAAGCGAGGTTGATTCAAATCGAGATAGGCAGCAGCTCAGAAAGCTGAATTCCCGCAGTCTTATAAGGCTGAAGACCGCTGTTTGGGATTGGGCGTACGTATGTTGTCTACATCAAAGTCGATTGGACGCCTCTGCTTACTGCACAGCCTCCAGGTGAGTCTAGGAAGAGCAGCGCTGTGCATGCCTCAAACCTATAATCGGTGCTTCATTTTGTGATGATCCTCGAAAGGGTCATTCGAACCATATGGTGGGCAGTGCTGTGGAACGCAAGTCGCTGTCTGGTCATCCGCCGTTGCGCTCTCCAGGCAGAGAGGGGCAGAGACGACGCCAATGCATAGATGCCATCCCAGATGCGCGGAGAGGAAGTATGGAGGTGTCTCTTCGACAAACAAAGGCCTAAGGAGGATGTGACGCTAGCTCACCACGGCAGGCGCTTCTCACGCAACCAGCGTCATCTACCCGATATTGACATACACTTGCCTACCTATGCAAAATCAGCAATGAATCAAGAGAAACGAAAGCTGAGCAGAATCACAATAGAGAAAGAAAAAAATGAATGATTTTTCTATTAAAATAAATTCGCGATGCAAGTAGTCCGTAACCCCGCCATCCCACACCCTCACAGCGCCACCCGCAACCTCAAACACAGCAAAAAAAGATGACCTAACCAGGGGTCGAACCTGGAATCTCTTGATATCGAACCGAATCGTAGTCAAGCGCCTTGCCATTGGGCCATTAGGCCGATGCTATACAACTGTACTGCTTCGATGAGAAAAGTTTCCCGTTCTTAACCTATATTGTCTATTTTTTTTGCGAAAAAAAGAAACTTCCAAGCCCCGCGCATTACATCAGCGCCACCCAACACCACAACAGTTCCTGACGCCGTTCTCCCCTCCCCAATTGCCATGGGAAAATTCGCACGCGCGCGCGGTGGGGACCAGACCAAGTGGGGGGGCACACATGCATGCTTGTGTGCGCACGCGAGCAGCGAGAGAGGCTATGACGAAAGGTGGGGTAGGGTTGCCCGTGTCAGTGTCATGGATGCAGGTCGCGTCGGCAAAGTTCCCTTGCGCTTTCGCTACCCTCGTGGGCATGGGCATGGGCATGGTCATGCGATATGCGGGTAGTGCATGTTGCTATCACGTTCATCTACTATGTATCCACCTGGGGGATGTTCGTGTCGTGTGCAGCATGTGTGTGTGTGTGGGTGGGTTTGAGTGTTTATGGGGACGAGTGGGCTTGTTATAGTAAAGGTCCGATTGGGGGGTGTGGAGTTGAGATGAAAGGGGGGGGGGGGTTATCGTTGGGAGTTTGTGACAGATGGTGATGTGTAGTTGTTTGTGTAAGGGGTGGTGTTTTGGTATCGTGGAGGTGGATGTAATGATTTCTGCAGTTCTTGATTGTAGATTGCGGGATTGAGGCTTTTGGAGAGCGGGATATGTGCATTGGATTGTTTCTAGTGTCAGATATGCAATATGGTGGGCGTCTTGGGGTTCATTCGTGCTGAGTAGGCCTCGAGTACCACGCCCCATCGACCCGACTCACTCGCGTTCACAACTGCCAGCAAACAGTACGCACATCGCAAGACATGCACCGCTTTCTGTTCATCAGCCAATTATGCAATGTGCATTTCAAATACCCGTACGATGCATTTTATCAATATGTATTATACACATACGAACGATAGCCCATTTTCCTGTGACGCCGCGCTGAAGCAACATACAAAGAACAGGATATAAAGATGCCGAAAAGCGCCCGTGAAACCGCAACGTATCTCCCATCGGCCCTTTGCGGGATACTTCAAATCCACCTATGCATAGCTAGCCCATCCCATGTACAGCACCGCCAGGTTCCGTTCGTCAGTAGCTTGCTGGATGAGCTCATTGACGGTGGCTTTTGTGCTCAGCGTCTTGCTCAACTTCTTCTCCACTACACTAAGCGCTCTACCCGCTTCACCGGCCTGCTCCTCCTTCTCTCGCTTCTTGTTGCTTTCATGCACGACACCCGTCGCTTCTTCAACTGCCGCTTGGCCGGAAGGAGCAGGTGTACCCCCAGGTGCCACGGTGGTTGAGCGCGCAGTACCGTTTGCACCGGTTTCTTGATTTGCTTCTTGCATGCGCTTTGCTTTGGTGGGGGTGACGCTCCAGTTCACCAAGGGGTCGTAACGCAGAACGTTGAGGAGCGTCATGATGCTTTCCCTCTCCTCGCGAAGCGTGTCCATTGTGAACTCGCAGCAGCGTCGGAACACGCCTTCTGTCTTTGTATAACCCATGCCATCTACCAAGTCACGCGTCAATCGAAATGGCACCACTTCTGGCACCGGCAAGACACGACCGGCCTCGAAACTCACACCGAGATCAATGTGCACTACCTCGCCGGACTTTTCGTCGAGCAGAATATTGTGACAATGGCGATCTCCGAGACCAAGTACATGACCGAGGATAGAGATGGCTGCAGTTGAGCGCGTATATGCAAGCCGGCGTTGAAACCATTCGTCAGGGTCCTCAAAGCGCTCAAGGAGGAAATAGCGCATCACAGGGTGAAAGTTGTCGGCAATCTTTTGCCACACCTTGACTCGCGTGGTGAGTGAGTCTTGCTGACATGCGCCAATCTCTTTTCGACACCTGTCCGGCTTGTAATCATTCGGGTAGTACTTTTCATGCGCGGGCATTACCCATAGATGCAAAGGAACGGTGTTCTGGACAAATTCCATGAGTCCAGAGCGAGTTGACAGCGGCAGCACTTTGTATGTGCGAATACCGAGGTTCCGAATGCGCGTCGCAGTGTGGTTCTTGAGTAGTCGTGAAACCTGGTCAAAGACCTGCTCCATGATTGCGTCTTGACGTAAATCATCGTTTCCGGATTTGAAAAGCTGCTTGTACGGTTTGCCATCGGTACCCTTGGCAGTGATGACCTTTGGTGCACTGAGGCCATTCGCTATGCTCATCGTTGGTTTGAAACCTGCAATCCTTGGCAGGTCACTGTAACTCATGTTTGAGCGAACCTCGATTTGGAGAGTCGCAGGGGGTACATTCAACTTTGGTACCTTGCTGACCAGGTCTCTGGACTCCTTGTACTTGTCTAGCTGCAGCTCGCGTCCCTGCTGAGTACTCTCCTTTTCACCCTTGAACATGGCAAGATGGTGATAGATCTCATTAGAGTGAGATATGGAGCTCCAATATGGACGGGCTCTCTTATCGCCGCTGAGCGCAGTTGCGAGACCAGACGCAGCCTTCTGACGAGACTTTGCAGATTCATCTTTGGCTCGCACGACGTCCTCCCTAGTGATGGCGCCGACTTTCATTTGTATAGCGAAGATCTGATGCATGCCATGGTATGGATGCTCGACGCAGATGCGGAAAACAAGCTCCATAAGGAGATGCTGAAAGTCGCTGTCCTCTGCCTGCAGCCGCGATGAGAGCTGGTTCATCAACAAAGCGAATTTGCTGCTCGGTACGTCCTTGAGATACGCTTTTACAGCTTCGTTTGCTAGAGGAGTATCAGAGTACTCCAGCCACAGTGAGAACACACGAAGCGCGTCGTTGTTGTACTCATCACAGGCGGAAAGCGACAAAAGGTAGTTCTCCAGACATTGTCTCAGGAATTGCTCACGACCTTTGCGCATTCGCTCATACTCTGCATTGTCGAGATCGTACCAAGTCTTTGCGCGGCGAGCGTTTCGATGATAGGTTTCCCGCATTCCCCTGCTCTTGTCAGTCTTGGAGAGCTTGGTAAAGTCTTGGTACTCCTGCAGCTTGCGGTCCATGACTGTCTTGATGCGGTCCATGTCTTCGGCCGCTTCGGGGCTGAGAAGCTGCTTATCGCAGAACAGGGCAAATTCGTGAAAAACTTGGCCTGGCCCCGAGCCTTGCTTCTGGCCTTTTAGCTCTTCGATTGCGGGCTCAAGATACTCTTCCATGATTGTGTCTGGTTTTGCCAAGCGAGCTTCAGCGAGATGATGCCCCTAGTATTGTTAGTGAAAACACATGTTTGATCGACGCGTAATGCTTACTAGTCGAGCAAGCAGCACTGGCAGGCTCAAGTCAGAGCCTTGCGAATCGAAGTCGGCGTGATCGATGAGATGTTGACGCATCCGTATCGAAATTTCAGTCTCGCCTTGTTCCCAAAGCACGTTCGCTACTTCATGCTGAGCGGTAGCCTCAATGTCCAGACCTATAGCTTTGCATTCTGGGACGATGTCGGAAAGGTAGGTCACGCTTGCGAGGGATTCTTGAAGTGCGCCATGCTTTCTGCATACGCTCGACGATGACACAAGAGCTTCTGCTTCCATGCCTCGTATAGTCGCGGTTCTTGTATGCAACGAGTCGACAAGAGCGGAGTTGGAACCGAGCACACTGAAAAGCGTTTCGCGACACGATAAAAGCTGACGCACGTCGTTGAACCTGGGACGGGTAAGTAGTTGCTCTTCGCAATTGTAGGAGGATTGCTTACTCGCCAGCTCGCATCCACTTCTCGCGGGCCTTCATTCGATCCCAAATATCTAGCAGATGCTCGGGGCGCTGGGCTTTGATGACTTCTTCCGCCTCGGTCAGCACTCCCAGTGTGCGTAGCCGTGTTTTTGTAAGAACCGATGAAACGTCCTTTCCTGAAAGGAAGCCCATTGTGGTCTGCAGCTGCTGATTGAAGCTTTCTTGGGCTTCTGTAGCATTCTTAGCGTAATGCATGCCCTGGAATGCCTTGAAAAGCGTGCTTGCTTCTGTATGATTGACTTCAGGGGCTTTGATATCCCACTGGCCTAGTTTGCGTGCAGTGTGAAGCGTGCTCTCAACTACATCATCTCCTGCATCGTGGAATTGGTCATTCGAGAGCAGGGAATGAGTCACGCTATTCATATTGAGCATGATGAGCGACTTGACTGTGCCGCGGGAGTCGGTCGGCTCAATTGCGTTTTGCCTGCGCATTTGGCTGTCGAGACGAGCACCCCGGAAAAGAAGACTCTTGACACCGTCTCCCTCGTAGTCTAGGCGATCAAGAACAGATAAGAGGGTTGAGCCCCGGTCAACTCCATAGAATGAGTCAGGCTCATCTAGGTTCTTGTAAATCGAAAGCTGCAACTGTACCGGTATTTTCGGCGGTTCAACCATGACAGAAGATCTTCGCGTGCTGCTTTTGAGGATAGGCTGTCCGGATGATGTTTCTGCGAATAGGAGCGCACTCCTATACATTCCACAAATATTCGCAGCTTGAGAAGCCTCGAGGTAATCGACTTGCAGCCATTTGTCTCGCTCCACTCGAGTGACCTCTTTTGGTATTGGCTGACTGCGAAGGTAAAGAATCGATTGTATAATGATACGAACATGCGGTATCGTAGCTTGGCCGCAATCACGAAACCAGAGTGCTATTGCTGCCGAAAAGACATTGTGCACGCTTCGGTCTGCTTCGAACTCGTCAAGAAGCACAAGATGGAGGACGTACGGCAATAGTTTCTCAGCCATGTGGCTAATACCTGTCAGGAGATCGGGAAGAGCGCCGAGGATAGGATCGTCAAGTGCAACTCTGCACAGCGCTACGGTTAGGTCTTGGACCCAAGAGGATACCGGTTTGTGTGGCGTAGGCGCAACCGCTTGATGAAGACCGTCTGGTAAAGGCAGCTCGGTGCTCTCTGGCTCGGGAGGTTTGTACACAAGAGCTTTGCCGATGGCGTCCGGAATGACGCGTTGCATCTCGGTCATGTACTGTGAGTCTGGAACCAGACGGGATATCAGGCATCGCACAGCATCCTCGGCTAGACTGACCTCGTTCCGATCGTCGCTATAGAATAAATCGATCACCTCTTTTACAATAGCTTCCCTGGAAGATTTTCCCAGCACAGACCTTGAACTTTGACTTGAGGAGGACCATGGCCAGGATTTGGTTGAGCTTTGCTTGACTTCTCCGTAAGCGCTGTATGCTCTGCCCAAAACGCGTGCTGTCCACAACAAATAGCCCTCACCCACTTTGCGCCGCCGACACGACTCCCACACTAGAGGCGCATACTCGGCGGCATCATGATCGAGCCCAAGGACATCATCTCGGGCAGTCTGAGCAGGCTGAAAGTTTTGACAGAGTAGGTCCAAAGCAACATCTCGTGAGGTTTTGTTCAAGAGTTTGCGACCCGAGCGAACATCATCTAGTATCTCCAAAAGCAGGTTGCTTTCTTCGCTACCGCGGAAGGAATTGCCCTCTGCATTGACCTGAGAAGCAGCAGTGGTGATGAGTCTGAATGCCTTGACGGCTGAAGATCGCTCTGTGGAAGCGACAGCCTGGGCATGAGCTTTGAGATATTCAGTGAGCCAAGCATGGAATCGAGTAGCTGCATTCATAGTCGCAATATGCTGAGAGTGCTGAGTGGTACTCTCTTGAGACGAGCCCAAGAAGACGCGGAGAGAGATGAGGATCGACAGACCAATACCGGTCACAAAGCTGAGTTGCTGGCGGAGATAGTCGGCGCCATGTTGGAACAGATACTGCATGATTCCCACTGTGTCTTCGGCACACTGCACATCTGTAAGGAAGGGGCGTAAGGATTGAAGTGTCATCTGTAGTGGGTAGCCTTCGTGAGCGATGGGTCCAGCGAGCGCGACAATGATCCTGATCTTCCGAATCATCGACCGCGCATAGAGAGAACCGAGGGCCGGATGAATGCGGTCAAGGAGTGAGCGCAATACAAAGGTGTATGTGCTCGAAGACCAGAAATTGGCAGGTTTATCGCCCGTACGTCTACACAAACGTTCCAACTGATCCGGTAGGTAGAAGGCGGAGAATGAAGGTTCTATCCCGATGTTCAGGCCCTGCACGGATTGGCTAATACCGGTCATCTCCGCTAGGATAGCTGCCGCAGGGTTAAAGGCCGGCTTCTTGTCCAAAGATTTACCGATGCGCTCTTCGTGGTCCATAGTTTGGAAAACATGGCCCAAAACCTGAGGGAAATGCTTCTGTATCAAACCGTAATACTTGTCGCTACCGACAATCTCCTTGAGCAAGTTACTACAACTTGGTTCTGCTCTGTTGCGAGCCGAGCCTCTGCAAGTATCCCAAGCTATGGTGTATGCGCCAGCCTTCCCTATGTTCTTGGCCAGGATATATTGTGCTGAGTAACCCAGCTGGTTGGCCAAGTACTCTACCTCATCCTTGCGGCCAAACATGATGGCTTGGCCTACGACTTCGGCTTCGATGTCGCGAAGCAAATGTGGAAGAGAAGCATAGTCGAAGATCAAAAAAGGTATAGCGCCAATGCTCTGACCTCGATCCAGCCATGTGAAGATAATCTGCGGGGCGAAAAGGCGAAAAAGGCTCTGCGAGTCGCCAAGACATCGAGTTCGAGCGACGTCGGAGATGCAGCGTCTGGCATGGAGAGCGGCGCCTTGTATAGTTCCGGCCGTTGCGAAGATTCGGTACACGCTGTGGCGCAACAAGGTATGCCACCGAGATGCTAAGCGCGATAGGACAAGGAGCCGAACAGCAATACCTTCTGTACCTTCATCGTCTCCGGGGAGACTGCTGTCCACGTCTTGCAAGATCTTGTCATGCTCGGAGAGAAGGAAATCCTCAAACATGCGCGGCAAGTGCTGAGCAATGTGGTACTTGACCGTCATTTCGCCGTTGGAAAGAAGATCAAATAGACTGGTTCGTACAGAAGGGATCTTGCGGTTTTGTGCAAAGTCGGGATGGTGCTTGAGGAGCCCATGAAGGAAGATGGCAAGGGTTGTCTGCAAGTTTGCTGAACGTCGTACGCCTGCCTTTTCTATGTCTTTGACGTAATATACATATAGCGCCTCGACATTGTCATAAAGATCCTGAGTCGCACGATCGGTCACATCAGGTGTCCAAACAAGCATGGTCCCGGTCAGAGCTTCGACAAGCATACTGTTGGCGACTTCTGATGTGTTGTACTCGCGAGCACGGGGGTCAATGAGCGCTTCGCTAAAGCGCTCCAAGAGGTTCAGGCAATCGGCTCCAGAGATGCTTAGGTTGCCATGCCACAATGCGCGAAGGAATTGACGTGAGCGAAGCAAATCGCTCTCGGAGATGGAGATGATGTAGTCTACAAATCCCGAGGGAATTGTTTCGTATTCCGAAGCCTGGCAGTCGACCAGCGAGGAGATGAATTGGAGGTAGGTTGAACAGGAGGTGCGCAGTGCCGATATATCGTTCTCAGCCTGAATATCGTGTCGAGGCACGTCGTTGTCAAGAGTAGATGCTCCTGCCGTCATCTGCGAGCTGGGCTCCTCATCCACTTCCATGAAAACCTCATCTTCGGCATAAAACGATTGCTTGACCTCTTTGCGCTGTCCCAAAGCTTTGGATAGATGTTTAGCGAGTAGATGGACACCAGCTAGTCTATAGACATTGGTACTCCGATTCGAGAGCGAGCCAATATCCGGAAGCGTCTTTGCGCAGACTTGGAGGACTGCATCGACTTTGTATTGTTCGGTCTGCGACTTGGCCAGAGTGGCAGCAAGCAATTCAGTCAGTTTTGTGGCAGACGATTGCAAAGCAGAGACTCGACGATCTTCAGGATCGCTGAGCGCAGCAACAGCGGGTGCAACGATGCACAGCGTTGTGACGATGCTCATCATGTCTGAATTGATGGCCTGAGGGTTTGTTGTAACCACATCCTTCCAGCCGTGCCTGGATCTGTCGAGCTCTGACAAGCAAAAATCGAGTATTCTATTTTGCATTTGCGTGGGGTGGTGGTCGCTCGTCACCTCCTCGGACGAAGTAGGCCTGTCAGCAGTTTTGGTTGTAAAGATGTCAGTATGCGGAAGAAGCAACAGGTAGTGTGCCAGATCTCTGTAACGCGTGACACGTATTTTGGCCTGCGCGATGGGTCCCAAGACGAGGAAGTTTGTTGGTTTGGGTAAGGCAAAAGGCAAGTCGAGACAGGTATAGATGATGCGCAGTACATCGCGAGCATTGCAGTGATGCGCGTTGATTGAGGCATAGACTCGCTCAGACCAATGACTTGGAGTCCATTTGCCTAGGAGCCAGTTCAAAATGCGTTCGGCAGTCGAGCTGAAATGAGTCGGGTTTTCCTTGACACGCTCCTGTAAGATGGTAGTCATCAGCGATGAGCTGCTTTCGGTGAGAGAGGCAGGTCCGCTTAGTTCAATGGATAGCAGCATGGACTGGGCGGTGGCCGAGACGGCCGAGAAGGGTACGATGTTGAGTTTAAGAAGGACATCCATGAGATGGCATGCGGCACGGGAGATGGAAATTGACGTGACGGCTCGAGACGCGCTTTGCCAGGCAGATTGCCAGTAGGGAAGAAGTGTGGGGTGACGGGCTGATTGCTGGAGAGCAGCGCTGGGTGCGAGTTAGAGGCGTCTGGATCATGTGACGATTACACTTACCCAGCTAATGCTATCATTGCCCATACCGAATGGACTGGATTCTCGTCGGAAATGCACGAGGTTAGCTTCTCCAGCATAGGCTGGAGTTCTTCATCATCAAAGGGGCCTTCTTGTACCATGAAAGCAAGCACCTGCAGTGCTGCTCGTTTGGCATTGGATCTGGGCTCGGATACATGACGGAGGTAGTCGGAGAACAGCCTGGTAACGCGAACACGCTTGCTGAAGCTCTCTTGGTCGAGATGGCTGCGGTCGTGGGCTATGACTCGCCTCCTCTGGTCAAGCATGAATGAGAAGCGGGCAATGATGGAGACTGTGGACCAGAGCCCCTCGTAGCGCTGGTGGTCTGTTTGCATGGAGAATGCGCAAGTATTCAAAGGGTGGGTATCATTATCTGATGGACCGAGATGGCTGAAGCAAAGATGGTCTTCTTCGAGATACTGGTGAACAGTCGTCTCCTGTCTGCGGCGGTAGTCGCTATACATGGTCTCAACAAGAGCCTCTACGTCAGAAGTGGTAGTGTCATTGTCTGCATGGGCGAGTAAAGTTGCAATGTGTGCTTCAGTATACATCAAATTGATCATTATCTCGTCGCGCAGCATGGCGTCAGGCCACATGGACTTTAGTAAGGGCAGGATATCTTGCACGGTGCGCTTGGTCAGCTCAAGAGACTGCAGCGTGGTGCTAGCAAGGATGGCATTGATGGCTGCAAGCGCAGCTGCCACGACGCTTCCACGCCCGGTCCTCTGCTGCAGGTAATGTAACAGGGCGTCCAGAATGGCGGCTGCGCGATCAAGCAATGGCGCATTGGAGGCTTTGACGAGATGGTGTATGCAGTGTACAAAGTCGTCTGCTGCGTAGACATGCTCGGCTGCAGCCGGTTTGGGCCTGGAAAGCGGCAGACGGGGCGAGGCTCTTGAGGAGGAGGAGGCGAGTTGGGCAGAGTCAAGCGGAGTGCGAGGGCGACTTGACGCATTCGTGCTCCAGCTGTTGGCCGGCTCACCTTGAGAGGCGTGTGCGAACAAGGTGGCGAGCGATTGGAGGCAGAGGTCGACTGTAGCGTCCCAGGATTCTTTTGGAAGACGCTCGACATGTGGCTGGTACTCGAGCAATGAGCGCAGGGTCTTGGGGAGGTCCTCTAGGAGCGGCTCGACCAGGCCCCCGTGGTTCGCGGGCAAGAGCTCGATGATGGTGTCTATGATGATCTCTACCGTGGTGCTCTTGATGGTGCGCACGCCTGACGCGACGACATGGCGCAAGGCGGAGGCGGAGAGGGCAAGGAGAGCGGCCGTCTTGGCCGACTTTGGCTTGGTTTTGCTGCGGACAAACGACGAGCGCTCATCGCGGAGGCACTGAAAGAGGGCTTCGCACAAGGCCAGATACGCCTTGTTCCCGGGTGTTTCGAGGCTCGGCTTGCCGCGATTGTGGCGGAGGATGTGGACGAGGTCCTTGAGGCCGGCGGTGCGGTCGGCGGCGCGCGACGACTGGATCAGGACTGTGGCCTGTTAGCACGACAGGTACAGGACACGGCTTGTGTCGAGCACGCGCTCACGCTTCGCATCCTGCATGTTGGTGGCCCCCATGGCGGCTGTCTCGTTTGCGCGGCTCCTGAGCCGAGGCGGCGGCGGCGGCGGTTAGCAGCGACAAGTGCTATGGCGGCGACATGGTCGCGGCAGCCGGGCGACTACGGGGGGGAGGGGGGAGGGGGGAGGGGGGCAAGCGCAGATGCGGAGTTTGCGACGGAGGTGAGGATTACGACGGGGGAGCGCGTCGCCCGTCGCACGTCGGGATCGGCGCTAAGAGCTTCTCGCGTTCTGACAAAGTCCATCGAGCTCCATTGTTGCCAAAACACCACCCACGCCCGCCCGCCCGCACGCCCGCGCCGGCCGACACTCCCCTCCCGCCCATCTTCCCGGCGCACTATGCGCACGTCGACTGCACGACACCCCCATGGCTGAAGAAGACAGCCTCGCCGCCCTCCAGGGCCTGCACCGCGACCTCTGCGCCCACATCGACCTGCAGCTGCCCGTGCTGGAGCGGCTGCTGCTGAACCTGGAGGCGCATCTGGACGAGCTCAAGGCGCTGCTGGACAAGAAGGCGAAGAACGACGGCAGCAGACAGACGCTGGCTTCGGGTAACGCCTCCGGCACAGAACGCAGACAGGACGAATGCTGACGGCGCCAGGCAACATCACCATTGGCGACAACGAGTACGAGGTCAACGACGACTTCAAGCAGCAGACGCTCGAGCTCGCCGATGCCCTGGACCTCGACGAACTCGACGCCGCCGCTCTCTTCCTCGGCGCCCAAAGCGAAGCCCAGGAGCTAGACCGCTCCCAGCTGCAGACGGCCGTGATCCGCTTCCACCGCCGCCGCGAGTATGTGCTGCTCTGCCTGCGCATCCTCATCAAGACGGCCCTGGACAATGACGATGCCGCCGCCGCCGCCGCTGCCGCCGACGTCGACGGCCTGCCCGTGCTGCACGAGGCGGCCCAGATGGTGGTGGGTGTGCATGGCTCGGCCAGCCTGGCAAACGCATACGGCTTCTGGGCCAAATGCCTGGCGAGCATGGAGTCGGTCGAGCGATGGCTGCACTTGATCGCCGACCGCGTCCAGAGCACCCACGTCGTCGGCCAAGCCCCGCTCCCTGGCTTCGTCGAGATCATGGACTATCAGCGCCAGAGCCTGACACGGCAGCACGAGAACCTGGCCGCGATATGCACGCACCTGATCAAGCCCGGATACGTCAACCTCGACAACTACAAGTCGCTGCTGGCCCGCGCCAAGTCGCTCGACCGACACGACCTGATTACCATCCACTACCTCCCCATCATCCTGCGCCTCACCTCCTGGGTCGCCTCCGAGACCAACAACGTCACACTGCCCGAGGCCCGCGCCTTGCACGACTCGCTCATGGCCGGGCGGGAAAGCGACAGCTGGGCGCTGAGGAATCTGCACTCGGCCACCCTGACCTGGTGGCTGGCAGAGTACAGTGGCCGGTACATGGACCCCAATACCCACGACCCTGCTCTGCACGCCATCAACCTGGACGACGAGGCCAATGCCCGCTCTGACGCCTTTCTCAAGGCCCTGGCCGATGGCGCCTTCCATTTCATGCTTTCCGTCAGCCAGGATGTGCGCCCCACGCGCTGGTACGACCCCCAGAAGACGAGCATGCTGTCCAGTCTCTTGCAAGACACAGCCGTCCTCCCCCGGGACGCGCCGCCGCCCGACGACTTCTTCAAGCAGCTGCTCATGGAGCAGTTGCAGACTTTTGTCGATTCCTTCATCACACACATGCCCGACACTCTGCGCAAACTCAAGGCCGAGGAAGACGACCAGCGAAGGCGGCTGCAGCTTCACTTCCAGCGCTCAACGGGCGAGTACCCACTCCACTTGGAGCGCTTCATGGTCATTGTCGCATACGCCTTCGACGGCTTTCCCGACGCAGCCGAGGACTTCTGGACCGACAAGGAAAGCAACCTATACGGCTTCCTGCAATGGGCTGCCAAGCGCCAGCCCACGCCCCGCATCGCCATGTTCTGCGAGATGTTGCGCGCCATTGGTACCGGAGAGGCGAATGCCGAAGCTGCCCATCGCTTCTTGCTCGAGGAAGGCGCCTCTGCCTCGGGCAAGATCCGCCGAACCAGCTCGCTCAGCTACACCACAATCTTCAACGAGCTATGTGAGTTTGAAAAAGACATCCACGAGCCGAAGAAGCCCATACAGAGCGGAGTCTTCGCCCCCTCCACCAACCCCATCGACCAGATTGTGGAGCCGGAGAGTGCGACCATGCTGGAAAGCTACTTGCGACTCATTTCCCACATATGCCGCCAAAGTGGTCCCGCCCGCGACTGGATACTGGATCTCAAGGAATTCGACTTTGCCAACATCTGCTTCGGCCTGTGTACCGACAAGGTCGAAAGCGGACTGCGCGCTGCTGCTTTCGACGCTCTATCCGCCCTGCTTGTGGGCAAGGATTTCACCCGAGCCAATGCCATGTGGCTCATCCTAGACGACTGGACGATCAACGGCTTCTACACTGGCTCCAAACAAAACAACGCACTCGGAGCTGCGCCACGGGATGACCTGTGGCCCACGCTCGCAGACGGCTATGACGAATCCATCGCAATGGTCCGATTTCTCCACTCCCTGGTAGAACCCTATCCCGAGAACGAAGGCCTGAACGACAGCCTGCCCTTCCCGGAAGGCCTAGGCTCTTCACGCAGGATGCCGGGCATGGAAAGCTACATTGACTACGTCATGCAGCAAGTCTTTGCAGAACGGTCGGTAGATGTACTCGATCCTTTGCAAAGGAACGTCATGCGATGGACTTGCCTGCGTTTCATGGTCACCTGTCTCTCAACCTTCAATGAGAACCTGGTCGTGTTTGCAAACAAGTCTAGCATACCTGTTGACGACGTTATTGATCCTTCGTCTCTTGCCGTCTACGTTGCGCTTCACCCATTTGCCCGTGTCATGGAATGGTTGTTCAATGACAAAGTCCTCAAGGCGCTTTTTGCTGCTGCCCATCACGACGTCACCGAGGTAGATGCTGCTCCATCAGACTCACCATTGGTTCAGTCGCTCATGCTGAGCATCGAGGTAATGGACCTGGTGATGAAGCTTCAGGCGACTTATCTAGACATTGTCAGGCCAGTTCTCAGGCAGCAAACCTCGTTTGAACATTCCCCAGTGTCCAACCTCTCACTTGCTTCCTTCGAAGACGCTGTCCTCAACAACCTGCAAATCATCATCGATCTTGGTCTGTACTGTGGCACAGGTCACGAGGGCTTGACCATTTCTTCCCTCCAGCTCTTGGAGAAAATGGCCTCTTCCCGCAAGCTCGCAGTCTCACCGGCAGGCTTCGGACAACGTTCTGGCCGTAGCAAGATTGTTGGCATATTGGAAAAGGACAATGAAGCAGAGCGCATTGGCAGGTCTCTGTCGGGCTTGATGCGATTCAGTGCCGAGGAGCTTGAAGCCGGAGAAGAAGCGTCCGGATACGTTGTCAAGCTTCGCATACTGGATTTCCTCAACAGCTGTCTAGCTGCCGTATCCCTCCGGCCAACTATAGCTCACATCCTATTGGGTTTCTCTTGCGGATCCAACACGGTCCGCATTGCCGACGATAGTCTCTGGTCCAACGGCCAATCTTTGTTCCACAACATTCTTCTCTTGGGCGTACAGTATCCCGACAACGATGGCGAGCAATTCTTGGCATGGCGGTCAACACTCAAGACCCGCTGCTGGGAGGTGCTTCAGAAGCTCTGGCGCTCTCCATTGACGAGTGCCATCGTTATGGAGGAGCTTCGCGACAATGAGCTGCTGTTCATCGAAGCCCCGCAGTTGACTCCCATTACTCTCGACATACCATGGGATGGAATGTCTCTGGCCCAGGGGCTCGAGGTCGCACCTAGCGACTATTCTGCATTCTTCTCTGGCCCCTCGGCACTTGCCCTCCAAAGCTTCCTTCAACGACGCGCCGCCTTCTTAGACTATGAGTCGAGAGAACTACGCCTGACGGTCAAAGAAAACATGCCCACAATGAAGTCTAGAATCCAGTCGTTACTTCTTGGCACCACGATCCGACCTGGTGAAGATGCAGCACCGAATCCCAACATCTTTGACCTGTTCGATTTTATAGAACTCGTCTACCCCGAACGCGCTCTACCAGATCAGCACAAGTTCTTCGAGGGCGTCAACCTTGGTTCATGTCAGGAAGAGAAAGATGGCTGCACGCTTTATTCGATACCATTACTGGAACAAGTCATTCGCTTGAAGCTGAAGTTTTGGAGAAAAGAGGGCATATTAAAGGAAGAAGACGACGAGGTAGAGCTGGCCGAGCAGGCTGAGCTTCTCATGGCTATCTTCGTGGACTGGAACCGTCGTACCCAGCTGCTCCGTTACCACAAAGACATTCTCCAATCCTGGGTCCAGGTTGCCATGGTGGCGGTGCACAACTGTGACTTTGAGAATGGGGCGCGAAGCTCTTTCATTCTCCAGACTCTCCAAGTCATCCTTCCAAAGCTTGAACAGTCATACGCCGCCGACATCTTTACTGCTTTGCAACTCGCTAGCCTTGCTGAAGCTCTAGTTCAGAAAGTCGACTTCGAGTCCACCGCTTTCGATAAGACTGGCGACTTTGCTAATGACCGCTTGTCACAGCTCTTCCGTGCTGCGCTCATAGGCATCTACAGTCCAGTCTCCACGGCCGAACTGCGGGAATACTGCTACCAGATTTGCATCCGCTACATTCACGGTACTTTCCACAAAGCGACGCCCAACTCTGTGCTTGGTCGTCACACACTCGGCGCTATCCGAAACTGCGGCAACCACATGCTCGAAGTAGTCTGCGATGATGCTTACAGCGGGCAAGGAACATGCAAGGTCTCCGCGCTGCTTCTGCTCAATGCCTTCGTAGCAGTAGCGACCCGCCAGTCTTCAAAGTACATTCTTGAAAGCTTTGTTTCGCTCAACTTTGTCGGCGTCCTCGTCGACAACATCAAGCACATACCCGAAGAACTGCGCGCTGCGGCCGCACCACAAGTACCCGTCCTCCTTTCCTACTATGACGCCAGTCTTGCCTTACTCCTCCGGACATGTCAGTCCCGCCTCGGAGCAGCATATGTACTCAACGCAGGCCTCTTCCCCGCTATCCGCGAGTCGCACATCTTCTCCGTCGACCCCGACATTGGCCTGGAATTTGACGACGCCAATGCTCTCCGCAAGTACTACGAACTTATGCTCTCCGTGCTGCGGGTCATCAACGCAGCAGTGATAGCGAGGGGGCGGCAAAACGACCAAACAGTATTCCAAGCACGAGAATTCTTGAAAGAGAACAGGCACAGCATGGTCAGCATCTTCAAGCGAAGCGTTAACGTGGGTGTCGGAATGGGCAAAGAGGCAGAACAAGATTTGGTGGACCTGGTAGATTGCTGGACAGTATTGGTCGATGTGACTGGGTTCCTGCAGGTAAGTCGTCTACATCTCGCGCTCCCAATGTACGCATAACAAAGAGCTAATCCGTGTTTGCAGTATGAGGATGAATCAAGCCTGAAAAAAGCGAGACCGAACATGTTTTCGTAGACAGCAATGTATGATGATAGATGGTGTGGGCAGCAATGTATCGATAATGGCTTTGGATAAGAAATGCCCTTGCGCGAAACCAAGATTTAGTAAGGACAATAGTTTAAGAAGCAAGAGTCCCCATGATATCGAGGGTGAATGCAACTCATTTCCTCCATCGCAAATTATGCATCCGGGAGCTCAATGCGATTTTTATTCCCGGTGGCATTGTTCATCAGAGTTCCAGCGTGGCTGGACGTACAGTACCTCCAACTTTAGTGCGATGGTTCCCTTGATTCATCGAGGGGTTGCCGCATTCAGCATGGAACATTATTCAGGTCTCTCCGATTGCGTTCAAGCAATTAAATGGCTATGCACAGGACTTTGAAATTCTGAGAGGGCCCGTCTGGTGCTCCGCCTAGGTCTTGCAGAAACGCGCTCACTTCGCCACTCGGCCCGCCGAGAGAGAGAGAGAGGCCTTCTCCCACCACAAACGGATCTCGGAAAGGATTCAATCACGTCATGTCGGCAGTACGACACATTGTGCTTGCAGAAAAGTTCCGACATCCGCATTGTCATGGATGCGACTTCCGGTT
This sequence comes from Stemphylium lycopersici, assembly GCA_003268315.1. Lineage (NCBI taxonomy): Eukaryota > Fungi > Ascomycota > Dothideomycetes > Pleosporales > Pleosporaceae > Stemphylium > Stemphylium lycopersici. Next base: position 77,051 of record QGDG01000063.1, read on the forward strand.
ATAACACAAAGTCTACCTTTTCGCGTCTTAGTCCTGCTTTGCGGCACCAAAATGCCGTCTCCATCCTATCAAACCTTACCTAACGTGATGGTGCTAGGCAGACGCGCGCGCAGGTCTTCAGGCCTCCCTTTCAAGGCTGACAGGTGCACGGTGCGGAACAAGTCTTTATAGCGGGGCCTGACCACCCAAGTATGGCGTTCTCATCTCATCGAGCAGACTGTTTTTTGTTTTTTTTTCATAGACTTACCACCCCGCAAAGTAGGTCACCATGTTGTTTTCACCGGAGATGCGCAGTGCTGTTCTGCAAGCGACTGCGATTGGCATCCTCGCAATGCTGTACGACCACCACGTAACCGTTTACATGTGCGATGAGTTCATGGAGAACGAAGGATTCAAGAACATCATGAGTATGGTGAATGCAACGCTATCTCAGCCTTCGACAAACGGTATACAGAGTGGGCACGGGCGATTGGCTCTCGATGCTGGAAAGGACATCAACGGGACGTTGCCTCTCAAGCAGACCGCTGGGCCCTCGAACGGAACAACGACGGCAAACGAGCCAATGGAGTCTTACTATGGTCGGACGTTTCCAAGAGAGGTAGTCGTGTACTTTGTGATCTCTGTACTCCAGTACTGGTGGTTCATCGGGCTAGAGAAGCTATTACCTGCACGGCCCAGATACCGAGAGACGCCGTACGATCGGAAAGTACAGATAGAGGAGAGCGAAGACAGGGAGGAAGAGGTAGTCAAGAGATGGATTGCGCAAGGTCGGGTTCGCCGAGCTTCGTTGAGTTGGTGCAACATATTCCTCAAATGGGTACTGGACATGACAGTGGGGGTGCTCTGCTTTCAGACGATCGGCTACCTGCTCCAGGAATTCCTCAAATTCAAGTCTCCAACAAAGGTCTTTGGAGGCCTGCAATCGGTAAGTTTCTCAATAAGCGTAATCATATCGGGACTGACGCGAGTACAAGTATCTCCTCTTCAACTCGTTTGGGGTATACTTCTCAATCACTCCACTTGCTCGTCTTACGGCCTTTGTCGTTATCCCCGCGCACAGACAGCTCGTGTTCACCGAGGCCATGGAGTTGATTGTAACAATCTTCTTCCATGTCGTCATTCGCGCGTTTGCAAATTGGGTTGTCAAGACGCAATATGCGCAGGATTTTATGCGAAATGTCACAAGAGAGATGGAAAATGACCCCCAGAGATTCGGGCTCGACGCAGGTGAGCTGTGAAGAGTTTGGCCGAGGAAGGATAGTCCAGTTTCCCAAGACCATAGTGGAATTACTATCACCAAAGCAATAGTCGAAAAAATGCTCAACCCTATCAGTTCCTCGCTAGGCTTTCGATTGTGCGGGCCGGTCAGCCCTTGGCAACCTTTCTTTTCCGCAATGGTGCCCCTGATCAACACCCTCACGCCCAATACGCATCTCAAGTGCCCCTTGGACAATGGACGTTCTGTTTAGGCGAGGAGATTTCAAACCGATCGGCAACCCACCGTGTTGACTGGCATGTAGCGAAGTCGGAGCAAAGGCGCGACTGTGATCAGGGGCAAGGAAAAGCAAAGAGACGCCAAAGTAGCGTGTGGTTGCGAACGGCGTCACCCGCTGTAATAACGACCCGGCAGTCCGGTCAACACATCTGCGCTATTTACCCCGCAACGAAGATCCAGTTCCAAACAATCACTCTGCTCATCAATTAAAGAATACATCGAAATGCAGATGCGTGCAGCGAGCAATGTATTCCCACTTTCAGGAGCAATCTCAATAACGAGCTACGAAGCAAGCTTGAGGTCTAGCATGCACAAGCAATTAATCCGAGGCTTTCCGTAGCGGTCAGTGTGGTGAGGTAGGTGCGGCATTTGAGGGTTCTAGGATCGCCCCGTACCTAGTCAACGCCACATCCAAATTTGGCGAGCCAGACATGAAGCCTCGAGTGCTAAGGTACAGTCTGGTACCGTGCAACACCAGTTTCTTTACCCTCCATTGCTGTTTAGGGCTGCACGATGCGTTAGCAGACCATATTTCATGGAGTTGGTCAGGCTTGACAGGTGACCCTTGACAATTGCTTTTTTTTTAATAAAATACCCCTCTATTCTCTCAGCTCACCTGGGATGCAAAGAAACGTTTCCATAGTCGTATTGTGATGTTCCAGCAATCACCTTGGCGGAGGGCGTGTCATCATAAGCCGCTCAAGGAAGATCATTGCGTCGGTAGATGTGAAACAAAGAGGTGTACAAGCAGGCGGCATGGCTTGCATGTAGCTTAACAAACAGGGCTATTGATCTCAGCCTGCATACTAGGCCAATTGGAAGGTGTCCTGCACTCCCGTTTCCCGCGTCGGAGCGAAAGCGCCATCTTGGCCCTTTCCCGAACCGCCGTCACATCTCCTCACCCCACTGACCAGCTTGGCTGCACAAAAGTCATGCTGCACTGCTGGTCTGACCTTTGTTTTTCTTGCACGCTCGGAACGTAGCCTAGTGCGTGTTGCACTTCTTTCCTCGGCCACAAGCGAGGTGTCCCGACTGCAGATCCCCACTTCCTGTACTAGTCCTCAATGCTTTCCATTTGTGGTGAACTGGTGGATTCTCCTCTCAGCTCGCTGAAGACCATACGATGGATTTGCAAAGCATGGCAACCAGGTGTGCTACGTGGCCTCACCAGCAGACATCCAGATTGCCACGAGTTCCGGAACTGACTACAATGCTGTACCCGAAGAGTGCCAATGGAGTGTCAGGCGCTGACCACGTCTGCATGTTTTTGCTTTGCCAGACCCTGCCGAGCGCTCAACGCATCGATCTGCACACACGCAGAGTTGAAACCGGTGTGAACAGGCTGCTTAGAGCGTAAAGTATGAGAAACTTGAACATAGCGCCTTTGGTCGTGGAAAAAAAGGGTGCCCGAGAGGAATATATGAACCGGCCAGTATCCCACTGCATTTTACTTCCCATCATCAACCAGCACATCAACAACTAAACACACAACAATCACTTCCACTCATTCAAACACTCTCTCAAAACACTCCCTTTTTTTTCTTTAATCAAACAATCATCATGCGTTTCACCACCGCTTTCATTTCCATGGCTGCTGCCTGCGCCTTCACCAGCTCTGCTGCCCCTGCTCCCATCCAGGCCAGCACCGCTGATGCGACTGAGCTCTTGCCCCTCAACAAGGGCGCACCCGCTGTCGAGCTCGACACTGCTGGCTTGATTGGCCGTGCCGACTCCGCTGTCGCCGCACCCAAGCTTGAATTGCCCGCCGACCGCTCAGCTGTTGATATCCTCGGCCGTGCCGAGGACCCCGTTGCCGAACTGGAGAAGACTTTGTACGGCGCTTCTGAGGGAGGTGAGGGCGGTGAGGGAGGTGAAGGTGGCGAGGAAGGTGAAGGCGGCGAGGGAGGTGAAGGTGAATTCAAGCGCCAGCTGTAAGCCTACCCTCTTGTGTGCTCCTTGCAGTTTGTTTCGTGGCTGACCCTTTCCAAAATAGTCAAGTCAACCCTTGCACCGAGGACAGTGACAACAGGGCCTGCGAGATGGTCTGCGGCCTCATCAGCGAGGGCCAGGGTGTCTGCAAGAAGGACAACAAGGGGTAAGTCTTCTTTGAACCCGTCTCTTCTAGATATCCCGACAGGATGGAAGCTAACTTTTCGTAGCAAGTGGGCCTGCGAGTGCGGCGCTTAGATTCAGAGAGATGAGGCGAGGGGAGAATCGGGGAGAGAGAGAGAGCTACGGGGCATAAACATAAAACTGAAGCATAACTGGGACTATTTTGCATATGTAGAGTAGGCGTTCTTTGGGAGTCATCTTAATTAACAATCGTGTTTCTGGGTACTTGTTCTTCCACGTCCGCGCTTTTGTCCAAGTGATCTTGTGTTCTTGGTGCTTGCACTGCCTTACTTAGGCCCTCCCTGGACATCCTCACGTCTTTTTCATCTTCTCAGATCAGTCACGAAAGCGCTTCCGTGATCACATCCATTGTCTACGTTCAAAATCCTCGATTCATACCGCAGGATGCTAATTACCCGGGTTCTAGTAATACTCGCTCTTGAGTGCGTCAGGCTTGCACAGCTTATTGAACGTAGATCTTGTACAGGGTGGGCTGACTCACCTAATCTTCCCTGCTTATCCGGAGGAAATCCCGTCGAATCCTTCATATGAAGTGACATGAAATTCCGGTTCACAGGCAAAGTAGGTCTCACGAGAGTCTTGGTCGAAAGGGTGTTTGGGTTGCGATGAGTTCGAGACGCGCAACCCGAACATTGAGTTTGGCGGGCGACATCATCCCATTCAGAACGCCAATCTCATCATGAAGGCCCTTCTCGCCACTAGCACTGCCCCGTAGGTACGGATTTGGATCTTCAACAAACTGCAACGAAGAAATGTTGTTCTTGTCAGGCCATGTGTCTTCCTCCTACGGTCACCCCTTTTCGGCTCTGGGTACGTTGCTACCAACATAATCACGCGAACCAAATAATTTTGCACCAAATCTTCCTACATGAGAGCTGCCTGGTAGTGTTCGCAATTTTCCAGGTGTTTATCGAGTTGCATAGCCCAATCCTCACAGTATGGACCTTTTGTGTACCTAAACCCCTTGGTGCTCTTGTCTTTGTACTGAGAATTTGGTTGCTTGATATATTGCCAGTTGGAACGACGAATGCTGCCTTCGCGCTCGCGGATGAGTCTAGAGGGAGTATGAGTCGACCTAGTCGCATGCTGGGGGATTCGTTTAATGCCCGATCACATCTCATCGAATGCGGAGCTTGCGGCGTAAATGTACCATATCGTTTCGCAGTAGATAAACGGGTGTTTGGTGATGAGGGTCTCCCTGAAGAAGTCATTAGAAACTGTCGAGTGCTGTCTGAGTCGAAGTTCGAGCATGGCGAACGATCATAACTGCCTCCTCCGCCGCCACAAAACGAGACTCCGGGTAGGTTGTGTAGACCGTCCCCCTTGAAGAGGGTAATATTATCTGCCTCGGCGCATGCATCGCATTCGCAGAAGCTGTTGGGGTAAGGATCATGCCCGTGTTCACCCGCATCCAGTACGCGCAATACATATGGCTCATCCTTCAGGTCCTTTTTGTTGTCATCGCTGTCTAGAATCTTTAGAATTTGTGCTAGTGGACTGGCTTGGGAGTTGGTAGATGTGTGCAGGGCAGCCTGTGGAAACTATCTTTGACTGTAGCAGAAAGAAATCGAACGAAGTGGTTGAGCTAGTTACATGTGTATCCTCAGATGCAGTATGGTCGTTCTTGTTGGTATTGGACCCATATGCTCGTTGTGGTGTCTGAATGCCGTCGTTGACACTCTGTTTCTTTCTTTCCGGCGGGAACCCCATTTTCAGTGTTGGCGTTCTTGAGAGCATCCTCGAAGCTTTCATCATCCGATAGTGGTTGTTGCCGAACGGGTTCGTTGACGGATGCATGCAAACTGCCGCCTTTCCTCTTGTTGAGAACCTCCCAGCTCAGCCCCACTCACTCCCACATACCTGCAATTGCGCTCTTGAATTCATGTGCTGCTTTTTTCTTGCGAACCTTAAAGGCAGACCCGTTTCCCTCCCCGCAAGATTTCTGCCTCCAGACTTCCTGCTGGACCACATTCTGAGTCATTCCAGCTGGGGAAAAGTAGATGGTGGCCGGGTTGTGGTACACGAGGTTGGGTCTGTTCGCATCGTCTATAGTGATGAAGAAGCCGGATGGCAGGTATACGACCATGTAGTTGAAGGTGTCATTCTCATCTCGGGATGTGGCTCGCTGGCAGAGTAGATGTAGCTCGGGCGATATCGAGGCGTTCTCCCCCCCCCCCTTCCCGTCAAGAGTGGTAGCTTCTTCAGACTCTTCCTTTCCGTATTCCCCGTCGCCCGAGGGGTTCCTCTGACCATGGATCTCGTCGACCTGATCCCAATTCGTATAACCGCCATAGTCATACACGAACTCTTAGTCTTCGTCCCGCGCACCCATACAACCTCTCAACCCCAAATCGACTTCAATATTGTCTCTCTCCTCTTGTTCATAGCGCGAGCGCCGCGAGTTGGGAGTGGATGCGGAGCTACGCTGGAAAGAGCGGGATTTCAGGCGATGAGTTCTGAGCTCATGTTGCACTTCCACATGCACCGCCTCTTCTTCGCACCCCGGCTCTCTGGCATCATCCCGTGCACGATGCCTCGTTGTCTCACTGCTCGTACAGTCTACATCTTGGGTCGGCTTCTCGCCTCCCGTGCTCCTACATTCCGGTAAAGCAACCAACGCTTAGCTGGGTCTTAACAGCGTACTATGGTGCAACCTCTGTGTGATGATACACATGTTGCGACGGTGCTCTGCTACCACAGCTTCAAAGTCGCGGACTTTCTGCTCAAGTTGAGGATCGGTGTGCAGACCAGCTGCATTAGGGTCAGTGTGTGCATCCATGTATACAGCGTGAGATATGCGAGAGAGAGAAAAAGAAATACGATAATGTATCAATTTGGAGATGACTTGTGCGTATGAAGATCGTTTTGCTATCAAGGATGGATATAGATACTGGTGGAGCTAAAATTCGTAATGGTCTTTGAGTAGGGAGTAAAAGAACAAAGGATGAAGACTGAAGTTAGGGTCCTTCATGCAGCAGAAGAGTCAAGAGGAGAACGTGAACACGATGCGTATAAAGAAAAAGAGCCCCGTCGTTGTATGTGACCACAAAGTCAAACTTCCACGACGACACGCATAAGCAGCGCGGACTAAGAATGTGAACGACCTCCTTCTACACACACAAGCATAGTGGCAAGCCTATGCGTCGGCCACAGCACCATTCCCACGTCACAGCGCAAATAATCGACAGCACCAAGATGGAAAACAAAGTAGACGATACCATTTACCAACGCTATGCATATACCCAAGTATGGAATAAAAAGCCAAAAAAGCCCATTCATCAGAGTCTAAAAAAGCTCAAACAACCAGATAAGCAGAGTCATAAAAAAGACCAACAAGAGGCTAAAAACCAAGTTCTACGAGGATGGGGTATACCGTGCTTTCGCCCTTTGTAAGTAATGACGCCGTGCAGAAGAAGATGATGAAGCGGACGTCTAGAAGGTATAGAAAGGACAAAAACACCAGACCATGAGAAGCATACCCACACATGTGCATCTCCAACAGCCCTGTTCGCAGATACATGCTAGGAAACCCCCCCATGTTGTCGTAAAAAAAAAGGTCGAAGAAACCGACCCGAACCAATGACCGTAAGGAAGATATTACAAACGCTATGTTGTGGGGAGAGAGAGAGTAAGAAAATCCATGGCGTCGTCATCGTGGAAAGTCAAGAAGCTGACTGCCACGTGTTGATACAGTCCACAAAAAGTCCCCAGTAATTGTCAACAAGCCCCGAAAATGCCCCACATCCGGCGGCAGGGAGAGATGAAATGACTGACCGGGGTGGTGGTACCAGAAATCCAAACGTTGGCGCCAACGCTTTTGTGTGTGTGTATGTGTAAGAATGATGCCGAACGCCCCGATTGTTGAAACAGACTTTTGTTTAGTTGCCGACACGCTCCGAAACACGACCGCGTTCGAGTTGCTCGACACGGTCTTTTGAGTCTGTGCGCTTCATGCGGGACCGAGCTAGGGCGGCAGCGGCTTCTTCGTGTTCCCGGGCCAAGCGTCGGAGGGCAGCCTTGGCTTCCTCGAGCGGAATGCTATCACTGCGCTTGGGACTATTCTGCCTGGATGGTCGCTGACTTGCGGGGTTTGACGTAGGCGTAGACGGAAGGTAACGGATGCTGTTGGCCCGGGTGCTAGCAACGCTAAAGCCGTTCTTGGTGCTGCCAGGGCGGCTGCTGCGATACTCTGTGCTCACCGACTCTTGGCTGCGGTTGTCGGCGTCGCGGGCAGGTGAGTTCCTTCGGGATCGGACGTAGTTCGGGTCGTCACGCTTGATCATGTGACGGAACTGCTGGGTTTGGGGATCAAGCACCCAGCGTTGATAGCCAGGGCCACCTTTGGCATTGCCGGGAATGAAAGTGTCGTTCTCATCCCAGCACTTTACCCAGGTTACGTCGTCAACACGGAAGAAGCCGGCTTGCACATCTTTGCCCTTGTCGTTCTTGATCGTGACCGTCTTCTTTCGTTTGTAGAACTCGGGCTCTAAGAAGTAGCGGCCAATGGCATGAGAGTACTTCAGTGGAATAGGCCTGTCCACAGGAATGTACTCCTTTCCGTTCGATCCTTTGATGGTTGGTTTCCCGTTGGTCTCGGGCTTTGATTCGTCTTTGAGAGTTGCGATCAAGAACCAGCCTCGACCGGGGATACTCTCATACTGACCGGGCACGGGGCTATTCCATTCCTCGACAACCTTGGATAGCTCGGCCTTGTTGGACTTGAACCACTTGTGAGGCGCAAAGGCCTTTTGGGTAGCCACGAAGAGGTTGGGTGCCATTTAAATAGTAGTGGTGAGACTGAAGAAGTGGCTGTCCTGGTTACTGCAGCAATATTGTCCTCCGGGGACAGTCGGCAGTGGTAGTGGGTCTTGAAATCTGGGGGCGGCAAATATGCGAGAAAGCCTTTTGTAGGTGGAGCTGTCCTCTGTCGTAGCGGTAGAGCAAGTCGACTCTGATCGTCAGTGGCAACGTGGGACGCGCCAAAAGTCGGAATGGGATTGAAAGGAGGCGACCTGGTAAACGAGGCTGGAAGATGCGTTACTGGAATATCGAATTTTTGATGATGGGACTAGCCGAAGACCGCCGGTCACTGCGTGCAGCTGCACGACTGTGTCGCTATGAGGAGCGAGGCAAGCCTTCGACGAGCGTAGTTCACTGAATTGCGCGTGAAAAGAGGATTCTCGAAACAAAGGCTCTGGGGATGTCAAAATACTTAAGGCACGGGAGCTAAAATAGTGCTGGGCCTGAAAATCTTTCCCAGGCTGACGGAAGGAAATTGGGTTGCGCTTCGACCTACAGTGGGTAGCTGTGTGGGCCATGGACCGGGGAGTAATAGTCAGGAAATCATATGCGAATCGAATCTGAGCACAGAGGCTTCTGGTACATGGCCCCCGAACGTATCGGAGTATGAGGAAAATCAACGGGGCACCCTCATCATTCGTCATCGCTGCAACACTGCCTCAATCAGCTCGTCTCAGCGCTACACGTTCTTTTCGGTTCTTTCCCCTCGCACACCCACGTATCTGCTAATGGCGGTGGTCGCATGTACGAGTCCGCATGCGTGCCTCCCTGACAGCATCCCACATCCGTCGATAAAGTGCATCAGTAGCCAATCACGTCGCTCTGCAGCCACGCGTGGACGGATAATGCTAGATAACGCGATTGACGTAGAACTGGAATCAGCAGCGCTTGAGTGTGTGTGTGTGTGTGTGTGCGAAATTGCAAGGGCAGGCACAGACGGAGAGCAGCAGCTTCAGGGCGGTGTGATGCTGGGTTGAGGTGTGCGGATGAGAAAGGAACTGAGTGGGCCAGAGGGCGTCGACTAGATCGCGGAACCTCAGTAAGCGTACCGGTTAGCGAGCGCTCAACACATGGCACCATGAAACATGTTTATTGATTGAAGAAATCAGCAGCAAGCACGGAGTATGCCGTCGCGATAATTGCAAGTGTTTCTTTGCATGTTTTCACAGTAAATTCAATCGTCGTCGATGTTGAGCCCTTCAATCTCCCTGCCGGCTCTTCCCTTGGCTCTCCTCACTCTCCCGTCATCCCCAAATCTTCTAACCCCATGAAACGTTGTCGACCCCACAAACAAGGCCGAAGCAGCCCAACGCGTGCAGCCAAAACCTTGCTTACAGCACTTAAAGCACGCGAGCAGATGCCACAGTGCCTGGCGCCCACGAGGCCACTCCTCCAGTTGATTCTGGAAGGTATCGCTCCCGGACGTGCGACGCCGCTAAACCAGCCCGCCCAGGGTCATCGCGGCTCTTGCGCTGCCCCTTTGTGACACTGTGGCTCGCACGCGCCACGGCTTTACTATCGGGAAACGTTCCTTATCAGCATGCATGCGAGCGGTAGCCATCATTTCATTAATTCGCGGCGGTGAGGTTGGGCGAGCTGAACACCTCGTGTGATGAAGCATGGCTGCACGCTGCTTCGCCGGAGTCATGCCACATGTTGAGCTGTAATGGTGTGCGGATACGGAAGTCTGCCACTTCAGCCGGTAGATATGCTTATGCAGCGCAAAGCAAGCTACGAGAATAATCAGACATGGTGTTCCTGATAAGAGTATATTGTAACATGTTGGTGGAACGGTAGGTCGGATCTCATGTTACCTTATAGCGTCTCATCTGTGAATTCACAAGCCCATGTGCGATGCCTGGTTTACTAAACACGGATCGAACGCGGTCAGCAACAACAAGGCAAGGTGATCTCGCAGGACACCCGATGGATGTGCCTGGCGTCTCTCGATGCAGTCCCTCAGCACCATGCAGTATTTAACATGTGAAGGAAACGAGACCCTAGTACAGTCCTAACTCTTGGCGCGGATACTTGACATACCCAAAGTATTGGCGAAGACCCTTTTGGAGATGACGCAGCGGTCTGCAGGGCAGATAAGAAGGGTTACCACCATCGAAGAAGCAAGTACCTGGTCCAAATGATCACGTAGCCACCACCAGGAAGCTGTCCAATCGAAACTACATCACGCAGCCATCCTACGTCACTTAGAGGATTTGTCCTGGGTTTGGCTCGTTTTTCATTGCATTCCTACGGCTTCTGTCCTTTCATGTCCTTGGGCATCCCGTAGTAACATGTCGCAATGCTGTTTTGAAGTGCATGCCTCTTCTCGTACCGCATCAAAGGGTACTGTGAGCCGAAGAGGGTGAAAAGCCTTCCCATTGAGATCGTAACTAATCAGAGAGACGCCTTGTATGCCCCGCCCCAAAGTGAAAATCCACACATCTCTATGACTCGGTCTTGACGCGGGCCTTGCCGTTGGTGACCTTGACACCGATTTGCTTCGCGCGAGCAATAATGTCGATGCGCTTTCGTGCTGAGACAGCGTGGGCGATCCTGTCGCCATGTTAGTGTCATGCGTGGTGTGTGGTGCGTGGTCTAGTCGGGTCAACATACTCTGCGGCGAAGGTGGCGTTGTGCATGAGGAGAAGGTCAACATCGGCGACTGATTTCGTTAGCTGCGTCCGGAATTGCAGCGACGACAAGTGTATAGCATACCGTTGTTGACGACAAAGGCCTTGTGGCCGCTGGGCATCATGTGGCGGGTCTTCTTGTTAGAGCCGTATCCGATCTGTTCGGCATTTCGTCAGCCCTTGTCCATCAAGCTTCCCGTCTTGTTTTCAAAACGCGATTTTCCGGTAACAGGAGTCCTTTGCGAATCGAGCGGTGATTGGAGTCGTACCTTGGGCATAGCAGCCTGGCCCTTGAACCGTCTGCGGACGCAGTTGTCGATACCCTTGGGCTTGCGCCATGAGGGGTCGACGCCTATCCATTGTCAGATCCCGTTCCCTTCACTCCCATCTACGAGTGTCTCTTACACTTGAAGCGGTCCGACTGGTGGCGGTTGAAGCGCTTGCGGTCTGTAAACGGATACGTCAGTCGCGAAATTTCGAGGTCATCGAGGTAGGTGCGGCGTACGCTTCTTGATGATCGGAACGTGCTTCTTAGCGGCGACCATCTGCAAAGAGTCAGTACAGTGACAGCAATCCGTTGCGAAGGGATACGCACTTTGACTGCTGTGTGGTTAGTTTGTCGTGAGGAACTGGACGTTGTCGTGTTCCAGCGAAAATCAAGCCCGGCACTGTTGGCTCTGCTAAGACGCTAGTCGCACTTAAGCGAGTTGCCCCAGCCACACCTTTGAGGCGCAACGACCATCAAATTCCTCATCTTTCGGCGACCATCACCGCAAATTGAGGATTGATGCGCGCCTCGCTACCCAAGATGAGCTCTTGCAATAGAAAAAAAAAAGTAGTCCCAATTTTTTCACATATTCGCTATACTGTATATCTGCCATCTACCACGGCTAGACTCTACGATTGCATCGATGCCACATTGTAGATGCTGCACCCACTCTCCGGATCCACAGCTCAAGTCCTAGCCAATCTCGCTGAGGCCGAGAAGTATCTTTAGATCTACATACCATGGCACACTCGGTTTCAGGCGACAATCAATGAACGCTGGCTGTGGATTATTCATGCCGAGCTACACTATCTACTAGACGACGATTGAAGTGCGATTGAAGTGCCTAAAATCTGGCTGAAAGGTATGTTATGCTCCCGTGAATATCGTAACCATGCATCAAATAAACCGACTTCTGATGTACAAGCTGCCATCAGCCATCGTAGTAGTAAATCATGTCGTCTACCGTAACTCCCCGCTAGTCAGTCCAAGAAAGACCCAAATCGTCAGAAGACCGTCGTGCATAACGCCGAGAAGGCTCAGTACTCCTCGTCCATTACCTCCTCCTTGGTATCCTCACGCTTCTCCCTTTTGACCCATTCGACAAATTCATCGATGACAGAGGGCCATGAAGCCTCCTCATTCCAGAAACCCAACGCCTCGTCGTCGAGGGTAAGCTGCGCAAACTTGAGTGTCTCGTTCCACATGTCCTTGTTGACGCTCTTTTTCCATTCCGATGTGACAAACTCAGTCCACCAGCTTAGCCATGGCGTACTCTCGCTTGACCACTTGACTGCAGACAGTGGGGATGCGAAGAGAAGTTCCCAGTACAGGACCGCATCCTCGAGTGCGACAGCTTTCTGGCCTGCAGCCCTGGCAATGGGAAATGTGTACTTGTAGACCCGAGTGAAGACTTCCTTGTTCTCGGGAAGCCTGCGCTTGAGATCCTGGATGTAGTCTTTTTGCTTGGCGATCGTCTCGCAGCTATCATCCAGTTAGAACCACGATAGTCATGTATTAGAATATGATGGAACCTGACTTACTTGCGCTCTGACCAGCCCTTCACGAACCCTTCACGACTCATCTCGCCCATGGTGGGTGCCTGTACGATTTCGAGAGCGGCAAGTGCTTCTAAGCCCTCAGGGTTGACATCAATGTGTTGGAAGTAGTTGAAGGTGCCATCCACCCCAACAATGTCCTTGTCTTGGGCGCCAGCGACTTGGTATTTGTCGAACAAGGTGTTGAGAGTAGACTTGGCTGCAGAAGAAGCCTGTGGGGCTCCGCCGCCGCTATAGTATCTGGACCAAGGTGTCAGCATTTGTCAACTTGGGATGTTCAGATGCCAGTATTTTGAGCGATGTAGTAGCCAGGGATGCGTTTAGCAGGTTCCTCGGAGGTGGAAAAATGGGCCTGGCAAATACATAGCCTAGGAAGGGGCCGCGATATTTTGCATTGGAGGGATGAAGGAGTGCCTAGGCTCCCATACCGAACATGACGAGATGATCCAAATTGCCGCTGGGGTAGGCTGGCAGGCTCACAAAGGTCGAGGCTGTTGTATAAAACCTGACTGAGGTGCTCAGATTGTAGCCGGTGCTGCTCTACTTTGAGAGGATGTGGCCAAATCGGTAGCTGAGAGACAGAGGGTAATATAAAGCCATCCTTGGCGTCGTTCCGCTCAAAGGTGGGGCCTGGAGGTGTTGTAGCATTCCCTGGTTGAGACGACGTGTGGGGAGAGCCGATTGAAAGAGAGCTGGAGTGTGATCCGATGGAGCTGATACGTTCTCGCCGACTACGCCCTGCAAGCTGTCTGGCTCTGTCTTGCGAGGACCCGAACATAGTGAGCCGAAGCGATCGGTCGAATCTCGACAGCCAAATGTGATGAAATCTGTGGAGACTCGCGGCTTTTTTATTACTACTGACGTTGGATATGCCCTGTATGTGGTCGATTGACTGTAGCGAAGATGGGCAAACGCGAGGATCGGGTTGTTTGTTGTGGCCTGATATTGTGGGAAAGAAGTTTTAACGCTGTGCAAACTGACTCGAAGAAGCAACTGTAGCGCGAGCTCGCCAGAAATATAGGTTTGCAGTGCAGGAACTATCTCGTGCGTCGTCCTTTCCAAGAGTTGTCGTCCGTAGCTACCCAGCCGCCGCGCTCCCCTGCAAGGCAGCTTCCATTGTGGTACCACGTCACCCTCGGCGCATAGGATGTTGTGATTTCAGGCCCCGCCAGAGCTAGTGATGGCTTTTACATGTGTATGTGACACATAGGATCAACGGCGGCTGGTTGTCCAATTGATGCCAAGGTCGGTGTCGCAAGTTGGATTCCACGAGGCAGTATCGGTCGGTTCTTCGGTCGGTCGATGTAATACCAAGATTTCACTACACCGATGTGCGGAGGCGGGATGTAGCCAGAGAGAATGCTATGCAGGACTAGTGAATATAGAGAAGATAGTACTTACGCATTCACGGCGTTCTGCGCGTCCCATCCATGGGTCTTCAACGCCCTCACCGCGGTGTTCCTGTCGACCTGGGTGAAGTTTATGAACTGCTGAATGGCAGCCTTCTGCTGGGAGCTGTATACTGTGGGCATATTGCGTAAGCGGCGTGTGTAAGTCGCTGGGCTTCTGGATGCAAAGCTCGAGGTGCGCAGCAGTCGCGGGGTTGTCAGGAGCCGCGCGAGGGGCAGGGTCAAGTTTAATGTGAAGTGAGAGAGATGGTGCAAAGAAAAACTGCTGGGGGATTCAGAGTGTGCTCAAATCTGGCCATGCGCCACAAGTGACAGACGTGGTGAATCGTGGGTCTACGATATCTTGGATGAGATGTGACGCAGCGTCGAGGCAGCAATTGACCGACCCCGCCGACAGCCCACCATTGGCCCCTTGTTCGTGCACCCAAGCCCCGGGATTAGGCCTAAGGCCGCGGTGACAGGGCTGGCCTGCAGCTCGGCCTCTCGCGTTCTTGACCAGGATAAATCTCATGACAGTCTCGAGGACGAAGGAGGGAGAAAAGAAAGATTGTCTCACCTTCTTCAGCATCAGATGCAGTTTCTTTGCTCTTCCTGGGAACCTTGGTTTTCTTGTCCGCACCATCGGTGGCTGCAGCGCTATCTGCCTTCTTGCGCTTGGGCGGCATCGAGTCGCCGTCTTCCTGAGTACTATCGGCAGACTGGCGTGGAGGCGGAGCCGATCGAGCGCCGTGCAACTGCGAGTGTTTTGGCAAGTGAGGAGGATTCGCAGAGCTGCGTTCTGGCCGGGCAGGAGGAAGCTCATGCACCCCGTCAATATCTGTGCGCTTGAAGCAGAACAGTTGACGGGCCAGGCCGCGCAAATGTACCATGTAGGCCTGATTGCTCTCACTGGCAAGCGGTGCTGTGCCGTGAGTGGACGAAATGCGACTAGTGCCTTCCCGAAACAGTCAAAATTGTCGAGGTGAAGATGTTTGCATAATTCCAAATCTTTCGAAATTACGGGGTGAGGCTGAAAGACAATGCTGGCGGTAGGCCAACTTACAGCGTGGATGAGCCCTGAACCAAGCGCGGTGCACGTCCAGCTCACCAGACTAGTTGCCTGTCGCAAAAGTGACGCGGGATCATGTGTTTCCAAGGTCATCAGAACATCAATGTGTGCAACATTTGGGTGTCGACAGCTGTCTTGCGCATTCACCACATGCGGTCGGAATCGTGGGTTTCAAGGCTTTGTATACTTGGGCACTCTGAAGACCAAAAGCTACCATGAGCAAGCACATTATTCTAATTATCCAGCAACATAATGTTTCCACTACTGCTTGAATACCGGCTCTGCTCCCATGGCTGTGGAGCAAAAAAACATCTAGATTCGTACAATATCCACTCGCGTCCTCTCCCAGAGCTTATGCGCTACAGCTAGCCCCTTCTCTCTTTCCGTATCATTGACAGCGGCAGGCTGGACAACCATGCGTGCGTATGTTCCGGCTGCGCGTCGTTTGGCCAATGTGCCGGGATTGATTACCAATACAGACTCGACGACCTGGATGGCTGTCAGTAAGTTGTTGTAGAAGAGGGTTGTCAGAGGCCATACCTTGACAGTGCCTTGGAGCACGCTGGGGGTGATGAGTATGTCAGGCCGAACATTGAGCATTTCGCCCAATTTGAGATAGCTGGTGTCTAGCATTGTGCCAAGTGGGAGGAAGGGAGAAGGCGTCTGCTCCTCCTCTGCTTCTTCGCCCTCCTTCCGCTCGGTACTTGCTGTGCCGCTCTTCATCACCTTCTCCTCGATTGGCGCTGGCATGAACTGCTGCTTGTCCCTCCCGGTTGGTGGGAACAGAGGCAGAAAGCTCCGTTGTTCGATTAAATTACGAGCACAGCGTTCGTAGATGTTCATTTGTCGCGCCTTACCACCTGCAAGTTCTTCTCTTCGCAGCATGTCAAGGTTATCAATCGAAGACATGCCCACTGTCATTTCATTCATGCTAACGGTCATTGGGTTTGTAACGCACTGCACCATCTTCCCTGCTGCCCCAAAGCCAAGTTCCTTCTTGATGAACTTGTCTTGCGGGAAAGCAGCATGATGGTGATGCGCGTCTCGCAGACTGGGCACCAAGAGAATATTACATGTCGGTACGCGTTGGTTGAAGTTCTGAATAGCGCTAGAGATGTGGTGTCGGAAGAGGTCAGCCATGGTGGCTTGATCTGGATTCGCGTTTGGCGGTGCGTCGAAATCTCCTGACCTGATTTGAGGGTGCTCTGCGTCGAGAAATGGGCCGATTAGAATAATGGAATCTGCGTAGGCTTCGGCAGCATTGTTGAGGAAAGTATGTAGAGGGGCAAAATCGAGGTTTTGATCCGTCGTGTAGGGCCCGGACGCGATCATGAGAGTCAAAGGCCGGACATTGTCTGGATCAGAGTCGGGTGTATCGAGGTACCGCGTGTTAATGGCATCTAGCTCATCTGGTTTCGTGGCAGGCGGATTCAGAAGTGGTAGTGAGAGTACCTCGGACACTACGAATGCGTCACCTGATGCGTTTGTGCCGCGCAGAGCAACAATCTGGCCAGGAAAGAAGTCGTACGACGGCAGTCCCTCGACGTTCAAAGGTATACGCCGCCCCGAACCATTCCTCCGCGAGCCCTCAAGCACTATTGATGCGGTATTAAGCTTTCCCTCGCTTGTGTCGCATGCTATCCGCCCGACAGCGATGATCTCGCTCGGTGAGGGGTAGTTCGGATTGCCGAATGCGCTTTCGTCCAGGCCTGCGGATTCTTTGAGAACTTCACGAAACTCGTCAATTCTGTCGTCCAGTACTTCTGATGCCTCAGAAAGTTTCATAGCCATGGTCCGATATGAGAACTTGGACATGTCTGTATTGGCCTTGAGCTTAATCCGGGGTTCCTTTGGCTCCTCTGAAGGGGGCTCTGGGATGGCGATGTCTGCCTGCATGAATTGTTCGGTGATGTCGTTGGCGTTGGTCCGAGAGGCAAAGTCGAACACACTGGACAAGTGTTAGAAAGCATTCGTGCAGTATTACTTCGAATGCTTACGGTCCGCCAGAAGTCTCGGCCTTCGGGGTCATGAAGCCTCCAGGAGAGCTCATTTCATGTGCCTTGTTTGCCTTGCTTCCTGGGGTTTGGAAGTTCGCCTTGCGCTTTACGGTGCTGCCATTGGTGCCGTTTGGGGCGCTCTGGCGTGGTGTATTCGGGACAAGCCCCTCCAATCTGTTTCCAATCAGTGCTGTCCCCCGTATACTTTGAATGGCTCGGAACGCACATGTCAAACATATCCCCGCCCTTTGCTCTTGGTGTTGGCTGGCCCCGCTTGACATCGTTCCTTGCCTGTGCCTTCCCTCTGCTTTCTCGTTCTAATGCGTCTTGTATGGTTTTCTTGAAGTCCCGTGCGGTCTTCACGTCCATCTTGTTTTCTTCTCCACCCATCTTCATGTTGTATGCTTGCCATTTAAAATCCAATTCCTCTGGCGAGATGGAATACAGTCGGCACATCGATTGCAGTTCAGCGAGGACGTCGGCGGGAAATTCATCGTCCTTGGTGTCGCAGTAGCGTTCGAAGCGCTCGGTGAGCTCGGTGGTTACGTCGTCCATTTGATTTGCGAATATGGGTAATACGGGATGTTGACCGTGGAAGCACTTTGCGCGTGGAAACACCGAAGACCCGAAGACGCGTAGACGCGTCGGGCGGGGCTAGCATGGAGACAGCCTAGCGGCGATCGCCATGCATGCAGGGTCCGCCATGTTTCCCAAAAAGTTGTCCTGCCTCAACAGCGCGATCAATTGAGGGCTTGCTCTGTATACTTTTAAAATTCCGTGTCATTGAGATTCCCAATACCGTACTTTGCATCTCAACTCCCCCAACATGTCAGCGATCGGCCCCTTCGCTGAGCCAGCTCCGGGCTGCAAGCCTGCAGCTGCCCCCGTCCTCACCGCCGACCAACAAACCAAGTACGAGCAGCTCCTTGCCGATGTCCGTACCTGGGAGTCGCTACCTACCACGTCTACAAAGACTGCCGAAACCTCGCCTATCACCGACGATGAGCGCATGTGGCTCACCCGCGAATGCCTCCTCAGGTACCTCCGCGCTACCAAGTGGAACGTCCAGCAAGCCACCCAGCGTCTGCGCTCTACCTTGGTCTGGCGTCGCGAATATGGTACAGACCGTTTCACCGCCGAATACATCTCTGAGGAGAATGCCACGGGCAAGCAAGTCTTGCTAGGTTTCGACAACGATGGAAGGCCGTGTCTCTACCTTCTACCACAGAACCAGAACACCAAGGAGACGCCCAAACGGGTGGAGCATCTGGTGTACATGCTAGAGCGCACCATCGACCTTCATCCGCCTGGTCAAGAGAGCCTGGCACTGTTGATCGACTTCCGTAACACGGGAGCTGGAGGAACCCCTAGCTTGGGAGTAGCAAAGCAGGTCCTGGACATCCTTCAGAACCACTACCCCGAACGACTCGGCAGGGCGCTGCTCACGCATCGTAGGTGCTACCCTTCCCTAATACAATGCATCAGTACTGACATCACGATAGTCCCCTGGTATGTCAATACCTTCCTCAAGCTGGTGAACCCCTTCATCGACCCCGTCACAAAGTCGAAGATCAAGTCGAACGAACCCCTCCCCAACCACGTCCCCGCCTCCCAACTCATGAAGGTCTCCGGTGGCGAGGTTGACTTCAAATACGATCACTCAATCTACTGGCCCGCGCTTGAAAAGCTCACCAACGAGAGGAGACAACAAAGGAAGGAGCGATGGGAAAAGGCCGGCAAGATCATCGGAGAGAGCGAGATCTACCTTT
Organism: Stemphylium lycopersici; assembly: GCA_003268315.1. Taxonomy (NCBI): domain Eukaryota; kingdom Fungi; phylum Ascomycota; class Dothideomycetes; order Pleosporales; family Pleosporaceae; genus Stemphylium; species Stemphylium lycopersici. Next base: position 96,156 of record QGDG01000063.1, read on the forward strand.
GGGGTGGGGAGGAGCCAAGTCTCAACGCTGGAAAGGCAGAGCCAGCAACAGATGCAGTACAGTCAGCAGACACTGCAGCACCTGTCACAGCCGGAGATGCCAACGGCGCTGAGCTTGCTGAAGGTGTCGAGAAGCTCGACATCAAGGAGGGGGAGCCAGTCAAGACTGCAGCATAAACAAAACGTCACTTTCTAATGTTTGATAAATCTCATATCCATAGATCTAATACCACTTCTAGGATGATCACGCCCATCATCACCATTACGGGTGAGAAGAGCACCCGATCAATCGCATAGCCATAACGCCGTTGTCAGTAACATGTTCCTCGCATGCGAGTCTGAACAAAATCCCCACATCGTGAAGTTATCTAGTGTTTGGAATTAGAAAACGGTATGGCCTCAACGAAAATGAATACTCTATTTCCGAACCTTTGCAAACATGCCCGTCATCGCTTAGACTCTCTGTTTGGAGGGCGGCACGAGACCCATGCGTTCAGTTCAAAGTCGCACTCGCAGACAACTCGTACTGGTCGAACCGAGTGTGGTGTATTTCGGGATCAGGCCGCGTGCTGCCAAGGGTGACTAAGTGTTTTGGCCCCATCTGCAGTTGCACGATTGCGTCGTCCTTGCCCACTTCACACGCCTTCGCTCTACACATGCAAGCCGGAACCACCGCGACCATCGCTTGTTTCCGCAAATGCTCTCCTGTCTTTGATCGCGATATCAACAACCTTTCTTGCTGCCGTCGGCTTGCTTCTGATTGATAATATCATCATCTTGCTCCGCGCGCGCGGGGCTGAAATCAGGCCTTCTTTGTTCTATTATCAGACAATGGCCCGCGCACCAGAAAACGAAGCCTTGCGCGACTCGGCTAAAGCCCTCGAATTCGACATCCCAAGGGGCTGAGACAGTCGTAGTCAGCCTACCTGCATCTTGTTCACTCTTCTTGGCCCCTCCGTCGTGCCATCGGCCAGTTTTCTGCTGTCACAACATTTCATGCGGTCATGCCCTATCTTCTATTCATTCTCTTACGTCTAATGGCGGCCGGCCTGCGAAACGGCTATCGCATTTGAGGCTTCGGACTCGCCGATGGAGTCACACATTTCAACTCGCTTGCGTTGACATGCCTTTAGGGTGGTCGGTGTTGACATACCCCCCCACAAGCGTTTTGTGGGGTTTCGACTACATAGGCACACCGTTGATGGGGGCCGGGGTCCTAGCGCACGGGTGCTCCGACTACGTTACGCTCCACTATCCCCCACTGGAGCCAAGGTACCAGATCCTCGTCGTGCCGTTACGACCGTTTAATTTTGTTGTGACTTCGAGGCTTCGGTGGAAGCGATAAGGCTGCCAATGAAAGTCTCCTACACTTCCTCGGGTCGATGCGTTGCCGACCGCCATAAGGAGAAAATGGGCAGAGCGAAAGAGAAGGTATGGGCGCTTATCTGCTGGTAGGAGTCGTGCATTCTTTACACAGTAGCTCAGTGAGGCAGATCAGACTGTAATTCCGTGTTCGCCCTATTTCTTCCGTTCCGCTGATCCGACCTTGGGCTTTTGAGTAAGACTGACCAATTGAGAGAGCATGGTCCCACCAGTGAGTAAGAGCCGTGGGAGAGATCACCAGGCAGTCAGTGTCATGTCTTCATGGCTTGCATCTTCTTCACTGTCACTAGAGGTTAGTCTGGTGTGAGCCAAGAGGCTAGAGACATGCCTTGCATCGCACGTCGAGCTCGACTGTGTTTCCCTTCCAACTCCGATACTGGCGATGAGACGCTCATCTGTTTCTATGCATTCTTTGCTCAAGACGAAACCGGTGACAAACTGAACAGGGCTATTCCTGTACACTGATTTCCGTATAAAAGAGGTGTCTGATACTCACGACATGGGCAGATACAAGCATAGCAGGCCTGCGCTTGGGTTTTACATCATCTGGCATGCAGGAATCGGCCGCAAGGCTGGGACCTGCACGGCGCACACCATCTCAATTAGGGCAACGCCGGAATACCCATTTTTACCCATACTATTCCCAGGATTCGAGCATAGATCCACGTGCGCCTCGAGCCCAAAACTTGTTCAAACCGACTGGCCGGTAATGTCTCTCCAATGGTGGAGTAAGCAACCAGGACATCGGGTAGCCTTGCCCAAGCCTCCCCATGCTTTCCCAGCAGATGCTTTGATCTCCAGACTGTGCCGGCGTACGCTAACCGGACGCTTGATAGTCCAAGGTATTTCTTTTCTTATCACCAGAGGCTACTCGACCTGCAGCCACCGTCGGACCATGTAATCTCGATGTCCATGCCCTTGGTCATTGGTCTGATGTCGCACATCCATCGAGAAAGAAGCCCGGGCGAGCTTCGACCATATGCTTTTCCTCCACTGGGCCAATCGGCCGGTTACACCACCCTTTTTCCAGCCCATGTATGAATCACCGATGGCGGTTTGCTACCCCACGTTCCTGCGTATCTGCACATATATGACTGGCATGGTCGAAAAGGAAGGGTAAAGTTGCTGCTACAAGCACAACGGCCTTAACATATCTTCGTGATAGCATCTTCATTCCTATACCATCTGGTCACATCCTCTGCTTCCACTATCACGCTATTGTATCACTGCACCGTTAGGTCATACATATCATGTTTTCAGCACTGGGACGCTCAAGGACGTCTAATCGACAAGGCCCTGTTGAGGTGCCTGTCCAATCCGGTACGTCTAATACTTCACCTCAGCCGCTTAGAAACACTGATTGGACAACAGAACGAATGACCACCCACACAGCCGTACAAACATGCCCATATCACGATGCCCTCCTTCGGCTCACAGCACCTATGAATACCCATCCAGACATGCATCCCATGGATCGTTTTGTCGCAACGCCCTCCTCGCAACATCATGTAGCGTTCACAGCCACAGCCATCGTGGGCACTGCCACCTCGGATGGCTGCACCTGCAGCTCTGTTCCAAAGGGCGTGCTAAAAGCTTCAGCGGCAACTGCGACGGCGCAGAGTAGTTATACAACGGGCTCATCGGGTGGTAATTAGGACTGGTGAAGCGTGGTATAGTATTAGTGGGACTTGAATACAATTAAAAAGCATAGCACAAGAAGTACTCCCCGCCTTCAAGAAGAGCACCGTGATGGAAATGTCTCAAGCCAGGAATACAAGCATCGTAAATATCCGTGGATAGCAGCAGATACCAAGCTTTCCCTGGTAGAGCCTAGCGTCCCGCTCGCAAAGAGGCACCTGCACCCGCCCGCTGTCGCTCTGGCGTTTGCGAGTAGTCGCTGTCAAAGTGCACGGTAATCCACGGGAAACGCGACCTGCCTTATTAGGAAAATGAGCGTTTTCACATGTCACGGTGAATATTCACGGTCGCTGTGCTGGTCGCGATCTGTCGCTTTCGAAAGTGCACCGCAATCTACGACAATCCAAAACTACCCTATTTGGAAGATGGCTCTGGCTGGCATCACGTGTTGCGATCGTGCGACCGCGATGGATTGCTTTCAAAGATGCGGGGCTGACATAGTAGTCCAAGCCCCTCTTCGCTGTCATGAGGTCGGCGCTATCCTATATTCAGAGTATTGAGCTTCCCAGAACTGCCACAATCTACGAATATTCGGGAGCTGCCTTCTTGGGAAAGCGAGTATAGTCACATGTTGCGGTAAAAGGGTTCAGAGGCTTGCGGTCGCTCGCCACCACAATCAACGGTGACATAAACCTACCCTGTTGGGAAGTCGGAAGCACAGCCCCATTCCGTTACTCGCAAAAATCGCTGTAGCTCTGCTGCCACAGTCGATGGCAATGTAAAGGTACCTGGTTGGGAAATCCGCTTTTACTTTCTTTGGATCTATCTGCATGAACGACTTTCCTTGCGCGAATCTACGGCGTTCAGAACTTACTCTGTAGGGCAATGCTGACGGCCCCTGCTTGCTGCACGCCGCCAGCCGCGCGAATGCTTTGCTCTCCGCTATGGATCGCTGTTCGGTTTGACCGCGTTCTACAGCCGCAATGCAAGTCGCCGTGATAAGAAAGCGATCAAGTCACATGTTCCGATTCTGCTGCGGCAGCCATCCACGGTTGTTGCGAATTACCACAGTTGGACGTGTGCCCCATCCTGCATGTGCATGTCCGCCAGAGCCTTGTTCGCCATTCTCCGGCCTTCGCACTTTTTGTCAGAGATTACAACAATATCGCTTGAATTATTTTATGTGCATAGAAACATTGCTGCATCATCAACCAATATACAACCAAGGTCTCAGCGATAGACATTTGGCTTGCGCGAAACCAGAATGGGAATGCTGCGATCGATCGCGGTGGTGTTCGCGATCCATCGCTTTCGCGGGAGACGGACCTATCCTAACGGATAACGACAATCTTGCCCGTCCGTGCCGAGTAATCGCGTTTCTTTGCTTTTGCTAATCCTGCCGCAATCTACGGGCATTGGGAACCTACTACAAGCGGAAGTATCTTCGAACCCCGCTAGAATAAAGCCAGTTAGAAGGATGGTGTTCATCTTTTGCTGATTTTGGTATTCGCAATCCGGGTGCTTTGGCGAGCGCGAATCGATGCATTTTCTTGTGTTACCGTATAAGGCAATGCAGTAAATGTTCGCGCGTGTGTCTTGGACAAGGCCCTACAGACAGATTTGAGGGCTGGGTCCTTCGACACGTAGGGAGTTTCAAAGCAACTGCGACTTTGATGACGCGTGAGCAAGTTCACACATGTATGGATATGAGAAGTGAAAGATCAAGGCGTAGCCCAAAGGGCGCTTGAGCATAGTCAATATCATTATACGCTAGCATTATGGGAGCTTCTCTGCTGTGTCTCCCTTCTTTGCAGCCATCATCTGTCGATACGCATCAATCATCTTCTGGCGCTCCTCGCCTAGCTCCTCTCTCTTCCTTAGACTACCCGCAGAGTTGGGTATATTCCCCACCTTTGCGCCAGCGCCATTCTTCACCTTGAAGATCTCCCTTGGTGCTTTTGTGAATGTCGGCGGTGCATGCACGATATCGTGAAGTCCTTTCCTCTCCTCCCGCTTCTTCTTGAGCGCCTCCCACTCGTCTTCGCTGTCGTCCGCTACTTCTCCAACTCTCAGCTTCCGCTTGCCCTTCTTGGCCTTCTTTTTCTTTCCGTCTACCATTCGCTTGGTGGGCAGGTCGGCTGTCTTGTCCTCCCACATGGCGTCCAGCTCGTCCTCTTCCTCCTCTGCCAGCTCCCTCCTCTCCATTTCCTTTTCGCGCAACCTCGCTTCTTCCTCCCTCCATCCCTTTTGTAGACGCTTGAGATGCCGCTCGTGCTTCGTAACCCTGTGATCGCTCAGACCAGCGACCTTCTTGCCAGATTTATTTATTCCGGATAGCGGTAGGACTTGATCGACACGCGAGCGGAAATCTGCCATGGATTCGCCGGGTTGGATCTTGAGCACGGCGTTTGATTGCGCAGGCTGCTCTTCACTTCTGTTGTTTGCATTGTCCTTCTCCGCATCTTGAACAGTAGCAGCCTGTTGCTTCTTCTGTTTCTTGGTCTTCATCGCGCCATCGTCGAGGCCTGAGCGCTTTTTCGGCCCGCTTTGGGAAAAGGCCATGAGCCGTTGAAAGGCTTTAGGTGTGTCATCGGCGCCATAACCTTCGATCTGGGTTACCTTTCGCTTTTTGCCTTTCGGGGCGGTATTGAAGGTGCGCGCTTTGCCGACAGCGAGGGGTGCGGCGTGGACTGTGGGCGGGAGATTGAATCTACCGGACTTGTTAGGGCTGACATGGAGATGCTGTGGAAGAATGCGCCATTGAGGTGACGTACTGCGACTCGTCCTCCTCGACGCGCTTGTGTTTGTGAGGCATTTTCGCTACTGTATGTGGTATGGCATATGACGGCAGATGCAGGCGACGCTCTGGTCGTTGTCGCAAAAAAGTTGCGGAGTTGCTGCAGGGATCCTGGTAAAGTGGGACTTTGCCAATCTTGGCGGTGCTAGCACGTGTTACGCGGCTTCACCCCGCCTTCTATACATGCAAATACTGCTTGTGGCTTGACGGTCAGACTCCCACTGGCCCATGTGGCTCGTAACCGGAGGATACTTCATTGAATGCTATTTACGACCGACATAGCGCCACAATGAGGGAATAAACTCCCATAGGCCTAGACCGCAGTCAGCTACACCCGGAATCCCTCGTCGTGGAAATAACCCCTGCTTCGGGAATGCAGCAAGTTGAACTCGGAAAATGTGCTGTCTGGACAAGGGTCGAGGAGGCGGAATGCAGACTTTCGCAAATTAGACAGCATCTGGAACCTGTTGCGATGTGGTTCGGTCCGACAGCTCTCACATCGCAAGTCTAACGAAGGAAGACTGGGGAAAGGCCTCTTCATACCAGGGTCACCGCATTTGCTTCAGGTGCACCCACTAGTCGATCAAGCTGAAGAACGTGCTCCTCTGCATTATAACTATCGTGATCATCTGCTTGAGCCAGTGTCCACCTGAGTCGTTGAGTCGTTAGCCCTTGCCCATCGTGTATCCAACTTTTGCTTTCTTTAGCCAATCATCAATCCAGGTCGTGTTGCGTGCCGAACCTCGCTCTCTAGGCCGCGCACCAGTTCTCCAAGATACAGCGCACTCGTGGGAGAATTGCTGCACACTGTGGACCCTTCTTCGAGAGCTACGGTGTCTGTCACCCACAGATCATCCACCCTTCGAGCTTGTGGTCTGCAGCTCGTTTAGGTCTTTGGCTGGTCGGTCGCACCCCGTTTCACAATAAGAGTCCTCTTACAGCCGGTCCCTCTGTTCACCCACACCAAGCTACGAAACCATATCTTTTTTTTTTTGCCTTCCCAACTCTTTGCATTACGCGGCAAGCGTTTGACGAGCATTGAGAGAAGTGGACCCTGCATCTGCGCGGCTCTTATCACCCGCGGAAGAAGTGCACTGCCCCGGTCTAGCAGCCTCCGAACCCAAAGGCGGGAACATTGACAGTCTGGATTTCGCGGTAAAACCCCCGTGGCGCCCTTGACCGACTATCGAACAGGAAGGTGTCTAGAAGAGGGTCCCGTTTAGAATTCTACTTTCGCAGAACACTGTCGACACACCTCATCCTTTCATTACAGTTCCGAGAGAGGACAACGAGAACGACTAAAGGAGTGCAGCGCGCAATCGATACCCGTCGCACTTGCCCCACGCTCAGGGTCCGGCAACAGATCGTGCAAGATCCGCATCGGCAATTGGCTCGTGCCTGACCATGGCCGGAACACCATGTTCACCCACCACCCAGCCTCTTTTGCGCCATTGCTCTCCCGTCTCTGACATATCCTTTTCCATCAAGATATCTCCTCATGTGTCCCTTCGTGCGCTAGAAGATGGCGACGATTCTGCGTTCAGTTCCGACGACGAGGAGTTAAGGCCACGACCCGGGTTTTGGCAACGGTTGAGGATGAGCCTCAAGAGACGGAATGGAAAGTCGCGCGTCGACGATGACCTTGGACGTGTACAATTACCGGACGAGAAGAAGCAAACAAAGAGATATCGATTGAAAAAGAAGCATGCTACCAGGGCATGTGTCATAATACCTTTACTGGTTGTTATCTTCTTGTAAGTACCTGTCAGACAAGTCTAGCTTCCGCTCGTTTCCGCCCCGTGGCTGCATATCAGTCTTTCATTCGAGGGGATACCCTGCAATCGTGCAGTTACGACCATTCCATGTCTTGGTGGCTCAAGAGTTGATATGCTAACTTCGTTAGTGGTCTTCTTCACATTGTCAATGTGTTCCTGGGCTACATCCCCACTTTCCTGGATGACCATGTACTACCCAACTTCGACTGGAGTCAAACGGACCAATCGAATCTACTCGACATTACACGGGACGTAGTGCCTGTGCCCTGTCACTCACACAACGACTACTGGCGCCGAGTCCCACTTTACGACGCCCTCCGCTGGGGCTGCACCGGCGTGGAAGCCGACGTCTGGCTCTTCGATGACGAGCTCTTCGTCGGCCACAACACCAACGCACTCAAGCAAGACAAAACTTTCACATCAATGTATGTCGACCCACTGGAAAAGATGCTCGACCACAAGAACGCCATCAGTGAGTTCGCAAACCCAACGACCATCAAAAGCGGCATCTTCGACACTGAGCCCTCTCAGACCCTCGTCCTACTGGTCGACTTCAAAAACAACGGCCGCAACATCTTCCCCGTAGTCTCCCAGCAACTCTCTTCACTGCGTGAAAAGGGATACCTGACCTACTTTGACGGCGTATCCACAATCCCCGGCGCCATCACAGTAGTAGCAACCGGAAACGCACCTTTCGATCTCATCACGGCAAACTCAACATACCGCGACATCTTCTTCGATGCGCCATTAGACAAACTGCAAGACACGTCTTCCTCGTCTTCAAAAACAGTGCTCAGCAAGCGCTGGGGCGGCGGCCAAGGCACCGTTGGCACAACACCAACCTCGCACTTTGACAGCACAAACTCATACTATGCTTCTGTCAACTTTGGCCGCTCCATTGGCTGGCTCTGGTTTGGCCGCATGACGGATTCCCAACTCGACAAGATCCGCACTCAGATTGCTAGTGCCGAGGCAAGGGGCCTCAAAGCCCGGTACTGGAGCGCGCCCAAGTGGCCCGTTGGGCTGCGCAATCGCGTCTGGAAGGTGCTTGTCGAGGAGGGCGTGGGCTACTTGAATGGTGATGATTTGAGGGGGATGACGCGCTTGGATTGGGGGGTCAGAAAGCATTGGGGTGTACTTGGTTGAGTGGGTTTTACGATTACGTTTTCTATGGATGCGACTGCGATGTGTGTGTGTTTTTTTTTGGCGCTGGAGGATAGATACCCTGTGCCATGATAGATGAAAGATGAATGATACCCGAAAGTTCTTAAACAAGGCTGCTTGGCTTCGTGAAGCTGCTGTCGTCGTTGCATTTGTTTCGGGATGATGATGATCATAATAAAATCTTAACGGGACTGTGCGGTCACGCAATCTTCATAAGAGGGAAAGAATGAACTCTGCATATGAGTAGTGATCTCTCCATCAATACAGCAAGAAAACCAAAGTAAGAAGCGTAATTTCCCCCCCCCCCCCCCCCCCCTCCCCTTTCCCTCAAGCCCACCTCGCCTCTCTTCGCCAAAGAACTTACGCCTATAGCGCCATACAGTCTATGAATCCCAACACTTGCAATATAAGTAGCCCTATCCATGAATTCATCTTATCAAGCCTCCTCATCATACATAATCTAGAACCAACCCTTCTTCCTCCTGTCAGCCCTATCCTCACGCCCTCGACTCATCATGCGCTTCTCCCTCTGTTCCAATTGGCGCAGACCCTCCATCTCCTTGAGCACATGCTCGAGCAGATCCTTGCGGCGCACGACATCGAGATGGCGTTTGATCTTGGGGTCTTCCTTTGCGAAACGGTCGATTTCTTCTTGGGAAAGACCACGGCCTAGGCGAGCGTCGAGTTCGCGAGGGAACTACATGAAAAATTAGCCCTGTAATCATGGGAAGGTGTTTGAGTAGGTAGGAATCGTAGGGATTGACGTACAATGTAGTAGAACTTGGATAGCAACTCGGCGTCAAGGAAGAGGTCGGCGGTAGTAGTGAGCTTATCTGCTACAGCGTCGAGGAAGACTTCGGGGCAGTGGTATTTGTTCTTTTTGCTGGCGCATTGCTTGCTCTTGATGGCCATGAGGCGAAGTTTCAGGACATCGATGCGGTCGCGGAGGAAGACGGCTTCTCGGCCTGCAAACATTGTTAGCTTTTATTATTGCGAAAGAGTTGGTAAAAGAGCTTACCCTTAGCAAGAAGAGCAGAGCTGAAGCCTCCAGCGCCACCTACTCCATCACCCTCAAGAACGACTTGGCCACTTCGTACGCGGTCGATAAAAGTCATGACATCCCTGACCCTCTTGCGGCCACCAACTTGGTCCTCGAGCTGTTTGACAGCAGCCTCGACTACCTTGAGCTCGTCCTTGAGTACTGCAGTCACATTCTCGCGACCCTTGGCCCACTCATTGTCCTCAACTTCGATGCGGTATTTGTAGGGCTTGATGCAAATCTCCAGCTCATCGGAGATGTCGTACGAGAGGTCCTTTAGTATCGAAGTGGAGGCGTCAGTGATAGCTTGACGGGCGAATGGATGAGCAGCAAAACGCGAGTTTGTGATGAGGCGGTCGATGTGCGCTTGGAGTGCGTTGGCGACGACGTTGGTAGCTAGACGTCCTACACCGAGCTTTGTCAGGGCAGCACTAGAGCTGTCCAGCTTGATTTGCCAGATCTGATCCTCGCCTTCAATGTCGGCCTTTGCAAGGTTGGTGAGAGGATCGGTTTCAGGAAAGGGGACGCTGAGGTCATCAAACGGCCTGTTCCAGTAGCGCTGGGCAAGCAAGTTGAGCACTTGCTGGTCGAGCTCGTGCTTGAGCAGGTCGCGGACTTGCTGACGGCCAAACTGATCTGTGAAGCCGCGGAATGAGTGCTTGAAAGCGTCAAGTGACTCTGCGAGGTACGACTCGGCGGTGATGGGTCGCTCGTTGTACTGGACCTTGTATTCGTACCTGGCTTCTTCAAGCTCTCGTTGGATGGCTTCGCTCGTCGTCTTGAGGCTACCAGCCATGGTCTGCTCAAGCACATGCATGAGCTTCTTCTTGAGGTTCTGGGTGCCTACGGCCAGCTCGGATCCATCTGAGAACTCGGGATGAGATCCAAAGTACGCGTTTTCGTTTTTGGTAATGGCATTTGAAATGTTGCCGTTGCCGCGACTGAAAAGCTTGGAGCCGCCTGCACCAGCAGGAACACGGCATACTACGCCAACGTATCCTAACCGAAGAGCGTACTTTTGATCGTTCAACAGGCTAGCGCCACGCTCGGCATCTACAAGGTCCATCTTGGTGATGACACCAATGGTTCGCTCACCACGGGGGTCCATCCTTCTTGAAGCTCGCAGCGCGGTGCTGTTGGCCAGATCTACATCTGCCGCTGAGATGGCGAGAATAACATTGGGTGCCCTAATGTATTTTTCGCAAAGCTGCGAAATTTTCTCCTTCAGCTGCGGGGGCTGATCCCGACCGACAACCTGAATGTAGCCCGGGAGATCGATCAACGAGAGGTCCGGCACGTTTGGCGAGTATATCCTCAGCTGGATGGGGTCGTCGGATACACAGTCGGTGGCGGGCACGGCGAGATTCAGGTCCGTCAGCGTCTTCTGCACCTGGGTGAAGTCGGTGACCTTGCCCAAGCCAATAGCAGGGAACTCGCAGTATTCAGCGCGCGCGTCCGGGGTGTTGACGAGGGTGAGTTCGATGGGTCGCCGAGTGACCATGTTGTGTCCCTTGGGGAGGAATTCGTGGCCTACAATGGCCTCGAGCACCGAGCTTTTTCCAGAGGATTGCGATCCGATGACGACAATGGATGGCAGCGTAAGTGATTCGGACTGTCCAACCGTCTGCAGCAGCCCCCGTATCTCAATCATCTTCTTGGTGAGCATCATCATCTGCTCGTCCCGCGCAATCTTCTCTCCTTGCGGCCGGTCTTCTTCGTCATCTTCCTGCGAGTATCCGAAAGCAGCGGCTCCCGATGCCCCAGCGGCTGCAGCGCCAGAGCCGCCCTGCTTGGGCTCTTCCGGGCCCCTACCGCCACCATTGCCCCCCGCGCCACCAGACTCGTCCTTGGCAAGGAGTTTCTGGAGCCATTCCGGGTACTGCACGCTTTCGAGTTCGTCTTTGGTCGATCTGAAGCCCTTTTCTATCTGGTCGAAGAAACCGTTCGCTGTGCTGAGTGCCCCGCCCGCAAACTCGGAGGCGCCGTCCTTGGTTCGGTGGAAGAGGTCGAGTGCAAAGGTTCCCGCCTCTGTTGCGTGTCAGCATTCCCTTGGATTGATCCCCTGGTGCATTCACACATACGGCCAGCCTGGTACTGGATGTACGAGACACCAGCAATAACAGCACCTCCGGCAGCAGCGCCCACGGTCGCGAACTTGCCCACAAGCTTCGGTATTACCCTCGCAAATGAGATGGATCGTGTGGCGGGGATGTTGTGCAGCGCATAGCTGCCGAGCGGCCACGGTCGCCGCTTCACCAGTCGAATGCCGGCCTCGTTCCGCAGGAGGCCGCCGGCGGGCAGCGAGTGTGTGGTGTAGAGGCGTGGTGTGAGAAGCGGTGTACGGCGTGCGAGGGTGGAAAGGCGGCCCGCGACGAGCCTGCCGCTCATGTTTGCGACGACGACGAGCTGAGGACGAGGATGGTTTTTCGTTGTAGCATAGGACCAGGTGTTTGGGCTATCGGACGCGGTTTGCAGGGTTGCACTCGAAGATGCGGCTATGCACGTCACACTCGACTTTCGGTGCGCTGAGCGAGGTGCTTGGGCCCATGCACCCGCGTGGGGCACCCATCATGGCCTTCCAGTCGCCCGGCCAAGCCAGAGTGAACAACACATGGACTAGCCAGCTCAACGCCTCAGCAACCTCGGAAATGAGTCTTCGCCGCGAGTTACCCTGATCAAGAGTCGCCTTGCTTGGCCAAACAGTAGTCGTGTTCATCCAAAATTTCACATGTCAACTGCTGTATCATACACGCATCGTCCTGGCCAAACCTCACTTTAGACACAAGATTGCCCTCTCGCCAACAGTCCTCAGCAGTAAGCCTTCTTCCTTGATCATATCCCTCAGCCAATTCCGTGAGCCCTCTACCTCCTTGCTTGCAAACTTGACCAGCACAAAGCCTCTCACGTTGGCTGCGCTCCAGACCAACCCGTCCGCCTTTTCTCGTTGCTGCCTCTCATATCGCCTCTGCTCGTGTGGCAGAAGTTCGGGTTGCACGCTATCGCCCCAGTTCCTTCCCCCAATGCGCGGCAGAGCCTCAAACTCATCCAAGAAGAACTTGGAGAGCGATGAGAATATCGGCCCTCGGATAATCAGCGTGCCAAACACCGAATAATTATCCATGCGTGAAGAGAGTGGCATTCCAGTTTTGCCATATTTATCTAGAATCAGATTATCCCGAACGAGGAGTCTCTTCTTCCCTGACTCATCAATTGTCCACACTTCATTGCGGCTTTTGTAAGCAAAGATATCCCAATTTTCGCCTCGTGCGGAGCGGCCACTAGTGACCCAGTCGCACACACAAAGATTGCCTTGCTCCTTCTCGAGATAGTAGATCTGAGACTGCGAGAAAGCTGTGTGGGCGAAAGGCTGCACCGGATCTGGAAGGTACACCAAGGCGGAGTCATGCTTGAGATGTACCGTCATGTGCTGTCGAGAGACCAGGTCTGGACTGGGCGTCTTGAAGATCTTGGTCGAGCCTTGGGTCAACAAGATGAGTCGTGTGTTACTGTCTAGTCGTACCTCCAGGTCTATACTATCTCCAGCAACAATACCGCCGCCATAGGTGAGAAGGAAGACTGTGTGTATCAGCCGAGGTATCGTAGCCCCGATCTCAGCGTTTCCTCTTTCGCCAGAATTTGGTGGTGGCAAAGGGTCTGGTGCGACCAGCTTGAGCGGATATTGGTAAGAGACAGTACGAAGAACAGGCTGGTCTGGAGGAAGAATATCGACAACAATCGATCCATGGCCGGGCTTAGACGTAGAGGCCCCAAAAGGTGAGGTAAAGGACATGGCGCGTTGCTATCGGAGCCCAAGATCGATCATCTTGACGAATTACAGATACTTAGCTGAGAGATCATATTTCAGGGACTCGAGGAAAGCACATACAACTCTGGTGAACGGATCTGATGTGCAGACGCAGTCCCCGATATGGCTCTTCCTAGAAGCAAGAACGATAAGCCCAACAGGTGCGCACTTACCATGTCGATAAGCGTGAGCGCGGACCCCAAACGCCAAGACGCGATGCGGGGCGGCGTTCCCAACTCTCTGGACTCTTTTTTTGCAGCTTGTAGGACCCCACCAAAGCGCAGCAGCCAGAATATCTACCGATTCGACGACAGCCTGCACGCGTTCGAAACTCGCTGTTGACGCCCCGCGCGCAAGAACACGAAGTAGACATTTTTCCTTTCTGTCTGAGTATACCGGCCTCCAAGCGCGCCAATCCGACCCCGCTGTCAGCTAGAGCCAGTTAGATCTTCCCGAGCTAACCCAGCACCCAGTCGAAGCGCGCGTTCGAAACGCTGTCCCGCCGCCTTTGACATGCCTTGAAACCATCTCACCTTCTTTTCGTTCACATACGGCAGTAGGAAGGGGCCGGTCGGGGCATCATGGCGACAGGCTTCGACGAGCTCCTAGACTTTTTGCTGTCAGAAATTGCTCTCCTCGGCGTTCAAGGTATGCATGACTCGCTGCGCGTATTGTCCCTGCTTTTGCAATTACATCAGCCACTATTCACAAAGCTCACCACTTTCGCTCTGGACAAGCTGTTACTCATTTTCGTTCCTTTGAACGTCTGAGTGCCTGTCGTCCTCTTTTTCCCCTTATCAATTTGTCGTGCGGCCTGATGGCTTTACTCCTGACACCTGACTGTATTGCTTGTCAGTCGCTAATTCCACTACAGGTGCCAGCAGCGCAGACTTCCGTCGCTTCATCAAGAAGTTCTACGGAAAGTCTCACGATGATACAGAAAATGAGGTCGGTAATCAGGGAGGGATCTCTCTTCCGGCGGACGTTCTTGGTCGTAGTTTCTATGAGCGCACATGGCAATGGCTCACTAGTCATCCCGACATTCGCATCGTGTATCAAAAGGAGGTTCGCGACTACACACTCTCAGAGTTCGAAGCGGCTGAGCTACACGAGACTGGTACAACTGGAGATGTCCACGCAGCAGGGCCTGACCAGCAGATGGGTACCTCCTCAACCGGTCCGGTACAGCCCTCCAAGACATTGACGGCGTTAGGAGAGGCCCTGCGGCAGCGAATTCGCGAAGAAAAAGGTCTCCTAAAAGAACCCACGGATCTCTCAAATCAGGCCATGGCTCCACTTCCCGCACGTCGCCCACTTCGCAACCTACCAGAGGCCTTACACACGACCACGGCCGTTTTCGATGAGCCCAGCTCCAGCATGACTGCGCCTCGTCTGTACACAAGCCAGGGCAGAGTATGGCAAGCTCTGACAGGCCATGGCATTGATCTGAAGAAAGTCCCAAGCATGGAGTTTGTGTTACTGTCACTCATCGCTGCTCGTGGAGCGGCTGGCATTACACAACCCGAGTTAATTGGACTCAGTGGCCAAGACAAAAGATCGGTGCCCCATAGGACAGATGAGTTGGCTCGAAAGAACTACATCTCCAAGTATCCTGTCCAATCCAACAAAATGCGCACCAGTCTATGCATCCATACAAAGTTCGTCTCTCAGAACGCCTTCATCGAATCTAGTGCTGTAGAAGATGTTTACCAAGAGGATGGAACTTTCGTAGTCCGGAGCTTTGCACAGCTACTGTACAACAAGTTGGGCGAAGGAGGTATTGTCCCTACGCGCACAATTCGAGAGAAACTGGTATGCCTATCACTTTTGACATTTCATATGCCTTGCTAACATGTATCAGGGCGTTCCAATGTCATCATGGAATAAGCGTGCCACCCAAGGTGCACTCATTCGATTGGATCAGAGCGGAATGATCAAGCGACGCAGGATTCGTAAGAAGAAGACTGGGGATGCTTGGATCACCTGTATTCAGGTGATGCGTGCCCCTAGGGATGAGGACCTCAAAAATCTCGGCTTCCGACGTACAGCTGACCTTACCGACGGGTCAAATACAGAGCCGCTTGATGAGGATGCTGACGGTGACTCGGTAATGAAGGACCTTGAGGTCGATATGCTAGAGGACGCAGAGACCAATGCCGATTCCCAGACCCTCGCTCAACCTGTCGACGAACCCAAGGTCATACCGCCGCAATGGACGCCCGATCGTTTTCTTCCCAATATCGTATTTGATGCCGTCGTACTTGGGGGTCCAGAAGGATGGGACTCTGAGGCTTT
Organism: Stemphylium lycopersici; assembly: GCA_003268315.1. Classification (NCBI taxonomy): domain Eukaryota; kingdom Fungi; phylum Ascomycota; class Dothideomycetes; order Pleosporales; family Pleosporaceae; genus Stemphylium; species Stemphylium lycopersici. Next base: position 112,051 of record QGDG01000063.1, read on the forward strand.
GCGCGACCGGATCGTCGGACCGTTCTGGAGGCGCCCAATGGAGTCATACTTTTCACGTATAACAAATGACTGGGAGAAGACTCAGCCGATACATCTTCGACATCTGGCCGTAATAAGAGATCAGGGTGTCACCAAGGAAAAGAAGTTCCTTCATTATGTCTATCGTACATACGCCAACTTTGAGAAGGCTGTGGAACTCGAGTATGCTCACTGGGGCGGTGTAGCCGACCTAGATTCCAATGAACCATTCGATCCTTCTCGTAACCACGCAATGCTTGATCCTTGGGGCTTTCCGATCGTCAAGCCAGGGGATCTGGTACGGGGATCTGGTTCAGCGACACTGTCCGAGGCTGGTTCAGCTGTCGTGAAGCCACGCAAATATGGCCCACGATGGGACATTGCCCTAGCGCAAGAGATCGGCTACAAGAAGTCCTACACCCCAGCGCCAAAAATCAAAACTCCGCATAGTTCAGTCAAACCCAAGAAACCGAAAGTTGTGAAAGAAAAGCCTGCTCGAGTAGCTAAAGCTCCCAAGCCACCAAAAGCTTCGGCACTTTCACTAACGCCAGACGAGAAGATTTCGTTGGGGCTCGATCCTAATGCTCGATTGGGCGCAAAGCTTCAGAAACAGATTCTTGCTTATCGCCAAATGACAGGAGATCCGGCAGCGCTACCAGACGCAGTTGCGCCCGAGAAAACCAGTCGTCAGCTCAGTGTACCTCTTATGTCAAAAGAGGAGCGGATCGCCGCAGGCTTGTCTCCAAGAGGGCGTTTGGGCATAGAACAAGAGAACAAAATCCGGGAGGAGCGCGGACTGCCGACGTTGGTAAAGAAGGAGAAGAAGCGAGTAACAAAGTTCACCAAAGAGGCTACATTACTCAGCAAGCAGCAAAGAATATCGCTGGGTTGGAAAGGCCATGGCCGACTCCCACAGGATCTCATAGAAGGCCTCCGCAGGGAGCGAGAGGAGGGTATCGCCCTTGAAGATTCTAAGGTCATTCTCAGCTTTATGGATGAGATGAGGGCGAAAGCAACAAAACCAGAAACACCAAAGAAGACTACCGCGCCCCCTGGGAAGTCCATTGCCCCTGTAGGAGAGCAAGAACAGCCTCTGGGAAATCTAGACACGGATAATGTCTCAAAACAGAATTCCACAGAACCGGAGGCCCAAGAGGTCCTCCTATCTACCGGCGACTTGGGAAAGCGAAAGGCTGAAGCTACAGTAACTACTCCAGCATCAAGGAAGAAACAGCGAACAAAGGAAGCCACACCACAGAAGTCGACTCCAGTGCCCATATCTTCACCGACTTCCTCTCCAGCTGATGTTGCACATCCAATTCGAAGCGGTACTCTATTGGCGAACCCTGACGAACACGACACAGAGGTTACGACTCCCTTGATTGTGGCAAATGTCAGCGAAGCAGCTCAGTCAATACCTTCAGCAGCCGAAGAGTATGTTCCGCCAAACTCGGAAGCTGCGTGTCCACCGAAGCCTTTGGAGAAGACATATATGATGCCTGATACCTCTAAGCTGGACGCTGCAGCTCGAACGGCTCTCAAGCAATATGAACAGCGAACATCTCCAGGGATTTATCTCAATCCGTACATGAAGCAGAACGTCGGTCGAGGTCGTCCAAGAAAGGCGATTATGGCAACTTTCAAGCTATCGCATTTAGCAGAAATGGACTGGTTCAAGGCGGCTGATGACCAAGAGCACCCAATGCGTGGAGACGATGTAGCACAGATACCTGGTACCCCACAAACAGACGTCGCTAATCAAACTGAGGAGGCGATCGGCTCACGACAGACTTCATGCGCTGCGGATTCAACAAAACTGCATGTGCATACACAGCCGTCAGCCGACGTGGAGACGCAGCAGAATCTCCAGAGCCACACCCCACCACCTTCCATAAGTGACGAGACAATTTTATCAGAGCCTAGAGATCTGCCAGCTACAAGAGGAAATAGCGCAGAAGCGCCTACGCAGCCTGTGAAGGACTCTGCAACCGCCAGCAATGAAGCCGAAGCCGATGCAGCTGCGGTCGCCGTCCCCAGCGAAGCCGAAGACCGGCCCCATTCTTTGCTGGATACGACAGAGAGACAACCACCACGACCAGTCGCGTCGATACCACCACGCATGGTGGGCGGTTGGGCACCGATCAACGCATCTGAGCGATCTCGCGCCTCATCATATCATAGTCCCTATGCCGACAGTTCAGTAGAAGAAACTCGTCCGTCACTGCCGGATGCAAGCACTGCTCATGGAATTAACGCTGCGCTTACCACAGCTACTGGATTGCAATTGCCTACTTCCGAGAGGAACGATAACCACACCCTCCATGGTGGCTTACACAGCGCGATTGTAGAGGCCCCAGTCCCTCTTTTACCAGGTACCAAACCAAGAGCTAAAGAGTCTGGAATAGGTGGCAGTCAGCGTCATTTTAGGCAGAGGATCATACTGGATATCATCAAACGCTGTAATGGTGTCTTTCCTGGTGGGGGGGAGATCCTACGACCGTTTCTTACACTTTGGCGCGAACGGCACGCCCAGATAAAGGAGCCGTCCCTCAGTACTATCAGCGAAACCCTCAGGAGCATGGCCTGCCAACCAAAATTTGGGTTGAAGCACTGGAACTTCGCCGCACAGAACAAGAACACACCAGGTACGACCACCAGAAGGATGTTCACATGGGCAAACCTTACCGAAAGGAGTCCCGAAGTATTGAGATTGGCGCACAACATGGCTCAATATTCTCAACAAAAGGAATACACTGCCCGTGTGTCGGAAAAATCGCTCTTGTATTATCCAGATGAGATCCGAGATCTGATTGGCGAGGTCGTGTCGTATCAACCGGTTCAGGCAGCCCCCAAAGATGAGAGCATCGTCCTTAACCGACTGAACCCCGAACTTGAGAAACAGATCAACGACGCGAAACTGCGAAGGCGTTCTGAGCTGAACAAGCAAAAGAGGCTAGAGGAGAAGGCTCGCAAGGTTCAGAATGCACAGGTTGAACAAGCGCTTTCGAAACAGCCTGGTGATGCACCGCGCGCAAAGCGGGCGCGACTTGCGAGCTTGAACGATAAGAGCAAGCATATCCGGCGAGCCCCACTATACACTGAAGGTCTTGGGACGCTTGATGATGAGTTTGACGATGCGGAGACTGGCGGACGCGACCACAGTGCGGCTGAGAAGCCTGGGCAAATTTCCCTCGTCTGGACACGCCCTATCGTTGCGCCCGTGCCCGAACGTGAGCCAGTACCAGAAGGAGATCAGTTTGAGGACGACGAAAGCGACGACGAGCCACCAGATTGGGTGGAACAAGAAATGCGTGGGCACGTCGCCAATGCGGAAGCTCCCATTGAAGAGTACCCCTCGAAGGATGTTACGACGGGCGAACCCGATTCTGCAGAAGCAAGGGAGAATTTACCCAAACTACCCGATGACGATGCCTCTACAGAGCCTGCTACTGCTCAGAAGAACAAGAAACGCGTGATAATCCCAGTTCCTCGCGATCAATCATCTAGGAAGAGAGTTCGTTTAGCACCCGCAGCTATTACTGATGCGCAAGACGGAGTAAACACTCCCCATTCCAGCTCTGGTGACAATGCGAAATCCGACTCAGAGGCAATGGATGACAGAGAAGAAGATGGTAAAGCAGTGCGACGCACGGCGAATAAGCAGAGTGTCAGAACATTCCAGGGTCGTCAACGGGGCAAGCACGGCCCTCCCCCAACATTGCTCGAACGACTTACCGGCCTTACGGGTGATCCAAACGATCCGATCTACCAGCCGCCTCAGCGTGGCTCGAGGCCTGGTATGCCGTCACGGCCGTGGAACGAAAGGAAGAAGATTTCTATCAACAGACACAAGAAGCAGCTACAGTATGCTGAGGTCATTGAACAGGTAGATGAGTTCAAAAAGCTCTTCTGCACCTTCGTGGTAGTTTCTTCGTTATCGGGAGAAGATGGGCAGATGGACTGGAATCTTGTCCAGAACGCTCATGCTAATGGCAAACTCTTCAACTTGAACAGGGCTCGTCAGCTCTGGGCTTGGATACAGAATCATATGCCCGATCAAGTGAGCGAGTTAACTACGTCTTTTCAGTCGTTGTACCTGGAAGCTTATGAAGCCGGCAAAGTTGCCACTATCCAGGATCCCGAGACACACGACTGGGCAGGCCTCGTACGATGGGCTATACGAAAGTGTCCCTACCCCGACCTTCCTCTCCCGATTTTGCAGGAAGCGATGCAACAACTCACCATTGAGGAATCGAGCTACGAGAATCTGGATCGGGTAAGTTGGTACAAAGCTGCGACCGCAGATCGCACCAGAACAATGCTTCAGCTGCAACATTCATTCACCACTCCTCTTCATCGATCACGAACAGTCACCTGGTCGTCTGAAGACAAGCTTCTCAAGGCACGGTCTTGGATTCGAGCAAACACTGCGACACCGCAAGCGCTCTACGACGCAGATCTGGCACATGAGAAATTCAAAGACTTGGGCGAAACCGTACTGGTTCATGTCGTCGGAGACTTTGTGGATAAGCAGCATATTCGAATGCGAAAACTTAAGCGCCTCTTGCCGGGACGCAATTACAACTTCACCCAAGCCTTAGCAAAGAAGTACACGCGCTTGTTCCAGCTTGATGATTTCATGCACGCAGTCGAGGTCAAGAAGAAGATGGACGCTGCATTCACAAGCGAAGATCCGGAAATGCGGTCATACAATATGTCACGATGTGAAGAAGACGGCTCCTTCGCAGCAATCATGACAATGGTCAGCGATGGAACGGTCAAGTTAGCCCCCCAGCTACCTCCTGTCCACGACGATTTCAATGCACCCCTTCCCAAGCTCTCAGCATGGGGCTTCTGCGAGGGTGGCTATAATCACCGAGCAATAGACCGGAGTCGTTTGTTCTGGGACATCCATGTCGTCCCCACAGACAAGTACAAGTTCGGTAATCCATTGCAAACGCTTCCTCAACCATCACCGCCAACGGACAATCTGAATACCGCAGTATGGAACACCTTGCCCGAGCCACCTCTTCCTGGAAAGCATGATGCGAGCGCTTTACTGCCCATTTGGAGCAGTATTGATGGCCGAAATATTACGTGGCCTTGGTGGTACCGCGTCCTAAACCTCGTGTTGCAGCCATTAATCTTTCTGGCTGGCGCCACCGCAGCCGACGTCCTTTCTCACTGCCCTGAGAACACGACCGAGTTGTTCGAGATCGAACTTGTCTTGAACTGGCTCGAATCTGTAGGCGCAGTCGAAAAGACGATTGGCGGCGGTTATATCACTCTCCCAGGATTCTGGGCCGCTTTCGGCGACCGGCTACACGACACAGAGAGTGATTGGTTTGGTGAACATGTCAAGCGAAAAGCAAAGAACCACGAAAAGCAGCGTTGGCGCATGGACTATAATCTGCGGCACTCTACGCTGCAGGCGCGGGCCACACAACGCACCGACGCTTCTGTCATACACGAAGAAGGCGATACAGCCATTTCGGACGCTGGTGCAGTGGATACGAATACCAGCCGCCAGATTCTTAAGAACCCAAAGCAACAGTACCGGATCATGCAGCAAACCCTCAACACTCAGCAGGTGCAAAATGAACAAGACCAATCAGACCCCTCGATAACGGATCAGCCCACGAACGTTGACTGGAAAGCCCAGCTTCTCGCTGCCGCAGAGCCAGGAGCAAGCATCTCGCGAGTATCTAAGACATTGGACATGTCTGCTGAGGATGTGGACATGGCAGATGCGGATGTGGACGCAGAGGGCGAGGACATTGACGCTGAGGGAGAAGATGACGACGACATGTATTGAGCATGCATGCTGTCTACGTCTCATCATCGACACGGAAGCTACGTTCGATGAAGAATTGGACTGCTGTTTCTCTTCAAAAAAGTTTTTGTTTCTTTCTTTTCAGTTCTTACACATACATGCATAGCGAGGCGCCATCACTTTGGCTTGGTTCCACGACTTTTCATCGTTGGAGAGTTTCATAATACTGTATAGTAGAAGTAGTATGGTAGTGCGTGATACAGTGATATAAAGTCTTGTTAGTAAGGTGTCAAGACTTTTGCGTTAGATGATGTGTTTATCTGCTATGAACCGTGGCGAGCCTTTTGAGGCACACTGGTACGTCCGTTACTAGACATCGACACGGATGTCAAAACCCCAAAATTATCGAATTTTTTTTTTTGCATCGTTAAAGGTATTGATGTACCATTGGTGTGTCTATAAAGCCACGAGGTATTTAACAATAGCTACACGTACACACAAAAGAGATATATCCAGCGCCTAACATCCAAACGTGCATGTCAAGCCATCCTTATTACACCTGTTGGGAACCCATAGTACCACTTTCCATCTCTTCCATCTGCCTCGCGCCCTTATTACCCTGCTTCCTCTGTCTCCTCTTCTCCATTTTCCCCTTGATAGCAGCCTTTATACCCGAGCAGCACATGACAGTCGAGAAGAGCGCACTGGCTGACCACAGCAGCGCATTAATTAAATCACACCAGATAGCCCTTTTCATGCGTCCCAGATCTACATTTTCGTATCCCTGCTCAACTCCGTCTTCGAGGTACGCTTGGTAGAAGACGCTAAAGGCTGCGAAGTAGAAGATGGCTAGCACCCATTCCACAAGCCAGGTGAAACGGTAGTGTCGCACCGTTACACTGTCGAGAACCAAGACGAACAGTGTGGCACCGAAGACAAATTGCGTGTATATGAAGCTCGATCTAGCGTCTTTGCTCACAGACTGGTTGAGCTCGATGGCGTAGGAGATGCCGGATGCGAGGGCGAACGCGAACTGGAGGAGGCGGATCGTGAGGCGGAAAAGCGAAACGGCGGGCTTGTCGAGTTTGTTGTTGACGGCAGCCTTGAAAGTGGTGGGTGAGATGAATTGCGGCTTGAAGTACGGTGGCACTGAAGTGTAGGGTGGTGGGCTTGTTGATGGTATTTGAGAGTGTGTCGATTGAGTTGATGAGGATGATGAAATATGAATAGGCTTCGTCTCTTGTGGTCTAGCCATGTCTGCGAAGATTACTAGGTCGAGATTTAATGGATCAAAAATGTGAGTATGAGTTTCAAGGTGCTTTTGTGTATAGGCAAAGGATCAATGAGAAGCGGGGCCGCAAAAAGGGTTATATGCGCATGTAAAACCTCCGCTGAAGCAAGCCCAGACTCAACCAAATCCCAAAATAGGGGCTGCAGATGTCATTTCACACTTTTTTGAAGCGCCGAAGTGGAGCCTGGGGCAAGTCTGCCAGTGTTTAGGGAGGAAAATGCAGCGTACTCTCTTTCGCGAAGAGAATACGAGCGGCATGACATCGGCAGACGCGAGGAAACACCCAGTTTGACGGTAGTTCGGCATCCCTTGCAATAATTTGCCGAGTCACTGCGAAGGGGTAAAGCTTTTCCACTAAACCAATGCAAATGATTGGCTTGGCAGTCGTCGTTCGACATGTGGCTTGTTCCATCAAAAGACATGTTTGCGAAGTTGCGCTGCCCACGCGTTGTGGCGCAGAACCAGCTTGGCCTGGCGCTCGCGGCCGATCTAACCCGCGCGTTTCTCTTTTATACGCCCCGCCTCGCATCGAATACGCCCCTACGCACACCTGTCAGATTTACCTAACTGCAAAGAACAAATATGCAGCAGGAATCGCCACTGTCAGATGTAACACCGACGTCAACGACAAGAGAGAGTTCACATCATGCTTCACCAGCGTCGTCTCCGCATGAGCCGAATAAACGGGGTGGGAAGCGAACGCGGATTACGAGGAAGAGCCATCGGAAGTCCAGGGCAGGTTGCATGAACTGTAAAACAAGACGCATCAAGGTACGTGGTTCCTTGTTTGGCGTAATCGGCAATTGATAGCATCGCGCTGGCCAAGTCGTGATGTTGGTATGGTGCGGTAAAGTTTAGCCAGCAACGTCCAGGTCTTCAAGGCTCATCAATCTTGGCCATTCATGTTAAACGATTTTTTTGCGTTCATCGCAACAACAATGCTAACTGATTTTACAGTGCGATGAATCAAAACCGCATTGCGCAAACTGCATAAGGCGAAATGTTCGCTGCGACTACCTAATCACGCCTGCGCCAACATCAAACCCGACAAACCATGACAACGCCACAAGACGACCGGGAAGCCTTCAGCTATCCGATATTGAACTTACCTATCACTGGACGACGAGTACATTTCCATCACTCGCAGCGGGATCAGCATCCACATCTCACTGGCAATCTGTCATGGAAACCGTTGCACTTAAAAATGATCATGTGCTTCACCTCATGTTCGCCTTGACAGCCCGCCACCTTGCCTATTGCCGGCCAGACCGCAAAGATGAATATATCGCCACTGCAGAATACCACTATGAAGCCGCGCTAACCATCGTCACGTCTGAGATAGCCGACATGAGAGCAGACAACTGCGACGCAATCTTGACCTCTGTCCAGCTTATCTGCTTCGTCAGCTGGGCAAAGGGGCCTCAGCCCGGCGAATACCTTGCTTTTGGCGAGAACGGTAGATCAGAATGGCTTGTCATGTTCCGCGGCATCAAGACGACTGTCATGTCTGTTGGAGCAGAAAAGTTCACAAAGACACATGCGCCAGCAACTCGGAATAAGGGCCGCCCTTTACCACCCATGGACAAGCCAGCCGGATACGAAGACCAGCTGAAGGATTTGAGAGAACACATCGCGTATGTTTCCGAGCCAGCTGTTCGTGATGAAAATGTCCACTCGGTCGATGTTCTGGAGGAGATGTACTCGAACCGCTATGGAGGCGTGGACGGAGAATACCACGTTTCTTTTGGATGGCTGTATCGCATGAGCGACGCTTTCCTTGATCGCCTGCAGCAATGCGATCCGCTTACGCTTATCGTGTACGCGCATTTCGTCGTTCTTATGAGGGACATGGAAAAGTTCTGGTCAGTAAATGCACGAACTTGTTCTGACCGTCAACTGACTGGTAACCTCTCAGGTACATGAAAGGTTGGACCCATCACGTTATGTCTGGAATTTTTAAGGCCTTGGCGGCAGAGCACAAAGCTTGGATTCGCTGGCCTATGGCCAGTGTGGGTTGGATAGCGCCTTGATCACATTGCTCGACCAGACGTTATATGCCGCCGATCTTACGCAAGCGTCCAGATGAACCCGAGGAAGTCTGGGCAGCTTTCAAAGACACGTGGCGCTTGTCCACATATTTCGAGAAGCCACAAGGATCAATGGGTATCACTACTATATTATCCCATCTCAGGTATGAGCAAACGTATACCTGGACCTCTCCAAGCGCACATTTCTGGCAATTAAACGCGCTCTCTAGCCCCGCCACACAGCCTCAAGCACGCACATGAAGCTCAACGGATCTGCCTCCACCCTCACGACATCGTACCTTTCGTCCGCCTGCCTGAAAATCTCCTTCCACGCCTCCACCGGCCTCTCCTTGGCATTGAACAGCGCCATCATCCTCAAATCCGTTGCGGTACCAAAGCCTTGGATGCTACGCGGTAGTTCCTCCTCATTCGGCTCTTGCTTTCCCACATAGTCGATGAACAAGACGCGCGCACCAGGTCGAAGAGCTGGTCGCAGCGCTTGCAGTATCTTGACGGATTCGACATCGGGCCAGTCGTGCAGGATCCATTTCAGCATGTAGATGTCTGCTTGGACGGGCTGGGGGTCGAAAAGGTTGTGTGTGCGGAAGGAGACGCGGGATTTCAGATCTGCTGGAAATTCGCGTTCGAAGACTGGCGCTACCTCTGGGAGATCTTGTACGACGATGGATAAGTTGGGGAATTTGGCCGCCAGGACCGCATCGTCATGGCCTGCCGAGCCGCCGAGCTAGAAAATCGCAGTGTAAGCATATCGCTGTTGACGTGTTCAAATGCATGATATTCTGAACAGGAAAGAAAACTCACGTCGACAACGGTAACATCGCCAGCTGCCTTCCAATCAATCGCATCCAGCACCAAACCCTCCGTCTGAAACAAATCCTTGATATACGCCATAAACCTGACAAAGTTCCTCTGTCGCCACCCTTTCCTTTCCCCCTCCCCATCATTCTCAATAAACTCCCAGCAATTCTCATGCTCGCCCCATCCACCGCCCGAGTGGCAGAGCTTAAAGGCAGTCTCCTTCATATCCTTCGTAATCTCCATTTTGCCCTGGGAATAGCGACGCAGAGCCTCCGGAAGGAGGAACATGGGCGGGCCCGTCTCGTCTAGAACCGAGTGCACAAGCGCGGACAGTCCGGCGTCCTTGGCGAGGGCGGCGGAGCGCGAGGTGTGCTTTATGGTTGTGGAGGTAGGCGAGAGTTTGGCAAAGAAACGCATTGTAACTGCGTGGTCGATGACTCGGCTTACGACTTCGAAGGGCAGCTTGGTATGCTTGGCTATATCTTCCAGCGTCGCTGATCCATTGACGGGCACCCCGCCCCAGAAATCGAATTGGTTCAGCACGTTCAAACATGCGGCGTCGGGGACGGTCATGTGGACATAGTTGAAGACGCTTTCGCTCGGGCCTTGGCTCAAGATGTATAGGTCCTTTAGTGCGTCCTCGAGTAGCTGTCGTGTCATGAAAACTTCCCCTGGAAGCTTTTCGTATTTGATCGGGCTGTCTGGTTCAAGGGTGACGGGTGTTACGTTGCCTGCTTCGAGCTGCTTGGTCATTTTGGCTGCGAGCTCGCTGATTTGAGCCGCGAGGCTGTTGAGTGTGGCTATCTCTTGCTGTTGGATAGAACCCATCTTGAAAGCCGTGCGTTAGATACTCTAGAAAAATATCTGGGGGATTGTACGGGGCGAAGAATGCAACTCAGCACATGCGAAGTGGGGGTTTTTTTATACGTTGCTCTGGATATTCTCTCTTCCAGAAACTTTTGGACGCCATCGGAGTCCGAGGATTCCTTCACACTTCAAATCATCCCCTCGTATTCCTAGGCTGGATTCCTGTACTCATCTTCTGACAGTGATGTCCCAGCTAACCTCACGAAGCTACAATGACGTAAAATTGGCAGGCCGATTGGCTGAACCCACTGTTGTTCGCAAGCCTAGATCCCAGCAGTTTCTATTCTCCCGGATATTGGTCCGGCAGTATCCAACATGTGACGCATCAATGTGTGGTTGTTGTGTACAGGGGCGGTTGGCGATTGGATGACACTATGGTGGCCCCGAAACTAATCAGATCATCTTATCAATCTGATAAGATTTTTTGCTAGCTATCGTCTGGGCGCCCAGACACGCTACTTGTCCAACTGCCGCTTCTGGCCTGCTTCCCAGATGATGCGTGGAGCTTGGTGGAAGAAATATGAACAGGAGGGGCTGGCAGCATCGGAGGTGTTGCACCAAATATGAGTCTTGTGGGGACCAAAGTTTTGGTCGAATACAGAAAGAATCGCTGGCAGAACGTGGAACCGCAGGAGAAACAATAGGCCGAGGCAGGTTCGAATATTACGAGAACGTAAATGTGCATCTCGAAGCTGAGGTTCAGAGACGAACACCAGTAGCAAAGCTTTCTACGCAGCTTGGAGGAAGGCTTGGTGTAAGAGTTGCAACACGGTCTGGCAAGGAACAGCCCCGTCTGTTGCAAAGCGAACACCAGTCGCTACCAAAGTTCTGGGCCTAAGGCCGACCAACAAAAACAACCCACGAAACTCGCAGCTGCAGCCTACTAGCACAATACTGCACCTGGAATATTAGACATCCGGAACTTCATCATCATTGTCCCAATTGTTCACTACTTGTATGATGTCGTTCCTCCCAACACAATTCCACGTCCTCTCAGACCTACATCTAGAAACGCCCTTGTCAGCTGCGCAATACACAACCTACAACCTCGGCACAAAAGCATCAAACATCCTGCTTCTAGGTGACGTGGGTCTAGTCAAGCACGAGGACTTGTTCATTTTCCTACGGCGAGTTCTAGATCGTAATCGCGGCTCCCGCATCTTCTTCGTTCTTGGCAACCACGAAGCATATCAGACCACACTCGCACAAGCGACCCACACCCTTCGCGAATTCGAGCAAGAATGCAGCAGAGATTTCGGGAGTCGGTTCAAGTTTCTATCCAGAGATAGATATGACGTCAATGACACAATCACCATATTAGGCTGTACGCTCTGGACAAATGTGCTGCCCGAACAGGCTAGCCAGGTCCATTCGCGTCTCGCAGACTTCCATCCCGAACGTGGGATACGCGATTGGACGCTGGAAATTCTGGCCGGCGAGCATGCAAAGGATCTGGCTTGGCTGAATGCTGCGGTTTGCGATATCCAGGCTAACGAACCACATAGACAGGTTCTTGTTGCTACGCATCATTGCCCTACGACAGATTCGCGGGCAATGAGCCCCAAGCATGCGGGGAGTACGGTTAGCTCTGGGTTCGTGAATAAGCTGGAAGCGGAAGTGTGTTGGACTTCGAGGGCTGTGAAGATGTGGGCTTTTGGGCACACGCACTACAGCTGCTGTTTTGTGGATGATGAGACGGGGAAATTGGTAGTGTCGAATCAGAAAGGGTACGTGGTTGTAGGAGGGACCGGGAAGAACTCGTCAAAGAACACTGGAGAAAGCATAGTAGAGGTGAGAGAAGGAAAGTGGCGGATCGTTAACAAGGGATGATAATTTGTGCGTCAAGGTATAGAGAAGGCAGATGGAAAGAAGAACAAAGTATCAAAAGTTTTTTGGAGGTATATATTGAAAGCACTAGCTCTGTCCCTTTGGCAGCCAAGCTACGCAAAATACTCGATAACCTAGAGCAACAATGGCAGGTAGATGATGTCAGCCTACTATTTGCGCAGTTGAAAAAAAAACGCCAGACTCCCTCGTCCCGTTTTTGTAACAGTACATGAGACATTGTAGAACGGAACACCTTTACATCTCTTCCACCCGTAAACTCTCTTCCTTCACATGGCTTAGATGCTTTACTTCCTGACAGTCTTGCTGGCCTTGCCAACAACCTTGACAAGCTCGCCATACGCCTCAACGAACTCGTCGTCGCCCTCTCCAGCCTTCTTGCCCATCTTGTCCTTGCCGATCATGACTACACTGGTAGGTCGCTTTGTCGCGCTGGCCTCGCCGAGTTGCGCACGGCTCTTGATGTAGATGTAGGGCACGTTGTGGTCTTCGCAGAGAACGGGAATGTGCGCAATGACGTCCATGGGCGAAATGTCGGCGGCGATGACGACGATGGCGGAGGGATCGGTCAAGGTGGAGCCGGCGCCTGCGGCAGCGGATTTGCGCAGCGCCTTGACGACTTCTTTTACACCGCGGCGGAGGGTCTTGGATTTGGCGGCTGTGGGGGGGACAAAGTTAGTCGCTGTTACTTGCATACGTGTGCGCCGCGCTGCGGGAGTTGGCAACACGGGGCGCGTGGGAGAACGTACATTTCTTAACGGTCTTGAGGATCTTCTTAACTTCCTTGTCGTTGTCGGCGAGCGGGAATGCAAAGGGAACGAGCGCGCCGCGAGGCTCGTCGTCGCCTGATGCGCCATCCACAACGTTGACCATGGAGACCTCGGGCTCCTTCTCCAGCTCAGCCTCCAGCGCGTCTACCATTTCGACATCGCCCTTGCTCTTCTTGTCCTTCTTGTCCTTTTTGCTCTTGGACACGCCATCCTTCTCTGCGCGCTTTTCCTTCTTTTCCTTCTTCTCCTTCTTCAGCCTCTTCTCCTCGATATCTTTGGACATTGTGTATTTATGCGAATGTAATCGCTAGTGAGATAGGGTTGTGAGGTATGGCGGGTAATGCGTGGAGCTGCGGGCGGACTGGATGCTGTAGCTGGGCTCTCGAAATTTTGGAAAAGTTCAATTGGAGCTCTTCGCGCTAGTTATGCACTGTGGTCCGTGGGCGACCATTATCGATTAGTGCCGTTGCCCAACCTTGGACGGTGTCGGCAACATCACAACCTTGGGAACAAGACTGGAGCTATCTTGCAGTTCAGAATTATTCAAGGCTACTAGTTTCTGGGGAGATGTGTACAAGTGGTAATATTTCAAACCATAATGCAGCCGCACTCTGCTATCGTTAATCTACTACTTCCATTCTGTCCTCCGTCGCCGCGAAGACGCTTCATGAAATACTATGGTATATGCACAATGAACCCCAATAGCTCCTAGCGGAAAGGAGACAGGAAACAACAACAAGGCGGTATTAGCAAAAATGCAGCAAAGACAACGCTGGCAACGTGATCGAAGCAAAGCGATAACGCGCCTGGGGCCAGCCTCCAATAGTCCAGAAATGCCGGTGGGTATGAACGAGGGAAAAGTATTAGAAGGATGCCAAACAAGACGAGCGCATGCTCAAGTGTGTAGGAATCTGGAAGACTGCCCCTGTGCGCCGTATTACCCCGATCTTGAGAAAGTGAGACGAGATAGGAAAGAGACTAATGATGCCGCATGCGCCAAACTCCATGACATGCTCCAGATGCACGTACATGACGGTACCAAATGGAGGGAAAATACCAATGACAAAACAAACAGAGAGATCGAAAACAGATCAACAAAGATGGCAAACTGAAAAAAAAATCGTCGGGCCTAGTAGGCCATCTGCATCTCGAGGACTTGGACGCCACCCGCAGCCATGGACGGGGTAGCAGATCCGGAGCGGGAAGACATGGCGTCTTCATAGCCGACAAGGGCTTGTGAGTGAAGCTTGAAGGCTTCGCCCATGAGCTTGGTGATACTATGCAATGTTAGCTGCGAGCTTTGTATGCAGATGGAGGAGACGACATACCCCCAGACAACAACCTCATCGATCATGCTACCCCAAAGTCGAGCGACTGTTGAGCTCAGTTTTGCGCCATAGACATCTACTGAGTCGTCGTCGAATAAGTTGCGCAACTTGTTGTACATTGCGAGTTCTTCTTCGGTGGCTGGTTCCTCATCGTGTTCCAGGCGATAAAGCCACAAGGTGAGAATTACCATTAGGTCCATACCAGTGAGAGGATGTTCGATGCTCCAGTTGGTAGCCGACGTACGTGCAACCCAGCGGATTCCTTGTACTGCAGCGACCTCGATGCAATCGAAGCACTCTTGGATGACCTTGATCATCTCTGGCGAACGTTGGACCTTGTCACGAGCGTTTGTCATAGCAGCTGCAACTTCGTACGAGTCGTGGTAGCGCAAAGCTTCCTGGATGGACTTGAGATCAACGACGAGCCGGGCCCGGGTGTTTCTGTACAGGGCCATGGCGTTGAAGATGAGTGGGTGTCCCTTGTGTGGGGCGCTGAGCTGGACCACAACTGTCTCAGGCTCACATAGCTCAAGAGACTTTTCCCAGGTCTCAAGAGCCAGTCGCAGCTTGTATTCTGTGACAACATCTTGAAGAGCCTCAGGACTGCGCTTGTGGTACCATACCTCGAGGAACAGAGCGTTGATCATGACACGGGTTGCAAAGGCACTGTAGCGAGCAGTCTCGCCCTGGAAGAGATTGTCGTGTGCCTGACGGAAAGTGATGATCTTGGAAGAGCTCAAGCTTTCGCGCCAAGCCTCATCATCTGAGACCTCCATAGTCCAGAGAGATTCTGAAGAGGGCAGCTCCAATGTGTCAAACTCATTGAAACCCATGGCTGGCGTGTGGTTGTAGGTAAGAGTCAACAGACCAAAGAAGATGTAGACGGCATAGTAAGTGCGACGGCACTGCTCATCGACGACCCACTCCTCGTGGTTGGGCTGAGCACCATCGCGGGCATCTGACCGGAGCTTGAGCTCGTATCGGTTGCCAGCGACCATGTTTGCCAGAAGACTCTTGATCGAACAAGCCCACTCGAGACCTTTTGGGTCCCCACTCCAGCTGGAGAAGATCATGTTCAGCAGTGTGCCCTGCATGGTCCACAGAGGACACTTGCGGGAGCTGAAGTTCTCCTTGTTCTGAAGGAACTGGTTGACCAGGACCTTTGAGCCAATGTGAAGCATGTATGCCTGGTCCTGGTCAAAGATGTACAGGGCACCTATCGATAGCACGGCAAGGAGTAGTGGGGCCGAGACCTCGGTGGGGTTGAAGGTGGCGGGGTGTAGGAAGGGGAGGTGATGGTGGAACAAGTCGAAGTACGTCTTCAACAGACGGTTCAAGGTGTTCAGGCTCGGCAGGTGGAACGTCTCCAGGAGCGCATTTTCGCTGTCGTACTGCTTGATGTTCTCGTAGATCCTCGCGCACTGCTCTTCCGAGTCTAGCTGAGGAGCTCGGGTCATCATCAAGGCCTGGTTAGGGCCGGGCGACTTGCGGTAATCGACGGGCGACACGGGCCCCATCATTGAGGGGTAAGGCGAAAGAGCGCCGGGGGTACCGAGGCCGTTGCCGCCGTTCATGGCGGAGAAGGTAGGTGCGAGGCTGTCGTTGCCGGACATTGTGCGCTCCATCAGCGGGGGTAGCTGGTGGGGATGCGAGCCGAGCGCGCTGGCGGTGTTGAAGGCCGAGTGGGTGTTGGGAGACGACTTGGGCTCGGACTGGGGCACCATTGAGTCTCGCCAGGGCATCTGGGGGAGCATGTTCTGGCCGGGGGCGGTGTAGGGGATGACGGGCTCCATCATAGACGGGCCCGTGGGGGACATGGCGGGCTCAGTGTGCTCGGGAACCATCTCGGGCTCCTGGCTGGCCATGGCCTTGTGATGGAAGTCGGTCATCAGCATGGCGGCGGCATTGAGGTCCTCGTCCTCGTGCATGGCATCGCTGTCGGCCTCGATGCGCTCGAGCGTCGTCGCATTCTCAGTGGCGGGTGGCTTCGAGGGCCCGGCGTCTTGTGCCTTGTTGGCGGCTCGTCGCTTCTGCTCGCTGGGCAGGGGCGCGCCGCCGTCTTTGGCGTGGACGGTGCGGTCGTGGCGGAGGAGGAGGTCGCGACGCACAAAGGTGCTGCGGCACTTGAGGCACTTGAAGGGGCGCTCTTTGGTGTCTGGAGTGAGGGGCAGTTAGCAACACTGTATCTGTCTTCCCCGCAGCGCGACCACGGCGCGAGTGTCCCGCATCAGTAAACAGCTACCCCACCCTAAACAATGCAGAGCTCCGTCGCGACACTGGGAAATGCACTTACGGGATCGCTCGTGACGACTACGATGCTCGCTTCGGCTGAAGGCTCGATTGCACTGCAGAGGCGAAGTCAGTGTATTTGTCTCACATGCACCCTCGACACTCAAAACTTACATAACTGCATTTGTATTTCTTTTCTACAGGCTTGCGGAGGGCGGGCGATGTGTTGGACGCCATTGCAGTGATGGGAGGGCGACGATGAAGGGCCGGCGCGCGTGGGTGTAGGCGTTAAAGTGTGTTGTTGACGGGCGTGGTGGAAGGGCTGTGCTCCTCGTTCATCCCGCGAATTTGTATACAAATAACTGTGCAACACCGGAAGGGCCGGTGGGGATGTTGAACGTCGCCGTAAGGCTGCGAGCGCAATGATGGATCAATGTGCGGCTGCGAGGTTGAGATGGATGCGAGCTGCGCAGCGGCGGAATAAGGAGTCCTAGAGGGGCAGCTGCCAAAATCAAGAGATGGGGGGAAAAGCGCACGTCCGCCAAACAGCAGCCTCGAGCCCAGCCATCCCTCCCCTGTGATCTCCTCGCGGGACCGAATAATTACGTCCAGCATGGCAGCGCTAGCGAATCGAACGCCAACTGTCAATTAATTACAGCTGCTGCGTCCCACGACATCTTTGCTGGCAATCACGGCTCGCTACCCAGCTATCGATACCACGCTTCGATGACGCGCCCGTCTTCGCCCTTGCTGTTCATCTAGCATCGCATCGCGACTTCCATCGCGAGTCTCTCCCCCCCTTCACCCTCTCCCCCGCCCGCACACCACCATGCCCCAAACCATGCCCGTTTTTCGCGAACATGTACTTGCGCCCAGAACCCGGGTACTCCCTTAGTTGAGGGCTCGACCCAATTGCAACATGGCAGCCGCCTGTCCAATGGTTTCATTCGTAACAGGCCCTCTTTGAGCATGGTGTCGCCGTACCACGCGCTGTCAGCGGAGTCGACCTTCCATCCACCAGTTGTGGCACGACATCTCAAAGAGGCGGTAAGAACGTCCAGTCTGCTTTTACCTCTTGAGTGTGTAGTCTACTGGGGTGCCAGTTATCAGATGCAGGCCGAGCGCATTGAGGCTCACCGCCTCGTTTTGCGCGCCTGCGCCATCGATACTTACACGAACCCCAACAATACATCCATGGATACAAGACACCATGTCTTGCCCCTCTGTGGCCTGTGCTGCTCCATGACGACAGCGCGGCAAAAGGGGCTGCCCCTCGCACACGCAGCCAACATGACGCCAGGTGCGCCCTCAAACTCCCACCCCCCAAATGTTGTGGCTACGAGTAATTTCGAGACGATCGTCGGCTGTGCTCACTCGTTCCTGGGAACTCTATCCTATCCATACTTCCGGGTCTTGATCCCGTTCCCCGGACCCACAGTGCTACTTAGCCTGGTCCACACATGCAGTAGACCGCAACAGCTCGCAGAGTTCACACGAGTACAGCACGTCGCAAAGACGCCATGCTTTTTCACGCATGCTAGTCGGCTTCGCAAAAGTACTGAATCAATGCGACGAGGGTCCCTCGGCTCGTGAGACCTCCACCCACCCCTCCCCCCTCCACCTGAGTTCCGGTAAGCATCAGAATAGCAAAGTCCGCTAAAATGCCCCGCCAGGATCGGGGATGCGCGTAACACCCTGGAGCATATAGCGTTGGCCGCGGTCTAGCAAACGGTGTCGCTACCGCGCCATCTCCTCGCCCTCACCGTCAGTCCACACAAGTTAGCCATCGCGACACATGCCTCCTACAGCCCCTCAATGGCCATTGTATCAGAGAGGGGTATCGCTTCTGCTTGAAACCCCCGCGCTAGAACGCTTCACGTAATGCTTTAGAAGCGCGACGCGGCTTCGTGGTCGTGGTTTCAAGTGGCATTGGATGGTCTGTTCGCGTCACACGGGCGCGATAGGGCCGGTACTCATCCGCCTACGCCGTGAGGTAATTTCAAAAAGTCGAGACAAACGGACCAGAACTTCCTATTCAACAAGGACGCTGGCCTATAGCTCCCGAGCCGGCTTATTGGCATGGTGTTGTGCTCACCATCGTTTGAACCGCAAGCTGTATGCGGTAGGTATGCCCTTTCTTCCAAACGCCATCGGTAATGCGCGAGTGTTTCGATAGCATCTGAACCGTCATTGAGGCACCTCGATAGGCAGCATGGCAGCATGGCAGCCGCCGCTTTGTGCTTTCAGTCATGCCTCTCGTCGCTGACACGGCCCATTGTTTTCTCAACAATGTCCATCTCTCGGGAGTAATAGTAAGATCATGATCGAATGGGTGGGTGACCCGACCCACACACCACTTCGGCCCAGTGTCGCAGAACTCAGAAATCGTCCCGTCCGCTTCCACGCGACACATTAAGCAAGTTCGAGAATGGTATCGGCCACTAAGATCAGCCACAATCATTCCGAACTTCCATGCCGCCTTCCATGATGAGATGTTCGTGTCAGTCACCGCTCTCATGGCGGTGGGCGGACGGTGGGCGGAGGTCGACGCTGTTGGTTGGAATACCCTAGGCACCTTGGAGGCCCAGATGTTCCACACCCTCTATATCTTCAGTCTCAACCTGATCGGTTTGAGTGCAGGAATGCTAAGAATGTCTCCTGGCGTGTGGTCGAGATGCAGGTAACGTTCCGCGCAAACGAGGCGTGCGAGGGAGTCAAGACGCTAAGCGTCAGAAGTCGAAGACTTGATAGTTGCACAAGACGCACACGGTCGTACAACACTCGATTGCTCCGGCATCCGCCCGCAACGGGAGGGAACTCCTTGTCATCCTTGAGGACCACGTTTCATAGCGCAAGAGAACCGAGAATAGGCAACGAGTCATGCAGTGTTCTAGATGAAATGATACCTGAATGGAATGCCTGAGGCCCCCCGCCCTGTCGCCAGGCTCTTCGCTCGGCTCCTGCAGACTACCTTTCGAGGTTATGGTGGGGGTTTCGCACCGTTTTCGACCTTGCCAGGCCATTATTGGCCTTGTGTATACCATTTTGGGATGTGTAGATATGTGTGATTGGGCTTCAAACGGGGCGAGCCTTGACGACTTCTTTGACGGGTTGCGGCGTACACGACGACGCGCAGCCGGTTCAGGGTCGTCGCTTACCACCTGGATATATTGTGCCTATGCACAACACCGGCTGCAAGCAGGCTCCGCATATATAGACATGCATGAGGATTGCGGTATGTAAGCAGGCAAGCGGGCTCCGAGAACAATTCTATTGAAGGATGGGCCCGGAACTTGACACATTGTTAGCTGCTTTTATCCATAACCCAGCTCAACACGTGACCTATGGCAGCAGGTGTCCCCACAGCCGGGGCCTCCACCGCTCACGACGCCTGCCAGCGACCCGCCCTGGTGTAGCAGTTTCTTTCGCTCCAGCGCTTTCTTCTCCTCGACAATAATCATACCAAGGTGTTGGCTGCGGGACTCTATTCGCTGCGTTGCTCTGCTAGGCGCGAATGTAAGGCTCCTCATTCGCATGCCGGTCCCGCCTCTACCCAATTGCATGCCCTCATCCACCCCCGGCCATACCACGCGGGCTATCTGAATCTCGAAAACGACCGCGTCGTAAGATCAAGCGGCCCACTTTGCGACCGCTTCTACTTTCGTCTTGGGTCGCAGTAGAGGGGCATTTCGCGCCTAAGAGTGTGAAGACGGTTGCTGCTCTCCCATCCTGTCCCCCTTGAGCCGGTCGCGCTTTCCAACATGAACGGCTTCAGCGGCACCACCGACGCCGGCGGCATGTATGTCAAGGCCCTCTACGACTACCAGGCCGACGACCGCACGAGCTTGAGCTTCCGGACGGGCGACATAATACAGGTTATTACACAGCTCGAGAGCGGCTGGTGGGACGGAGTCATCCACGGCGTCCGCGGCTGGTTCCCCAGCAACTATTGCGCCGTCGTGCAGCGCCCGAGCGAAGACATTGAAGACGATCGAGACGGTGCTGACGCCGACCATGAGACGGGCTCAGCCAGCGGCGCAGAAGGCGACTATTCCGACGACGGTTCATTGAGCGGTGGGAACGACACGATACTACCCATCGAGCGCAATACGGGGCCACACAACAAAGACGAAGAGGCTGCCTTCTGGATACCTCAAGCAACACCCGATGGAAGGCTCTTTTACTTCAACACCCTGACTGGTGTGAGCACAATGGAGCTGCCCTTGGAATCGCCCTCTGCGAACGAAAGCGGCCCGCGCAACCGCACCGATGTCTTCATACCAGACATGTCGCGGCCGCCAGCTGAGCTCCTAGCATCAGGCTCCGGGTACAACATGGAAGACACAGACGATGAAACGTCCGCGTCTGACTTTGAAGGCCCAGGAACGAAGGGCTCGTACAGCTCCCGTGTAAGTACTATGCTGCCTCCTATGTGAGCGGGTTCTAACTACATATTGCAGCACCGACAGCGCCTGTCTGGTGGACTCTCCTCAGCAACCTCAATGGAGTCAATGAACGGAGGCTACGCCGGCAGATCCTACGGTCAAAGCGGCATGAGCTTTGCCGCTTCCGCTGCCATGCCTCCCACCGGTACGACAGCCACGTCTTTCGCAAACGGTCCAGGGCTAGGCGGACCGGATGGCTCCACTACACAATTGCGCAAGTTTTATGACGATGTCAGCCCTGTCCCTCTCACCTGGAACAGGATGGTGGAGGACATGCGACGCGCGATTGAGCGATACAAGCAGGCTATCAACAACAGCGATAGGTCGGAATTCGTAAAACGTGCCGAGGATATCTCTGACCATCTGCGATTATTGCTCGCGGCTGGCTCAGGAACGACGGACAATCATTCTGGCAACCCATCGATCATCTCCACCAACAAGGCATTGTATCCCCACTTCAGAGAAACCATGTCGCGCTTTTCAAAACTCGTATTATCATCGCACATCGCCGCTTCCGACTTCCCTCCTCCTGATTCCTATTCGAAGTGCTTGAAAGAGGCTGAAGGTGTGATGAACGGTGTTTTCGGCTTCGTCGAGGTAGCCCGTCAGCAGCGAGGTGAAGATATTCCCCGTCTCGTCCCCGGATTCATAGTTGGCAACAACATTGGTGGAAGCTGGCAGAACAACGGAGCGGACGCCCGTGATGCCAACACCTCTATGTACTCTGACCAGGACGAGTATGAGCCTTCTGTCGAACCCACTCTCAAGCTAGACTCCCGTGTCCTAGAGAGACTACAGGATGTCAAGAGACTAATCATCTCGAGCATTCGCCGCTTAGATGAGCAGTTGGTTGTAAGGGACACCGTCATCACCCATCGGAAACATCAGGCGATAGGAGACCACGTATGCGGCGCGGCAGGCAAAGTGCTCGAAGCTTGCCGCCCTTGGATATCAACCATCGAACAGATCAATCTTGCTTCAATAGACCCGGATGCTCAAGGACAACAGCTCAATGAGTTCAGCATGCATAAGCAGAAGACTTACGACGTAGTCTCTGAGCTTGTGATAGCATGCCAAGGAGTAGCAGCACCTCTAGGAGACGAGTGGGCTGAGCTACGTGGTGATTCCCTCGAAGATCGCATCAACGCTGTGCGAGCCGTTGCTCGGGAGCTGGAGTCGACTTGTAACCAGCAATACGGTTTGCTGCAGAACTTGTCAGACAATGTACCGTTAGACGACATAATCAACCGTACAGACCCTCGGAGAAACACCGACAGCGAACTACCGAACCATACACGCGGCCCATCTGGACCCGATAGACCGTTACTCGGCAACATACCCAAGGCCGATACATACAGCGCAGGAACCCCGCTTATTGATGAAGACAAGAATACGAAGATCGAACCAGTCCGCTCTGCAAACAGCAACAAGAAGCTCAAAGACTTCTTTGGCGAAGTGCCGGTCATTCCCCAACAAGCAGTAGAGGAAACCCCAGAGTTCTTGAAGCTCGATCATGAGGGTGAGATTTCGTACGACCACAAGTCTACGCCGCCTCAATTAAAGGGTGGTACTCTGGCAGGCCTTGTCGAGCAATTGACCCGCCATGATCGCCTAGACCCCGCTTTCAACAACACCTTCCTACTCACCTACCGATCCTTTACGACTGCTTCCGAGCTCTTTGAGATGTTGGTGAAGAGATGGAGTATTCAACCGCCTCATGGACTAGCCAATGAAGATTACCAGCACTGGGTAGACAAGAAGCAAAAACCCATCAGGTTCCGTGTTGTGAACATCCTTAAAAGTTGGTTCGACAACTACTGGATGGAGGGCAACGACGAAGAAGCACGAATCTTGATTCAGCGAGTGTACAATTTCGCCAAAGATCACGTCGCTACCACCAGTACCCCCGGAGCGGCACCGTTGATGACTTCGGTCGAGCAAAGATCTCGTGGACCGGACATGCCAACCAAGCGATTGGTACTTACCTTGAGTGCCCAGACACCACAGCCTATTCTCCCCAAACACATGAAGAAGCTCAAGTTCCTCGATATCGATGCAACGGAATTCGCTCGCCAACTGACGATCATTGAGTCAAGATTGTACGGCAAGATTCGTCCGACGGAATGCTTGAATAAGACGTGGCAGAAGAAACTTGCGCCTGGCGAGCCTGATCCAGCCTCAAACGTGAAGGCGCTTATTCTCCATTCCAACCAGTTGACAAACTGGGTCGCACAGATGATTCTTACCCAACAAGACGTCAAGCGGAGAGTAATCGTCATCAAGCATTTCGTCAACGTAGCAGACGTGAGTATTTGATGCATTTGCGCATTACAACTGGCTAACGGAACTTCAGAAATGTCGCCAATTGAACAACTTCTCGACTCTAACCTCAATCATTTCGGCCTTAGGTACTGCGCCTATTCATCGTCTGAACAGGACCTGGAGCGCTGTCAATCAGCGATCGATGGCTACTTTGGAAAGCATGCGGAAGCTCATGGGTAGTACCAAGAACTTTGCAGAATACCGAGACACGCTGCACAGGGCGAACCCACCCTGTATACCCTTCTTTGGTACATGATGCCCTCCTAGAGTCTTTTCATCGTCCGCTAACACGCATCCAAGGTGTCTACCTCACAGACTTGACATTCATCGAAGACGGTATTCCCTCGCTGATAAAACGCACAAACCTCATTAACTTTGCCAAGCGCGCGAAGACGGCCGAAGTCATCCGCGACATCCAACAATACCAAAACGTGCCTTACCCGTTGCAGCCCGTCCCCGAGCTGCAAGACTACATCCTCACCAACATGCAATCCGCAGGCGATGTGCACGAAATGTACGAAATGAGTCTGAGCGTCGAACCACGAGAACGCGAAGACGAGAAGATTGCAAGGTACACCACCTATTTTTCCTTTGATCGTTCCCGGAGCATAGGAGGAGAACAATAATAATAAGAGGAGGTCATCTTTTCCGAACCGCTCAAGCGGAAAGGAAATAAGAGAAACAAAGAAAAAGGATCAAGCTGTTTATTTGGGAGAGAAGATGGGGCTAACGGCGTTTTAGGCTTCTCTCCGAGAGTGGATTCCTGTGATGAGTGAAACAGGAGAAAGACAAAGAGAATGTTGTGCAACGACGATGATACCCCCCCTCCCACTTCCCCCACACGAAGAAGCTTAGCATTGGGAAGTTCTTATTTGGATCTACATGCGACCTGCGGCGTTGTTTTCATATTGATGGAACACTTTTTTTTTCGAACCTGCCTGTTTTAATTTTATTTTCACAATAACGATGGAACGATAGGGTTGGATTTGCGTTGTTATTGTTTTTGGAATCTTTCTTTTTTTTGGCCTTTCTTGTTTGTTGGCGTACAGAGTGGATTATTGCGCTTTTGTTGTAGTCGGCGACTTTATTTCGGGCTCTCGTACTCACACGAATAGGCAAGCTTAGGGCGTTCGTTACGGCAAGGCGCTCTCTTCTTGCCCAAGGGGATCAAAATGGACACGGGTAACGTGTTTGTTGTTACGTTTACCTTGGCCAAAATCGGAATGAATTATCGGTGTTTCTACGCTCTATATATTACTTGTTCTTTATCCTGGTTCCCCTGTGTGATGAGTGTATGGAGAAAGTTATGTTGCCTACATGTCTTTGCTGCATGTCCAGACGATACCGTCGGTATTCGAGTGGTGTTCGTAGGCATGCGAAAGCAGTTCTCAGCCTTTGCAGCACTCGAAGTAAAACATCATCCAAGGCTATGTATGGGGTTTGACGCGCACATGCGCGCGTGTTCAAGCATAGATGCATGCGCATGCATTTTTTTGCATCACTCCCATGACATGTTCACATGCAGTATCCAGCTTCAGATTCATACCCCCAGCGTATAATCACGTATGAACCATGACAGTGAACCTTCAGTCGCACGTAAAGGCTTTGTACCCTGCATTTCTGACATGTCAGGCAAAGCATAAATGTACAACTGCATGGATGGACTGCATCAAGACATCTGTACGTAAATTACAATCATCTCACTCCTGCACGGGAACGGAGATCCGGTTCGGCGCAGGAGAATCCGGCAACGAACTGCTCTGCCGTGGACTAGATGCATGTCTCGGACAAGGTTCTACGCCCATGTGACACGATCTATTGCTCATCTAACCGTTTTTTTTGTTTTTTTTTACTTTACTACATCACTCTTATTCTCAGCTAGTGTTGGAAGTACCCTCTACGCTCCATCCGCAACATGCGAGCAGCATACGCGATAGCACGTCCATTGTGAAGCGGCTACTATTCCAGCTTCTGGCACAATCGCTCACTGTCATACTGATGGCGATGCTGGTCTAGCCCCAGCGATCGCGATGGGCGTTGTTGGGTGTTGGCGATTCGAGTGATTCCGCATCTGTATCATGAACTGGTATCATGGTAGTCTGGCTTTACGATCAAGGTTGATCGATGTTGCTAGGAAGGGTAGGAATCGGTGAGTAAGCAGCGTATTAGTTGGAATACTGGAACGTTGCTCGAATCGCAAAGCAGACATGTGTCGAATTGAGTAATTTGGGTAGCAGCTCTGAATAACTCAGAATCATATAAAATGTACGAGTGGGGAATATTCGCGATACTATCTGAAAGGGAGCGCTGGTTTTTTTTTGTGGAATCGGTATTGATAGTGAGATGTTCATGAGAATCTATTCTTCGTGAACAGTCACCTTTTGCTCATGGACAATAATGCGAGGACAGCGGAAACATTTTTCCCAGCGCCAATAATTCTTGATACTGCGAGGACAATCCTGTCTCTCTGTATTCCAGGGTAGCATGGTATTCATATCTTCTATATACTTTTCGATTGACTTTGCGTGGCAAACTTTCTCGCAAAAAGAGAAAAAAAAAAGTTTATTCTTAGCCATTGTGCCAATGCCAATACGAATGCCAATGCGAACGCCGTTGCCCCTCGTATTATACGAGCCCACTCCTACACCCACTCAGGTACTTGCGCTACGGAATTCAGGGTCTTGTTATGTGATTCCTTCCTACCTTCCTTATCACGCCTTCTGTCGTGTCTACGCCGCCGCCACCATCAATGCAAGCCCCGCCGCTCGTATCGCCAATTTAGCACACGAAGCTCGGTGTTTCTCTCTGTATCGTCAGCTCAAGCGCTGCAACCATCTTGTTGGTAGAATGAGTAACAACAATTCCTCATTTGGCCTGTCAGCACGACCATGACTCTTTGGGCGGATCGGGCAAAAGCACAATGGCCAGTAAATTGGCGGTCAAAAGTCAGTCGTCCGCGTGAGCAATGGGCCTGCGTTATGCTTTATTCCCTTGAGAGCGAGGCGGTGGGAAATGTGCATGCGCATAACGAGGGGTTGCGAGTGGGGGAGGAACAATGGGGAAAGGATGGGCGTGTGGTGGGCGCGATTTGGCCGAGGTATTTGAATTTTTTCCTTACCGTTCGATGAATTGGGAAGGAGAGAAGACGGTGAGAGTTAATGGGCAGATTAGCAGGTGCGGATTCTTAGCATAACGTCGTGTGCATGCAGGTTCACCGTTGTATCTGAGGTGTAGGCTAGGAAGCAGAGAATGTGCGGGTCAAACTCGCACACTACACGCATGCCAAGGTCTAGTGCTGCTTCGATAAGAACACGAATCCTATCTGAGAAGGCAAGCAAAATTGACCAAGTGATGCCAGTCTATCGTGTCCTCGTGCCGATGTTGCCATTGTTGCTCGGCGAGCGACAAAGCCGAGTATTATTAGTGGGAATTCTGTGCAGAGAGTGGAGAAGCGTGCCTTCGGCAAGCAGAAGAGACGGCGACAGCCATCGTGATCATCCTTCTGATCGCCCCAGGAGAGAGGGAAAATTGGGACAGGCCTGTAAACTCAAACCATAGTGACTGACTGCGGGAACGTGGGAAGAACAACAGACAGGGTCAACCCCAACTTCTGCTCACTCGGCTCCGCACATTGCCAATTCTATCAAGTCCATGCCACCCTCAGGGAATGACCCCAGACTGTTGTCTTGATCTTGCTGTTCACATACTTCGATTTTCTTCCATGGGATCACGCCCGCCGCCAACCAGAGATGCCGTCTTAACACTTACCCAGATCGTCCTTGTCTGCCGATAGCCGCCCTAGACCGACTCAGATGCCCAGAGACTACACCCACGCCGCCGTGGCACAGACGTTGATCGCCTCACATCAAACAACCAAGGGAAATTAGGTCAGGGTGTGCAAAATGAACG
Source organism: Stemphylium lycopersici (assembly GCA_003268315.1). Lineage (NCBI taxonomy): Eukaryota > Fungi > Ascomycota > Dothideomycetes > Pleosporales > Pleosporaceae > Stemphylium > Stemphylium lycopersici. Next base: position 139,694 of record QGDG01000063.1, read on the forward strand.
ACAGCCGTTAGACAATCAAAATACCCCAGCTTTTTTGCTGGCTGGACGGGCTCTGGGCCGCATGTGCATAGCGACAGCGGCATGTGCGCGCTCACACAGGCTTTATGACATAATGCCGAGGTGGGCCATTGGGTGCGTTTGGCTGGGTATCTTGGTCAATTGAAGGGTTTGACAGGTCGAGCCGACTTGGGGTGGCCTGCAGGATTTCTTGGATCTCTTGAGAATCTGGGCTGCGGCACGAGGTTTGTTGTTGCTGTTGTTGCTGTGGCCCTTGTTCCGAAGCTTGCCGGGGGGAAAGGGGAAGGGTCGGGTGGAATACTAGGGAACAACAAAGGGTAGTTCTAAGTCCCACAAGGAAGAATAGCAGAGGGCAAAAGGACCGATTTGCCATGTTTTCGCTCCATGTGTATGTCTACTCGTCTTCCCAAACCGAAAAGGAAGTGGCAGAAAGGTTAGAGGCAAAGGTGAGGAAAAAAGCGTCGTCACCCAGGCGGTCTTGCGCCCCGTTCGCTTGCTTAATTTCCTGCAGGCAGTGTGCAACCCTGTAATCAGGCATGCACGGCAACGGTGCGGCAGGGGCGCTCGAATGGCCTTGTGATTAGTTCGCTTTTGCCGGAAGGATGTCACTTGGGACAGCTAATGGCGGAATAGATTTTGCAGGATGCATGGCGCATGTGAGGTGTTACTGTTTCAAGACGGCTAGCCTTGGTGGACAGACGTGCAAGTAGGAGGGAAGGAGTGCTGGCGAGGGGGGTGGGCATAAGGAACAAGGGATTGCAGGAGGATTCTTGTGGGCGAATGATGTTCGCGATGCACCGCCCATAATGAAGGACATGTTGGAGCGCAATCTCGACAGCAAGTGGTCACAAGAATGACAAAGGCCAATCAACGATGCTGCTGTCGTGCGACTAGCTGTGACAGACGCGGACCAGTCGAAGCACATTCTTGTTCCGAGCCTCTGAGGGGGCGTGATCGAGGGATGGCGCATGTGTTATCGCCCGCCGGCACGCGTCTTTGACTGATAAAGTGACAGGAAGGCTAGCTGACGGGCATGGAGAAGACGAACCAGGCACGAACAAGCGCATGCGGAGCAGTCCCTTTGACCAGCCGCCTGCCCTGCCCTGCCCTGCCCTGCCCTGCCCTGCCCTGCCCTGCCTCAGCCCGCCAGCTTCCGACCACCAAGTCGCCAGATTGTGGAAACACACTACCAGACAGCCTCCGCGAACCCCCTCGGCTGGGTGGCCAGCTGATAGTCCCAAACTTCGCGCATACGAGAGGGCGGTTGACAGCAGCACTTGAGCAGGCGGCGCCGGCCTCACGCTACGCCTCTTAGACCGGCCTTGGTGTCGGCTTACGACCCACTCGGCTTCCTCGTACACGTTATTTCGGTGCCATTAACGGCTGATCCCTGAGCAAAAGAGCGGAGGTCGCCCAGGCTAAGGGCCGTCTTGAGTGGTTCCTGCGTCCGTAATTGCGCTGCATTGGGCGTGCGCCCCGGGCTTTGCCATTTCCAAAGGAAGCCCAGCAGTAGTTCATCACCAGCGATCGCGCCTCGTGTGTGTCTGTACCCGGCCACTCTTCCCACCCTCTTTTACTTCCGTACCGGCCTCACGACCGCCACCCCTCACGCTCACTTACCCTTTTTCTTTTCCTGTTCACTTTAAGACGGTCCGCATACCATCCATCACTCACTTGCTGTAATATAATTTTTCCGACCATGCTTTCACGCAACACATGGGGCGCAATGCCCACATTGCTATTGCTGGCCTTGTCTCGATTTTGTAAGCCGACTACTCGATTGTATCCACAAACTTGTATGAATTTGAGCTGACTGGTCAACCTCATAGCCAACGCTGCTTGCGAGTGTGGCTACTCTGTAAATAAGACAAGCGACAACGACTACGCCGTCTTCACCGAGCTTGTCGAGAACGACTTCTTACATACCAAGACCGACGACTTGTCCGAGGTTGGCTGGAGACCACAAGAATATAATGTTACCTCCGAGAACGCACGAGGACCATTCGGCAAATCCATGGAATTGCGCAATGTTATCACGAACCCGTTAAAAGACGACGACGCCTGGTCGGGAGACGCGGATCACGGCGGTGATGCCGGACTGGAGTTGTGGGTTCGAGGCGACCACGCCGATGGCTATGTGAGCGGCGCCGAGCTAGTCAGCATGCGCAACGACTCCCTCCTTGGATCTTTCCGCGTTGGCATGAAGCTGTCCAACTCATCCGGAACCTGCGGCGCATTCTTCTTTGTATGCTGCCCTACCATGTTCACGTGCATAGAGCCTGACTAATAATCATAGTACCACAACAACTCGCAAGAAATCGACATGGAATTCCTTTCTCATCAGTTCAACCAATCCCAAGGCGCCGTAAACCTCGTTCTCCAAAGCCCGGAATCCGTTACCCACGGCTTTGCTGCGCAAGGAACCAATGGCTTCGTTGTTCAGGAGCTTCCCTTCCGCCCCGACGAGATGTTCCACGAGTACCGTTTCGACTGGACCCTTGACCGCGTTGCCTTCTACGTCGACGGTGAACTCCTCCATGAGATGAGGGAGAACGTACCCAGAGAGGGCGGTAGCATCTTCTTCAATCACTGGAGCAACGGCGACCCTTCATGGTCCGCTGGACCCCCTGACCGGGACACTGTCATGACCATCTCGTACATGAAGTCCTACTTCAACTCCACCGATACCGAGCGATCGCAAAACGATTACAAGAAGCGCTGCCCTACCTACGACCCGACCAAGGTCTGCGCCATTCCCAACCAAATGACCGCACCGGACGCAAGCCTAGGCACGGACGCCGCAAAGACCTACTTTTTCACAACAGACAAGCAATCCGACATGACACCCGGCCAACAAACATACGGCAGCGGGGCCTCGAGCATGTTCGGAGCGCCATTATCATCGCTCGCCATCCCATCAATCATCACGCTCCTCAGCATAGCCTTGGCTTGGTAGTCCGTCCCTCCGAGAAACCGTCGCCCTACTTTTGAAATATAGAGTTTGAACCCTCACGCTTCTCGTTTTTCTCCTTATCGCAAAAACAGCCTACTGTCCCGCGAGCTTGATATGGACTCGGGACTCTTTTCACGAGCATACGATTACCCAACCACCATACCCTTTGACGGCGTTTTGATATAATAACCGGTTACTGCGGCTCGGCGCTTCGATACCTTTTTCCTTCTTCGCCACAAGGGGGGAACACATTGCCCACTTGATCTACCCCTTCAGCAACATATTTATGGCCTGGCACAGCCCTTGTGTGCGTCTTTGACAATGTTCAGTTCTTGTATATACCCTACCACGCGCTTGCTGCTCTGAGCAGTCAGCGCCTTCACTTCGTTTCCTTGCACTGCCTCGCCCCAGCGATCGCAGCTTTCTCTATTACCTCGGTCATTGCGAATGACTCGAGATTTCTTTGTCGCTCGCAATCGGAACGTCCTCCGTTGGTCTGCGCACATACATACCCCGCCAGCACTACCGGCTCTTCCTTACGGCGGCGTCTTGTTTTTGGTCTTGCGTGCCACTTGTCTGTATCGGAATTGCATTGGAATTGGAGAAGATACCATCTTAGACCATTACGCGTCAATATCATATAACACTAAACTACCTACTACCGCCAAATCATAGCGTCTACACGCTATGCTGCTACTGCTACAATAAAACATATCGAGAAGTTTACCATGTCTGTCTCCCTAGGGCTTTCCCTTGTGTATCTTAGCGTCGTTGCGCATTCCGCATATAGCGCATCTGCCTCCTCCGCCCCTGCATCTCATAGTCACTCCGCAGTCCATTTGTACCTTACGTAGGCGTAAGAACTAGCACCGGGCATTGCGTTGGCATCCCGGTGGGACAAAAAAAATTCTAGTCAGGGCGCGCCACATCGGATTAAACTACAGTGGAAGTTCGGCATGGGCGGTCCGGATGCAGCCGGAGGTAAATCCACTTGGCTGTCAGCATTCCCACACTGCGCAGTCAGATCAATCATCGGGCAGAGCATATGAAGCCAAAAATGGATCAACAATGGTACCGAAGGTGAACGATGGGCGGCGCCGGAACGCGGCGTTGCCGTAAGCCTGCCAAACAAATTCAAAGTCATGGCGAGGCGGACTTGAGTTTCGCTGGTGACTGCAAGCAAAAAGCCCGCCCACTCTCCTACAGAAAAGCAACCCCGGACTTTGAAACAGAGCTCCTTTCAGATTTCAAGCCACAAAAACCCATGTCAAGGAAATGACAACGTGCAAACATCCGGCAACAAACCTCCATTTACGACTCAGGGCCTCTGGCGCAGTGCCGGCGCGTTTCGCTACCTGACGATTGTCAACTGCGCGGCAGGACCTACCGTAGTGTGCCGGTCTAGCTCGCTCGCTGGCGCGCCGGACTGCCGTTGCCCAGGTGAGTGTTTGTGACGTACTTTGGCAAGGGGCGGGTCGTGGTATTCCCGTGATAGTGGGGTGGACGGTCTATTGGGAGAGGGATTTAGTTTGCACATGGTGTTGATGGGATAGGGTAAGTAGATCGCGTGGCAATTGCTATTTTTTTTTTCTTTGCGTCTCGGATGCCGAACGAGGACGAATACGAGGGTTGCGGAGAGCTTTGTTTTAGTTCCACGTGGAGGTTGATGCTCTCGTGTTGGTGGGTGGGATGGAAATAGGTAATTGATATGAGGCTGCGGCTATGATTAACCTGATTCTAGTCTGTTTGCCATTATCATGCTATGCATCTTGAGAACACGATGGCGGCATTTTCTAGTCATCTAGGTACCCTAATCTTGGAACCACCAGCCAATGCTCTCGCGCTTCCATCTCCTTAGTCTGCGCGCATAATGTGAATTCTCGTATCACCAGACAGCAACCCATCTTCGCAAGCGTCAGGCCCGGAGGATTGGGAAATGAGGTGGGGCGTGCCCCCATTGCGTTTTTTTCTTGCTCGCCAATTTCCGAGTGTGGCTGTACAAGCTTTTGCCAATACTGACTAGATGTGGTCTTTACGCCTTTGGGGTGAGCTAGCCGGGTATCGGAAGGCTTGTTTGTATTTGGCACCATGTTGGCGTGGAGAAATACGCGGGGCCAGTATGTAGGGGATGGAGACTCTCGGGGGAACACCGTTCTTTCCAACGAGTGGGCGCGAGGTTGTGACTCAGGTTTACTCAGCGGAGCAGCTCCGTCGTCTCGAGCTTCTCATCCTCTTCTTCCCAGATTCTACGTTCGAAATCTTCAAAGACATCAGACATGCTGTAGCTTATGGCACTGCGCAGTCTGCATTGCATCGCGACCTATGACCAGATGGACACCAATTGTCTCTCTGGCGACACCCCAAGATTAATCCTTTTCTTCAAGGGTATGCTGAGTGATGGTGAGCTGTGTAAAGCGGATATAGAGTGTATCGCAATGTCAGTATTTACTGGTCGTCTACTCTACATTTCTGGCCCATAGCCCGACACTATTAGGAAAGTACCACGGTGCAAAACGCAAGAGCTATCGTTTGACTTCACATGTCCAGGTAGTTGTTGTGCCATTTCCAAGGTTCTCTTACTTCGCATGCAATATGGAGAGCCGTCCCTTCTCCTTTGGTTCAGGGTTCAGCAGCCGCATTTGTTGCGTTTGTTGTCAATATCAACACTGCAATCCTTTCTAAACACCTTGTCTCCTCACTTCGCGTTCACCTTTTTGGTCTTCCCAGCGTGCGCTTGACTTGGCTTTTTGGCTCATCACTTTTTTTACACGTCACTCTTTACACCCGCCCGTCGCCATCTTGCGACAGTACCCATTTAAGGGTGCAGCGTTGTACAGCCTTGACCGGCAATTTAATGGAATTCCACTTCTCAGCGATATATCTCTTTTTCTACTGCCTGCTTTTTCGGTAGTCCTCTTTCTGTTTGCGACCGAGTTTTGTTGAGCGCGGGTACTGTTCCCTGTACTCAATTCAACACGCTCAGTAGGAGCCAGCGACCATTCAAACCCATACAGACGCTGTTGGTCTCGGACACGATGCGGGCCTACGTCCTCTGCGCGCTTCTTTTGCCAGGTTCGGTGAGATGCAGACTCTTCCCGGAATCCGAATACCTGCGAGATGCGGAGACTACCGTCCCGGCAACAGCGAGCCCAGCCTCGATGCCCACTTCTGGCTCACCTGAGGTGACTTGGACAGCCGAGCGAGAACACGTTGAGTGAATTTCCCTTCGCACTGATATCACATGGCTGTCACTCATGTATCACAGGCTCCGTCAAGCACCTGCCGAAGCACCTGCCGCAGTTGCTCCTGTCCAGGCCCCGCCTGTCGTCATCACAACACTGCCAGTTGTAGCGTCCGCACCAGCTATTCCAGTATCAGTCCCTGCAGTATCGGGAACACCTGCGCCTGTAGCAGCTCCAGCTCCCATCATCAATCTCCCGGCCGATCCTGTACCACCACCACCACCAGCCCCTCTGCTGATCCCAATTGCGCCTGCGCCAGCACCCGCCGTCGCCGCACCCGCTCCGCCCGCCAATATTGCTGGAGCGACGGGTGCCCGTGCTACACCCGTCGTTGCACCGTTCAGCAACGTGCCCTTCGTGACTGTGCAATGGGCAGAGACGTTCATTGGTGGCACCTATTCGACCTGGTGGCCACATACCATTTCACTGGACTTCAAGCAGACTGTAATCTCACTTCCCGGTAAAGGTCAGATTGGCATGGGAACGTTGACTGGCAAGACCGGGCAGACTCGGACAGTCGTAGTGGGTGCTGCTCCTACAAACGGCGTAGGCGGCTGGGTCAAGGGCGTCGCTGTCGCGGCTGGTGTTGGCGTCATGGGGCTGGTCTAGTGCTGCATGTCAAGAACGTGAAGGATAATGACGTTACGAGCGAAAGGAAGGTCCAGACTTATCTTGCCAGGTATAGTCTTGGGCGCTTCAGTGCATGCTTATGACATCTGAATGACTTATGAGAGACGTCTACTCTACAACAAGAGAGCAGAGAGACGCATGGACTGAAAAAAATTGTAATCCCAAAAAATATCGCAGAGATTGTTCAAGTCCGAGCGAAATGCGATGGTGATACTATTTCTTGGTTCATTACACCGTGCGTGCTTACTTATCGGCTACAGATCACACCACCACGCTACTCCAAGGAACGGGTATTTACCAACAAAGACAATTCTACGTATCTATCCTGCGATGAGATGGAATCTGGCCTCACGCATTGAGGAAGGAGGTTGGCGCATGTGACGAGGCTCTTGAGTGACCCCGCACGCCGATCAAGCGCCAATCAAGTACGGCAAGATAGACGAGTATCGCGACCTTTGTTGCGCGAATGTTGCCCTGAAGCGACCTGGAGAGTCTAGAAAGAAGGGAAAAAAGCATTGACGCGATGACAAGACTATCTCTGCACGTTGTAACGCAAGGAGACGCAGTAAGCAAAGGGTGGGGTGATCGCCTAGGACAGGTGGCGCGACCTTCACGCATCCTGCAGGCGACCGGTCTCGGTCCGACGTCTTATCGTTGACGCAGATAACGTGATGCTTCGACAGCAATTCACCGAGACCCTTGGTGACAACGTGATTGAGATCAAAGCTCTCCAGATATCTTGTTTATAAGACGAGCAGGACAGTTGGCTTCGAGTTGGCTCTCTAGCAACGACAATACAGTCAGGAACACATCATCAGCGACTACCCGATAACAAAGTACAGTACCCGATTGGGAAAAAGCAACAACCGATATCAGCAACGAACAACATAGACTGAGATACAAGACTTTCATTATCTCACTATATCAATTCGATCACAAGGGATTTAGTATTCTGTGATTTAGACAACACAACGCAAACGCACCTTGTATATCACAGCAAGGCTGCAGCAAGCACCCAACGGACGAACGAGAACCTCAATCGAAACTTCAAAAACAAGAGAGAGTATCGAAAAATAAGATGACGAGCGCGTACTACTTTGCAGCGCACTTCAACATGCACAATACGCATGCAAGCGACACTGTCGTGCCAGTCCTCACACCTACCATCCCTCTACTGCTGCCAAATACGCATACACTACCCTTGAAGGAAACACCACAAAGTCAAAACCCACAAGGCCAACATACATACTCAACAGTCCAAGCAACAAGTACCCAGACGCAATCAATCTTCTTCCGCCTCCCTGCCGAACTGCGCAACCAAATCTACGACGAACTCCTCTGCTCCAACACGCCCAGCCACAAAGAGCTCCTCAAATACTCGCGCGAAAGATCACACAAAGCGCAACCCGTCTACCCCGCCATTCTCACAACCTGCAAAAGAATCCACGAAGAAGCCCAGGATCTCCTCTACTCAACACACATCTTCCACGCACACCCTTCGCTGCTCACAGCCCTGCCACACCTCGTATCCCCTCTACAACCCTTACTCGACGCCACGGCCATTGCGAAGATCAAACGCTGGCAGCTGTCGCTTAGGCTGGACACGGATCCGCGATTTACGGAAAGTCAGGCTACGGCTGCGTTCTCTGGAGCGGAGTATCTGGAGATACATGCGTGGCAGAGTATGTTTGATGGGTGTGATGACGGGGTGCTGAAGCTGTTTATGGGTGTTAGGGGCGTGAAGGTGGCCAGGGTGGTGGGGTGTGCGGAGGGGGCATTGGCGAGGTGGTTGGAGGGCAGGATGATGATGCCGGTGGAAGAGCAGCAGGAGCAGAGGTGTTGCTGTGACGGTAGGGTTGGTGGGGATTGTGGGAAGACGATTGGGTGTGGTGGAGCTGGGGGGATGCGTTGGTTTGGAATGGGCGAGAGGGATGCTTGGACTTTTGGGAATAGATAAAGGATCGAGGCTAGGGATTGTTGTGGCGAGTAGCGTTTCTTTCTTGTGATTTGCATAGCCCCTTTCTTGTTTGGATGTAGAGTTGGGCTTCAAGCCTATGGTATCATTGTTCAAAAGACTTTTAAACAAAAAATATACTGTTTCTTCACCTTTCCGCAGTACCCAGTACCGCAGTATGCTGCTAATCACACAGTTTTCCCTCCCAAGTACCACCGTAGCCGTACAATCATAAAGGTACTGTATCTCCATCCCCAACTCCCCTTCACCGCAGTTCCTCTCTCTCTCCCGCCTCTTCCTCCATCTTCACACAACGAAACGCGCACTCCATCTTCCGTTCCTAATCATCCCGTTAGCAAAATATCCTCTCTCTGATCACCGTGAAGGACATAGAACTCACCCTATTGCCCCTACTACCACTCTCGGCCCATCCACCCACTTGGCACCACGCTTCATCCTCGCTCACATTCTCCTCTCCAATCCCACCAGCCACCCATCTCAGATCATCCATGTCGAATACCAGAGCATCATCACCCTCCCTTGCGCTGATAGTCAAAGCATCATCGTCCAGCAGCCCCGTGATGGAATAAGCCCGGGTGGACGATACATGGGTGTAAGAATTGTGTTCCTGTAGCGGTTTCCGCTCCGTGATGGAGATGGTGAGGGAATTGGTGTGGTCGGTGAGTATGGGGAGGTAGATGTAGTTTGTCCTATCCTTGACCTCGGCTGATGGTGTCGACTGTGAAGTGGTGCTAGAGATTTGTTTGTGCCAGAGTGTGAAGGTGCACTTGTTATCTAGTGAAGATGAAGATGAGAGTAGCGCTTGTGCGGGCTGGATGGAGATGTCGCTGCGAGGTAGGATGTAGGGGTGCGGTGGGAGAAGTGGGATCACGCGGGCGGTTGTTGAGGCTATGAGGAGGGGGAGGAGCAAGGTGGATACGAGGGCGGTGTTGTGCATCTTAGAGACCAGCTGTAGATGCTTGATGGTGCTGATGAGGGTAGTTGGCAATGCAAAGGTTGATGACGCAGTCAGTCAAATAGCGAGAACTTGATCGGCTGAGAGAAGAGGAAGAAGAAGTGAAGTGTCAACACAGGAAAACAGATTGCAAGATCTCGAAACCACAAAGTCTAGTGAAGGAGAACGCAGGACCTCAAACAAGCGCGTCGCTGGCGTATAAAGTACCTTTCATTTGCAGGTACATCCATCCTCCCCCCAAAAGTATATGCTGCAACCCTTCCCTCCAACACGTCCATTCGCGCCCCTAAACCCAACCCTCCCTCGCGCGTCCCCATACCTGCTATTCTCGTACCCCGATCCCCAACGTTAAATACCCGATGCGGCTCATCGGCGGTTGCAGGTTGCATATTGCGCTTGCACATGCGGGGTTGCGGCGCGGGTATCGGGCAGAGTAACAGCGGGCGCTAAAACAGTGGGGCTGCCTTGTCAGCCTCGTGCAATGAGGACCGTGGCAGAGCCGCAAGGAATGCGGAATTGTGGGATTTTGAGGAAAGTGTAGAGATTGGGTTGAGGGCGGCGTGGGTTTCGGAGAGATTGGGGATGGGAGTGGGGAGACTTGGTGTTTATTTGTGTGTTGGCGAGCGAGTGGACGGGGAGATGAAGAGCGGCGTTGTTGAGAGAGATGTGTTACGGTCAGACATTACCGAGTGCACATTTTTTTTGCGAGCTATAAGACGACGATTTGAGTTGAGAGCGTTGCACTATTCTATTCTACCCTTGTGAGTTCAGGTGCCGCCCCTCACAAATTGATATCCATCGCTCTCAGCACATTTATTCTTTTCCAGAACGGCTTCAAGCTCATTATCAAGCTTCTGCCCATGATGCTTGGGGAAAAACTAACTGCGATTCTCTCATGGCGGTTCTATAAAGAGCAGATAGTCTTTGACCTTTGTGCACTTTTCTCTCAGCACTTGATACCCCTTCCTCTACTCGCTACACCTTTTTGTAGCCTACTCACCGATACCGTTAGGCCCTACGGCTATTCAGAGTGTATGAAGTGAAGGAGAAAGATAGGGAGAGGATTGCAAATAGACCAGAGAGCGAGGTCGAGGTACAATAAACCTTGTTTGCCTACCCATCGTCCGGTAGAGGAGCCGTTGCACGCGTTCATGACAACCACTCCCAAGTTGGTACCACATGAATACAACGGCCCTGAAATCGATCGAATTACAACGGCTAATAGCTGGAGGTAGAGTGCATGTGCTGAACTGATGGGGTAAGAATTTGCGAACCACGAATAGGTATCGGTCGGGGTACCTAGGTAGCACAGAGGCTCGGGCCAGTCAATGCAGGCCGGGTGTTGGGTAGTGCATATAATCTTGTTAGCAGACTTAGCAGACTATGTTCAACCGACAGTTGAGACTATGTCTTTGGTCGACAGTGTTATATGAGTAGTGCCAGAAAGATGTCGTGATCAGCGCCCACTGCCTCCTCATTGCCCCTTGCGCAAAATCTGGAACGGCTTGTTGAAGGGTGCTGTCAGATCAGGATTAAAATGGCAGCAGTCCAAGGTTCAAGATAAGGACATTTTCCACAAGATGCAGATGTTGTGGCATATATGGCGAGTAGAGCGACCAAGGCACGAAACGCTCGGGGTTTCCATGTCGAAGAGCCATATTGATGTACTCTCCCGTCAGCTACAGACCAAAAAACAATTATCAATAATCCTCTGGCGACGATGACCGGACAAAGTTTTGAGGGTCCGGGGGTAGATCAGAGGGAGAGAACGTAATGTCGGGATGCGGATTTTGGTAGGCGTGGGGCCGAGCGTCTTGAACTCTGACGTTGATCGCACAGCCGTCGTCCGTCTTCAATCCACACCCAAACTTCGCTGTCGCAATGCCGCGCCCAAGCCAGAATCGGCGCGCAAGCGCGGCTGCGAACCGAAAGTCGAGATCAACCAAGCCAGAAAAGCCACCACCGATCCAACACAAGAAACGGCAGAAAGCTATACACAACGCGAGGAAAGAAGCGCGCGGAGGAGGACGCGGCGGGCGAGGGGGACGCGGAGGTCGAGGGGGGCGCGGCGGCGGTCGATTTTCGCAGAACCGAAAGAATCGCAAAGACGAGGCAGGGCAAGACTATATTCCCCTGTCTGGTACAAATAATTTCGAGGTGTTCCATCAACCAGGACCGAACTTCGACCTGGAAGACTTGGAAGAAGGAGAGCTCAGCGCAGACAGCGAGACAGACTCGGACGAGCTGAGTGACGAGGATATGGAGGACGTCGAAGATATATCCATCAACATTGAAGAGTCGCAGCTGGCGGTCAGCAGGCAAGGAGCTCAAAGAGCAACAATCATGTACAGCTGTAGAGCCGCGGTTGTACGCTACAGGGAAATACATAACGCTGGGTTCCCGCTCCTTCAGGTCACACATCGTACGCCTTACGGCTTCTTCCAGGAAGATGCTTCACCCGACTCCGGCGCACAAATCTCCATTGCGCCGTCCACAGCATCTCGCCAACCGAGCGTCAGCAGTGCTACGAGCCAGGAACATGTGAGCGCAGAAGAGGTGGTCACAACGGGCAAGACCAGAGACTACAATCCTGCGCGCGATTACGTCTTCAATTGGGGAGCACACAGCGGCAAACGGTTTACCGAAGTGGGAGAGACGTATCTACGTACTATTGGTGGGCAGCTATACAGATATGTGGACAAACACCCTGGCCTACTCGAAGCCTTTGAATTCCACAGGCCAGGACAGGCACGCCTCGCGGCGCCACATCAGTCGAAGCCACAACCCAAACAGACACTGGCTGGACCCTCAAAAAGTCAACCACACCCGACCACCTCAAGGCAGCCCGCGGCGAGAGGGCCTCGAAATCCTCCATCGCAGGAACCATCGGTGTCAGATACGTTCAGATTTTCCAAAGGAATACATATGGGAGAGCGACTGCATGATGTGCCCGAGAATTACATCAGGACTTTGGAGGGCAACCCAAGAGTCAGGGACACATGGCCTGGTTTGACAGCGGCATTAAAAGACTTTAATGCAAAAACCGGTAGGAAAGGCATACTCTGATTGTACAATAGCTACCATCACGCCGATGCGACTTCCTCAAGCGTTTGTTGGTGGCTCGAGCGTCACTTTTGGATCTCACCTTCTCACCCATACGACGCGCACCTTCCTACAAATTACTTCGTCTTACAGCTCTGCTTCAATCACTTTGCGAAGACTTGCTTATCGGATCGGCCACTATTGAAGCGTCTCTACTCACACTTTCCCACCCACTGCACCACATACGCCTTGCGCCTTTACCACACCTTACTTGACTGCGCTATGGCTCGTACCAAACCCAGGCCGGCGTCAAAGAGGAATGCACGAAAGACCCCAGGACCAGCCCTACCTCCCTCGCAACCCTGGCTCAAGCGGCGGAAAACAACCACCCAGCCAGAGGAGGAGATCGCAGACGACACCACAGCGAAAGACGACATACGACACTTGGTGACGAAGCGAAAGGTTGAGACCTCACCCGGACCCTCTCATAACAAGTTCCCCCCAAGCACAAAATCTGAAGTTATCGACCTGACGATAGACGAAGAGTGGCACCAAGTTTTCGGTGGCCAGGCTTGGATGTCGACAAACTTTCTAGGAGAAGGGGAACAAAACTGGACAGCACCCAAGCAGCTTTCAGATCGCATTCGCGCCCATGCTCAGAAGGAGGAACAAAAGAGCAGGGATAAACAGCCCAAAAAGCAGAAGCGGAAGCAAGAGAAAAAGGCAGTTGCAGCAGCCCAGTCAATCGTACCAAATAAGTCCGAGGCTTCAGCTATCATGTTCACCATCCCCGAAGCCGTCGCTGCAACCAAGAAGCGTTCGTCTGCGCGTAACCTTGCCTACGATCTCCCGACTGGCGCGAACTTGTCTTATCCTGTCAAGAGATCCTATCATTTAGGTGCCATGGGCCGCTACGGTGCCACCCCTGCGAGTTACCAACTCCCTTACCGCGCACCTCGTCCTGCTGAGAGCAAGCCACGGTCGTACAACACCTGATCGGACTACAAGAAAGCGACTGCTTAAGCCTTTTGAGTCTTGGTCTGATAATGCATGGGTTGATGACACGGCACCTACGAATGCCAGCGGGACTGGTGTGTAGCTTCTAGAGGCAGAGCCCAATCTTTACTCTTCGATTTGCGCGTCTTATTTCGGCATGATACTTGAGCATCAGAACTCCGGATGAGGCTGGGTTTGCACATTTGTATACTACGTCATTGCTTCGGCATGCAACTCTTCATGCAGAACAAAAGGTTTTACGGCAGATTGATGTGCTTGCCTGCATCTGTCTTAGAGAATATCACGGCGACATGTTAAGCAACTTCAAAGAACATGGAAAATGCAAAACAGGGCAAACATGGACTCATGCAAGGCGTTTCATCACATTTCATCGATCATGAACATGTATTGCCCACATGTTGACAGAGATAATAACCCGGGTTTTTGATAATTTTCTCATCTCTATATGCACTCTTCATCTTCATCCTCTCCCATTTTATCATGCAATCTAAACGGGCATTATTACCATAAAGAGAAACGAGATACCACTAACCCATTGCTCCCGTCAAACGCCGTGGCGCTATGCAGCAACAGAAATTCGCGCTATGAGAAAAAAAAAACCCTTTTAGATTAAATGCTAATCATGTGTCCAGCGAGAAGGGAAGAAGAAAAAAGGAACCCCCCCCCCTCTCCCCAAAATGACCTCTCTTTGTGTCTATGCCGCTCTACTTCCTCCCAATGAGCTTACTTAGCCCACTCTTCTTCTTACTCTTCTCACGCTCGGTTTCCTCTTTCTCGCGCGCATCTTCAGCGGCGCGCTCGTCTTTGGTCGGTATGCGCGGCTGGTCGGCGAAGCGGATACCAGGCGTACGAAGTGTGTTGGGTGAGAGCGTCTTTTGAGAGTTTTCGGCAGTCGCAGATCGTGGGTGGTGCTGAGTGCCACGGCCTGTTTCGAGAGGGTCGCCGGTTTCTATTTCGTCTTCAGATTCGGATTCCGGTGTGTCGTCGTTGCCTACACCGAGAGCACCGAGACGGCGCTTGCGCTCTGCTGCTGTTTCGCCTTCGAAGCCATCCTCTTCCGTTGCGTTTGCTGCTTGTGACGGCTGGGCTACTGAAGCAGTGTCGCGAGGGCCTTGACTGGGTGAATGTTCGGCTGCTTGTCGACGGCGTCGCTCTGCGGCTGTCTCACCGCTTTGGCCATACGAGTAATTCTCCAGGTCCTGGCGTACAGGGTGGAAAGGAACGTGTTGGTCGTTGCTGTCGACAAGTGTCAAGCCTTCTGGGCCACGTGCGTGTCCTACTTCGGCCGCTGCGGGAGATTCAACCTTGTGAAGCTCAGCCTCGCCTTCTTCACCGACCACAGGAGGTACGTTAGCCTGCACTGAAGCCGCGCGGCGTCGCTGTTCTGCAGTGTGATCCTTTGCGTCCTGGTGTGCGGCATCCTTGACAGCCTCGGGAGCGTCGCTGCTTTGGACGAACTTGGCTCGGTCCTTAGGGTTCATTTGTGACATTTGCTGGATGAACTCCAACTTGCTCATGCGACGCCCGCCCGCCGTAACAGTGAAACGGAGCAGATCGTCATCCTCCTGTTCCTTGGCCGCCGCTTCAGCTGCTTTCTTCTTCTTGTTATTCGCGGTCTGCGTTCCAGAAGGTCCAGCTTGCTGAGCATTAGGGACTCCCATATGAGTTCCCATGCGCTTCAGACTCTGCACGGCCCGACTTGAACTCTCCACCATTGATTGACCACGAGGGTTTACTGGCCTGCCATCTTTTCCTTTCTTGGGTGCAGTCGGGATGTCGTACTTCTTCAAAACCTCGCCGTCCTCGTCTTCAACAATAATGGTATTACCATACTGATACGCAAGAGCGGGACCGGGCTTGTGAGCGGGCTTCTCAGCCTTCGGAGGTTCTGCAGGCTTCGCATCTTTTTGCGCGCGTCCCGAGAAGCTTTGCATACGGTTACGCCAGGTCTTGTGAGGATGTTCGACGGCTTTCTCAATCTGGCCCGGTGCTTGCTCAAGCGGACCGCCATGCTCCTTTTGAGATACGCCCTGTTCAACGTCCTTCTGTCTCATGAGCTCATTCCCTCTCTCAATGTCGTGCCTCCGTCTTTCCAGGCCATGCTCGCCATGGCTATCTCTCATACCCAGAACATTGCCTTCTTTGTCTTCGAAAACAGTCTCATGGCCTTCCTGATATATTTCCTCTTCAGGCTGCCTGAGCTTCATCTTCTCTTTTCCGCTGGAGGAGCTGTCACTGGATATGGCCATTGCGTCGGCAAATGTATCGGTGTCTTCTCCCGGTGGTATGGCCTCCACCTTCTGCTCGTCGCGTCTATTGGGTGCGATAGCAGACTGCGAGATGGGTCCGCCAGGTCCTTTACCAACATCCCAGCGTCTACCTCGGCTTGTAGGCTTTACAGAGTTCGAACGACTTTCGGTATCTTCCTCCTTCTGGCGGCGCAGAAATGAGCCACCAAAGCCTGTAGCCGTCGCGAGGTCCGATTTTTCATCGAAGGAAGATTCGGAGGGGCGGCGAGCCATGGAAGATCTCGAACGTGATTGAATGCGGGGAAGACGGTCCATCCAACCAGGTCCATTTTCGTTGGCTTGTGTGTACGACATGGAAATCGTGAGAGTATTGATGCGTTTGCCGAGGGTGAAGACAGCAATGGAACTGCCGTGAACGATGATACTAACAATGACCAAGAAACAAGTAATCGGCCATATCGTCTCAATGATGTTTAGGTGCTCAGATCCCTCCTCTCCCGGTCTGGGCAGTTCGGCCAGCGGGGATGTGGTGTCAGTCTCCAGCTCAGCTCGGGCAAGGATGGCAACGAACAAGCCACCGACACCAATGGGCCCAAAGTGTCCAGCGAAAGAAGCCTCGCGCCATGTTTTCAGATCGGGAATAACGGGTTTCAGCATTAACATGACGGGGATGCGGCGGAAGAAAAGCACCAGCAGGCCAAGCACTACCAAACGCCAGGGCGACAGTCCAATGCTCGGGGCATTGAAGAGCTCCCAGGGGATGATGGAGCCAAAGTAGACGAAGAAGGCCAAGTTGATGAGAAGATCAATGACGTTGGAGACGTGAGACTCCTCCGTCTTCTCCAAGAACCAGCCATCATTGGAGAAACCTACACCACAAGCAAAACCTATGAGCAAGTCATCCATGCCCAGAAGCGCGCCTGAGCCAGCACAAAAGAGGGCCAGCACAAAGTAGAATACGAGGAAACTCTCTCGGTCAATGAGATCGCGCTCATGAGCCCACCTGATAGCACGTCTGGCAATGTATCCGATAACAACGCCATAGATGGCACCAAAGATGCACTCATATAGAATTGTAATGCAGAACCAGTGGAAAGCGACGGTGCTGGCGTCGGGGCGGTAATGAATGAGGTAGATGGCCAAGTAAACGAAGGGAAAGGCCATGCCGTCGTTGCAACCGGATTCGCAAGAGAGCAGATCTCGCAGATGCTTTGGGACTCGTTTAGCAAACTTGCCCTTACCAACGACGGACGAGGCAAGGACAGGGTCGGTGGCAGTGACACAAGCTGCAATGCAGAGGCTGTCAAGCCAGTTGAGGTGAGAGTTGAACAGGCCCCAGATGAACAGGCTAGTTATCAGCCAGCCAAAGGTCATGACTGGGAGGAGAAGCAGGACGACAGACTTCCAGTGCTTCTCCATGTATGCGCGAGGCAACTCAACACCCACGGCGAAACATTGCACGACAAGAACGATGCGCGAAAACTCTAGAGTAATCAAGTCCACGTTGCCCCAGGTCGAAGGATCTATGAGGTTGGCTGCATGTGGTCCAAAAATGATACCACAGATGGTAGCGACCGTAGCTTCACCAATATACAGGCGTTCCTTGATCACGGAAGAACACAGCATGAACAAGCTGGTGAAGCCTCCCAGGATCAGGTAAACCAGATGGGGCTTGGTGATGGAGAGGTGATCCCACGCCATGGTGAAGCGCGACTATTCCTGCCTCTTTGTGTATTCCCGAGTCTGCCTAGAATGCGAAAACGTGTACGAGACGGCGCGAACGGCGGTTCAGCGCGGTGGTGGCGCGGCGTGTGTGTATGTATAAAGGAGGGTTTCGCGAGCAGAGGGCGCGTTATGTAGGGAGGATGGAGGTAGCGGGGTCGCCGCTTTGTCGGGAAGGTCGGCCAAAGGAAGAGAGAGACGGTCCTGACGCCGGATTCATGTATGGGATAGGATCCGCCCAGACGCCGGTCCTTCACTGCCCTATATGGCGAATGACGTTGGCCGTGGTTTTGTGGGCCCGGGGAAGAAAGCGCGATCGGCCTTTCTTTGGTGGGAAGGCCTGTGGTTGCGACGGGTCAGTAAAAAGAGGGCTGGTAGGAAATGTAGAAAATGCAGAAAATGTAGAAAATCAAGAAAACCCAAGCCCAAGGCTTACAGGAACAAGTTTGTCTCGGCAGATGCAGCCGAAAGCTTGGGTGGTGCGCGCCTGGCGGTCGGGTATCAACCAGACTTTCACACTCACTCTTCGCGCGCCAAGTAGGACAGTCAATGCCGCGATTTCCGTTGACCCGCTGGGCAATTGCGCGTCGCAAGGCTTCGTCGGGGCAGTTTTACTTGACCGCAGGGCAGCGGCAGGCACTGAGATTATAATACGACTATGGTTCTGCGAAACTAAAGCGCTTGGTACTTGGCAATGACGTTGGTTTGGCTCGGGATGAATGGTTATCGCCTAATCGAACGCCACAGATACAACAAAAGCCTCAACGTCTTCCCCAGAGACGTTGCCGACAATTCACCGAGAGACCTGCCGCTTGTCGATGGGCTTGAGCAGCTGGCAGCGCTGTGAGGAATGTTGAAGTCCAGAGAACAGCAGCCACAGGCAAGTGCTCTTTCTCCTGTCAACAGAACCTCGTGGACGGGGCCGGAACGCAATTCGCGCCGATACCTATCTGGGCCGCCTCATCAGCCGCGCCAACGGCTATACCCAAGCCTTGAACACCCTCGCTCTCGCTTTCCGTTGTGCGTCTCCTCGCCCTCCACGTAACCCATTGCATCTTCTAGGCGCAGGGCCACCTGACAAAGTGACCTGCACGTTGCCCATCACATGATGCTCGTCCATGCAAGTCCTTGCATTGTATCTGCACGAAAGCCGATCAGCGAAACGCGGTCAGAAAAGATCGTTGGGTCGTGTTTGGCTGCACGACACGACTCGCGGGGTTCCCGTCACTTGGCAAGCGGAGCCGTCCAGCTGCGTACATACAGTGGAGATGAGTGAACCCAAGTGGCCGCAGGAGATGAGAGCGGCCGCCGTGCGGAATACCTAGATATTCGTCTTATCATTCTTGAGTGCCGCAGCCGCGATATGCTCGCGCCCATCAACAGCAAGTAGGTCAGATTGCATGCAAGAGCATATGCAGGTGATTCTTAGCCATCCAATCCATGTGGGGTGCGCGTGGGCGGAAGACGCAGGTCAAGCCACACCGCGCCTCACCAAGCTCCGGAAACAAGCCTCTGGACCCGCGTCAATGTATCTGACATGCACACCACCATTACTCTGCACACCGGATGTCGGCAAACACTAATGGAAAATCCCTGATGAGCAAGGGAATTGCGCCACTGTGTCTTCAATGCCGGGCCGCAAGAGGGCTCGAAGAAGCTATCGGGTCGAGACCCTTTTTCAGGTGGTGTGCGCTCTACAGTACCTAAACATGTTCCAAGGTACATATACATGAACACCTAGGACGCACGCACGCACGCACGCACGCACGCACGCACGCACGCACGCACGCACGCACGCGGTCCGAATGTGAACATGTTCAATGACGAAAGTCTCTGCTTTCAAAACTCACTACACCTGTCTAGATTCCCGAAATCATCTACGATCTCAACAGCCAGCCATGTTTCACCAGTCCAACCCCAACACCCATGCATTGGTCGACAAGACATACTAGTAGCACCGCTCTCCTATCCCAACTCAGACCACTGCTAGAACGTAACAACCAGGTCAGGTAGCAACTCTCTCATTCCCCCGGTTAATCAATCGGAGATTCAGCATCAACATACCAAGCCCGCCATACTCAGATCCACCATCTAACCTCAGCACCATGACAGCCGCCACTACCATAGCAACGACCC
This sequence comes from Stemphylium lycopersici, assembly GCA_003268315.1. Lineage (NCBI taxonomy): Eukaryota > Fungi > Ascomycota > Dothideomycetes > Pleosporales > Pleosporaceae > Stemphylium > Stemphylium lycopersici. The sequence continues at coordinate 159,633 of QGDG01000063.1, forward strand.
TGCATCAGCATCTAGCCCTAAAGATCGCCATCTCTCACCGTTCACTCCACAAAAATCTCCACACATGTCAGTTACCCAGCAACGGCCGTGACCCTCGACTCAAGATCCCCCATCTCGCACATCTCACGCCTTGACTTCCTCTCTAGGATCTCACCTGCATGTGCATTCAAACAGGGAACAAGGCAGCAAGAAGTGAGCAAGCAAGCAAGCAAGCAAGCAAGCAAGCAAACGACACCCGGCCGATATCTTGCAGCGAAAAAAATCAAATCAAATTGACAAGCATGTAGGGTGTTTACCTTGAGACGCTGGGATTGTGCAAGACCAAGGGTCAAACAGGGATTTATCATGTGGCGATACAGACCGAGGATCATGCTTACAGTACAGTACCGGCCCTGGTAGGAAAAGCCAAGTAAGCGAGTCGCTTGATACGATCACAGAGAATATCAATCTCGCGTATCTAAGACCCTCAGATCGGAGTGGTATCTGATTTCCTTTCTTTTCTTGATGGTCCTGCATGGATGGAGGGGGGGGGGGGGGGGGACATGGTCATGTGGGTTGCTACACTTGGGCGAATAAGTGTTGGTGCGCGTACGTGGTCCTTTTTTTTCCCTGGTGGGGAAGAGAGGAGCGAGAACATTTCAGGAAGAACCTGGGTTGTTGTCGCTGGGCAAGGGTGATTCAAGTATGAGAAGACTGTTTCGTTGAAGCGCGATACGCAGCGAAAAACGGCGACTTCCAACTACGATCTTTGCCTTTGCGTGGTTGATCGTACGTGAGGCAAAAGTAGCTGAGTGGCTGGCTTACCTACTGAATGCTACCACACAATCAGATGAGAACCACGAGCGGCACGGCATGTACGTCATGTTTTGTGAGGCGCACACCGACGACGCTTTTTCTTGTTTAATCGGTCCGAAGTGCAACATCACATCACAGAACACACACTTGGCAAGCGAAGCAGCCATTTACATGAGCTATGGTTGAATATTCGTGTTTTAGGCATAGGTAAATATACGTCCGAGATAGATATTTACAGCCGTTTGGTCAACGAGATTGAAGAACGTAGACTGTGGACTAATGAATCATGTTATTCTTTACCAATGCTTCGCTTTCAAGGTGTAACCCGCCGGAAAAGAAAGAAAAGACCAAGACATGCGCAATGCTGGCACTCATGAAACACGCCAGATAAAGAGGCATTATCCCACCAACCTCCAAACGCGCGAGCTCAGCAGCACATGCGAACCCAGCAGATAAACGATGCGAGGAATGTAAAAGAAAGAATGAAAAAGAAAAAACACGACGAAAATTAGAGATATGCGCAGAGAAATCTTTTCCCTTGTACACCATGTTACCCTTCCATGACGGGAACTGCCCCAGACGATGTGAAATGCACAGACTACGCCTAAAAGCGTTGCGACGGAAAATATTCGTGAGATAAAAGTGTATATGCATGAACGTGAAAATGCGTAACGCGTCGTGACATCATGATAATGATTCGTCGTTTGCTTTAATGGCCGACGGGAAGCCATGTTCTCCTTTCATCCATACTGCGGGCCGCACGACCTCCTGGCGTCAAGGGAATTTCGACGCGGGCGCGATCGTTGCGCTCGTGATCGCTATCGGAATCGTATGCATTTGATAAGCGAGAAAAGTAATCTGCCAACCCGTTGGTGGGAGATGCGATAGTTTCGTAGAGAGGAGGTGGCGTCTCTAGTGGTGGTGGAGGTTCTATTTCGGAGAATGCCGGTGGGTTGAATGAGGGTACGCGCATAAGATGAATGGGCCGCTGCACGGTCGAGTCATTCGGTCCGCCGATGTGTGCTGCTTGCGGCCGAGTGAGTGCTGGTGTAGGTGTAGGTAATGGTGGTTCCGTGAAGCCTCTTGGGCGACCCATGCTACTCAAAGTTGGCACAAAGCCTTGGGGAGAGGTACGACGAGCGGGTGCATTGGGACATCCGCACTCAGGTATCTGTGCTCCGCCCATCGCGGGCTCAGGTGACGAGTAAGCCGGAAGTGCTGTGTTCGCTTGTGTAGCTTGACACGAGAGGATGTGGAACGGGGAGTCAATCGAAATCTCAAAGTGTCGTCGTTTCGACGGATCATTTGCGTCCGGTTTCGAAAGGCGCATGACAAGCTAGTAGGCGGTTAGTGTGTGTGTGTGTGTGTGTGTGTGTGTGACGGTAAAACGCAAGATTGAACCAACCTTTATCCAATGATGCACCTGTATGTTCTGGTACGTGGTGTCGAAGTGCAACCTTGACGTCTTGTCCTTCTCCCTGAGGTTGTGGCAGCTTGGCAGTTGCACGTTGAACTCCATCTCCGTAGGCCCAATGTTCGCATCTGCGCCAAGATCACCCAGGAGATTGGTAGGGTCTTCTACTGGTACATCCTCGCCTCGAGAAGCCGCCGCTCGTTGATCGTATGGAACACCACCACCTGACACTATCCGCATGGTGCTACCAGGGAAGGTACTCGTTGGTGGGCCGTCTGCGCGTTTCTCGAAAAGCTGAACTTTGCGGACTGGTTCCATCCGGTGTACTCGCTTGTTGTTGCAGAAGTACTCGACATTCTCAGTGACAAACACTTTTATCCGATGACACTGGACCTTGGCCAACGGCGTGAGCTTGAACGCGATGGGGACTTGTGCACCGAGCGGGAATGATTTGCCAGAAATTACAATGTCGTAGTGTAACTGGTCTTCCCAGCTGCGGCTAATGGCGATGGGCTCGACTTGCTCTAGTGAGCCTTCTGAGGGTGCACGGATGAGAGTAACTTCCTTTGATCCCACAAGGTTGGTACGAAAGGCTCCAGCACGCTCGACGGTAGCTTCTAGTTCGTACTTGACGGAACCAAGGTCGACATCGATGGTTTCGGGAAGGTGGCTGTCTAGCGGCAGCTCGAAGTTGTACATGTACTCGCCAGGGTTGAAGGTTCTGTAACCTTTCTGTGCTACCGAAGGGCCGCCTCCAGGGGTGTCACCTTTGCCGAAGCTTCGCGATTGGTTGACCTGGAGCGATAGCCGTTTTGCCTCTTTTGTTGTGAGGTTTAGGGTGGAGTTGTTGGGTGATGCAGTCAGGCCGTTGGAGCCCTTGTATAGCTCCACGTGGTCTGCCCCGGTACCATTCTCTGCCGTAGGAAACTGAGAGTTGAAGAATGGCCAAGTATGGCTCATGAGCGTGTCCACCTCTTCAAATTCAACCTTCTTTGGAGGAATGCCTGGGAATGTTAGCGTTGGAAATGATGCAATGGGCACAAGGTAGCTCACCTTCTGGCCACTTGGTAGTGGCTTTCCCCCTGAATTTCAGGGTAATGGCCTTTAGCTTCGAAGGCTTGGTGATCTTCAGGCACAATGTACCGCGGAGCATTGCAGTGCTGCGCTCAGCGTGCTCAGCTTGTTCGAACCCCCGGAGGAAGAGAACAGGCTCAGTGAGCTGAACATTTACGCTCAAACCACCACCTGAAGCCACTGGCTTTTCCTCGGTCACGGGCCTGACGCTGCTCATCATGTTTTTGGCAGAAACACGGCCGGAAGACCAATTCGACTCCGCTACTGAGGGTCTTGGCATGCCTGCGGCAGCCAACGTTCCGCCAATTGCGCCCACGGCGCTGCTGCCCGAATTCCTCGTCAGCGACCTCATGTCGCGATTCCGAGCCTCGGGAACGGAAGCGACCGAGTTGCGGTTGCTGCTGTTTGCGCTAGTTGATGATCGTGGGGTGGGTATATCTGTTGTTTCGGGGTTGGAAGAGAAGTGGTTGTCGATAAAGGAGCGTAAGAAACGTTTTGCGCTTTCGCGTGGGACCGCCAGCTTTTCGGTAAAGTACGACGTGCTCGTCGTCTGCCGTCGCTGGCTGCGGAGTAGTGTAGGATCAGGGCCTACGTGGGCAATGTGAATGCGGTGAGGTCGTCGGTTCCGACCTTGGAAGATGCCGCGGTAGGATCGTGTGGGGCTGTCTATGTGGTCTGGTATGTAACGTAAACGGCCACGGTCAGAGTATACAGCGTGGTACTCTGGCATAGCGACGATGCGTCAGTATGTATCAATGGCAGATGGTGGAAGCGAAGGGTTATTTTGCAAAAGCATGCATGGGGCGCGTGGTGTCTTATAGAGCGTGTATACGTGAAGATAGAGTATAGCAGGGCTTGTGCGACTCTTCAGAGTCATGAGAGGGGTACAAAGAGCGTTTTGGTCAAGGCAACCTAACCACATTCCTTGCCGATGGTTTGGGAAGCGACGATGTGGGTTGGGCGCTACGAAGACAAAGGGCCCGAACAGGGTGAAGGAAATGAGGCAAGGACTTACAAGCAGGAACAAGGTCTCAGAGTGCTTCGGTGAGCATAATGATGTGTAAATGGGATCAGCACGACAGGCCACTGTAGTGTTGTGGAGCGGTGAAGTTGCCGGTACGTCGGAAGCGTGCGGGATTACCCTGTTGCTTCGCGTCTGCGCTGGCGATGGTGAAGAGTGTTTTGGCAGGTCAACAACGGCGAATGACAGGGACCTGCAGTGTTTTGAAGTGTGCCCAAACTAGCATGCAATCATGTTACGGGCGAGCATATCAGACTAAGCCAGGGCAGACGGCGAAAGTATGCCGGGGCACGATTGCAGGGAACCGACGGATGACGCGGACTTGCTGTGCTGTTGCTCGGCGGGGTCGCAGCACTAAGCCCACTGAAAGTGAAGAGATGGGCGACAGGCGTCAAAAAGTGCAGAAATCGGGGCGGAAGGGAGTCCCGAGGCGCAAGTCGACCAGCAGGCGCATTAAAGAGCCGTAGCTTGCGTCGACGGAGGCCCGGATGCATTACATCATGTTTAGCAACCAAGGGATTGCAAGGACTGGCTGCAGGAGTTAAATCTCAAATGCCATGTGCTTCTAGACCGTTTGCCGGCTAGCGACCGACTCACGGCGGCTTACCCGGCAAGGTACTGTGATCGACGACGGCCTTGGTTCGACGACTAAGCTGGCACGGACGGCCAACAGGGACGTCGATGACAAGAGAACCAAGTGTGCGAGCGTGCGCACCTGATGGCCGTCAGGATGGCTATGCCGCAACCATATCCGGCCGAGCCTATACCCGGACATGGCGCAGTCGGCGTGCGATCAGGGCGATGCGAGGACGCGGTCTTTTGAATACAGTGGTTCTCATGCAGTCGGAGCCAGACGTGACGCAGAAAAGTCCTGTTTCTTCATGCCCGGGCATCCCCACGCTTGCGCCATCGCATGCATCTACAGGCCAGTTGACCCAGTATTGACAGGGCGTCAGCGTAATGCGTCCCACACGATGCCAGTGCCGTCGAAAGAAAACAGGCATTCTCGATGTGGTATTGATCGTCGGCTGGGGTGCTGAATCTGGAGATGCATCAACCGCGAGTGGATGCATGGCTGCAACCTCAAGGTTGCGCTATCGGGGTACCAGCAAAAGCTCGCTGCCAACTCAGCCCCAGACGCGCGATTTCAGGAACGAGGCGGTTCGTCATCACCCCCCCCCCCATCCCTAGAGCCGTTCCATGATGGCTGTGGTGGGTACTCGGCTGCAAGAAAAAGCTTTTTTTTCTGCGTGGCAACTGACTGGTGATCGTCTGGGGATCTCCAAGGCAGAGCGGAAGGAGCAGCGAGATGCCGCCGAGGCAAGGCGAGACATTTCCTGACCGACAAGTTCAGGGCGAGCGGGCGAGGTGAGGCTGGTCACGTGCTCCCGTCTGTGTCTGGCTTCCCCGCAACGCGTGCGAGAATGGACTGGGCTTAGCTCCGACGCGCTCTCGATTCTCGGCGGTACGCACACGACACGGTCGACTGTGTATGCGGCCGACACGGTAATGGATGCAAACGATGGAGGCTATGGTGCGCAAACATGTATTCTCCTGCTGCTGCTGATATCGACTCACACGATGCAGGGACAGGCCAATTGCCCCTGGCTGGCGCCATTCTCTGCTGCACCTCGATTGCCCCCGAGCAGCGCGTATGCCCGCCAATTCCCCGTCTACGGCTGTCGCTAATACCTTGTGTAGACGCAACTGGCAGCCATCGGCGCGCAGATGGGCGCCACCATCAAACTCGACCTCACATCCGACGTAACCCACCTCATCGTGGGCAGCACCGACAGCGCCAAATACCGCTATGTCGCCAAGTCCCGCGACGACGTCAAGGTCCTGTCGCCGGAATGGCTAGGGGCGCTGAGGGAGGTCTGGATGAGCGGAGACGACGACCTGGATATGGCTGCGCTGGAGAAGGAGTACCGCATGCCCACTTTCTCTGGCCTCAGAATATGCCTGACTGGCTTCGACGACCCTGAGCAAAGACGGAGCATCCAGGAGACGGTAGATTCCAACGGAGCAGAATACCACGGCGACCTCACCAAATCCGTCACCCACCTGATAGCCGCCACCCCCTCGGGCAAGAAATACGAGCACGCTCTGAACTGGAGGATGAAGATTGTGTCACTGGAATGGCTCGAGCAAAGTCTAGAAAGAGGCATGGCTCTTGATGAGACTCTCTACAACCCCACAATGCCGCTGGAAGAGCGAGGGCAAGGCGCCTGGGACCGCAGACAGCCCATGTCGCCTGCCATTGGCAAGCGCACAAGAGACGCCGAACCCAGCCAGGCCCTCAACCCATTTCGAAGAAAGCTGCGGCGCTCAGCAAGCACGAAGCTAGGCAGTCAAAGCGATGCGCTGTGGGCGGGCATCACTGCGCCAAGCTTCGAGCAAAAGCTAGAGGAAGACGAGTGGACCGAGGATGTTCTTGCTAAGCAAGATAGCACCCGAGCCAGCACGCGTACACAGACGCCAGTGTCTCCTTGCAGAGATGCGTCTGCTCTTCAACACGATGCGCTTACAGAGCCACACCCTGTGGACCCTGCAGATGCTCATCAGCCATCCCTGCTCCCGCAGCTTGACGAAGCTTCGCAGCATCATGGCATTTTCGAGGGCCGGATCGTATGCCCACATGGCTTTGACACCGAAAAGGTTCAACACACACCCCCACCCGCACATTCTAGGCCTTGCTGACATCCAATAGACAACCATTCTACGGCAGCATCTAGAGAGCAATGGCGCTCGCGTCATACGCGCAGTCGACCTCAACAATTTCTCATTGGACGAACTCAGACGAGGCTACTTTGTGATACCGCATGACGCTGAGGCTGACCTGACGGCACTTCCGGAGCATGCCGGATCCTCCATATCCCTCGTCACCAATTGGTGGGTTGAGAGGTGTCTTTATGGCAAGCGTCTCGTAGACCCCGCAGAAGATGTCTTAAGTCGGCCGTTCGAAAGACTAAGCATCAGTGGTATGTTTACGCCCCACAAAATCCTTATTGGTACTGACGTCGCTAGGCTTCTCCGGCTTGACCATCAACTCAACGGGCTTTTCCGGCATCGAGTTACTGCATGTGACCAAGGTCATTACCTTAATGGGTATGTGAATCAATCCGCGTGTACCGACATGGCCTGACAATTTGGACAGGCGCCTCGTACGATGAGCAACTATCGGCAAAGACCTCGGTTGTGATCTGCAATCCTCCAACTGTGAACTCGCCGAAACTCAAATTCGCGACGGACAAGCGGATACCGGCTGTGGATGTCAAGTGGCTATGGGAATGTTTGCGTAGTGGACGATTGCAGTCGTATGCCGAGTACCAATTGAACAAGACAGCCCAGCCACAAAAGCCTAAGCAAAGAGCTCAGCGTCAAGTACATGAGCCTACTGCGCCACTATCCGATGGCTCTGCCAAGGCCCATGAACAGTCGCAAGCCCCGAAGATCGTGACGAAGCAATCACGACAGCAATTGCCCCAGCGGCCTGGTGTCCTTGATCTTGCACAGTCTGCAGATGGCTCCTCCACAGCAACAACCGACCCATCCGCTCGAACCAATGACAACACTAACAACCTGAACCTCGATGATGACGAATCCGCCATCAGCGGATTCGATGGCGCGGCATCATTTCCCCTCCAGGAAACCAGTGCGAATTCCCCCCGCCGTCCTTCAACTTCCTCCGAAACCCCCAAACCCTTTTCACGGGCCAGAAGCTCATCCGCAGAATCTCTTATTGCGCCAGTACCCCGCAAATCTAAGCACGACCGAGACACAGCCACGACAGACACTTTAAACCCGGAGCCAGCCCTAGACGCAGTCATCCCGGCCGGTGCCGAGCCAGAGGTGCCGCAAGAACCGCCCAAAGAAAAAGAACCAGAAGAAGAGAAGGACTACTCATCTATCCTAGCTCAACTCCGCGCTAACCGCAAAACTGCACCTTCGCCCGCAGACGGGCAGGCTGCATCTAAAACGCGGAAACGGCGCCAGCTGGGCCGCGCAACGTCTACGCGTTCCAATGCATCAGCTGGAGGAGATAGCTCAGGAAATTTACTTGCAAATGATGATGATGATGAAGAAAACACCGTGCTAGTAGATGAGTACCAGCCCAGTCAAGAGTTGGGCTGGGATTCGCCGGGTGCGGCCAAGGCAAGAGAGCAGATGATTCGGAAGCTTGGTGGTACGGTACAGGAGAAGAGTGTGGCTGTAGAGGGAATTGGTGTTGTGAGAGATGTTGGCGGTGATGGGCCGACAGGAAGAGCGGGAAGGAAGAGGAGAGGATGAAGAAAAGACGTTGTTACATGTATGTATGGCGGATGCATACATGTGTCGACAAAGTCTTTTATTTTTATTATTTTTTTTCTTTTTTGCGTCGAGCGGTATAGAAATGGGTTGCATAGCGAAGGTGTTTCGAGTAGCATCAGCATACACTAGGCGTTCTAAAAACTATAATGTTTGATCCTCTTACCAACTTCCCTGCTCCCTCTCATACACACCGTATTTTCTATCGTGTCCAGTAAAACCAGTTCAGATCCCGTATGTAACTTTCAATCTCCTCTCCAAATGGCCCTTTGCCGTAATAATCTCATCAGCGCCATCTCCGTGCTCACTCAGCCCCAACCTCTTCCTCTGACTCTTCAACTCTTCCTCACCTTTTCCTTCCCGCCCAAACTCGTCGATCAACCGACTAGGCACGGCATCCAAGCGCGCCTCATCAAGCGGATGGCAGAAGTATGCCATACTATACCGTTCCTCGCCACCGCCCTCAAACGACACGCGGTGGACAGTTGATTTAAGGAGCCCATTCGTCCAGTAGCATAGTAAATCGCCGATATTCACCAGAATAGGAGGGTGAGGAAGTGTATCAGGAGAAGGGTTCACCGGCACCGGGATCCACGTTCCAGTCTGGGTTAACAGTTCCAAGCCTGGTTGGCCTGGGAGACGGAACAGTAGCGTCACGCTACCGTAATCCGAGTGCGCGCCTGCACGTATGCTCGTCTTTTGCGCATTTCCTTCATCTTGCTTCGGAAGGGTTTTCGGGTAGTATAGCAGACGGAATATACTGCCAGAGGGCCCGAGGGATTGGTCGTGGCGCTTGCTGAAGTAGTCTGCTTCGCTGATCTGGAGGGCTGTGGAAAGCAAGGATAGGATCCGTGTGCAGAGGGTATGGCAGGATGTTTGGAAGCGCGATATCAGAGGTGTGGAGGCGGAGAGGGGAGAGGGCAAGGGTTGGAGGGTGGGCTGGGGTGGGGCGATGTTGAAGGCTTCCTTGGGGTCACCTTGCTGGAACGGAGACTGTTAGGATATTGTGAAAGAGGTGTAAAGATTTGAATTACCTTTTGTCCTTGCGGATCTAATGACTCGCCTTGCATGCTTACCCAGCCCCGGTTCATGCCCCCGGCCTTGTCTGAGTGGATTGCATATTCGGCCTTTTGCTCTTTGGGGGAGGCGAAGAAGTCTTTACTCTGCTTGGATTAGACTATGTTGGATTCACTCATGAGTTGGTTGTGTGTTACCAGTCTGAACATATCATCGATGTCTTGGGGTGGGATGATTGCACCGTCATTCTTGATGTAGAGGAATCCATTCTTCGAGGCTGCTTCGAGCACCTGCTGGGCAACTTTTTCAGACGGATTGGAAACGTCAATCACAGGGATATTGTCTTGTTTATCATCGAGATGAGACATGTTGGATGAGGATTGGAATTAGAAGACGGAGGGGTGATTAGAGATAAGGCAAGTGAGGGGCAAAAGTGCTAACGTTGGACTAAGTGTGGGCGACAGATAGCCGTCAAGGTAATTCGATTCTACATATAGGTGGAATTTAGACTGCCTCGATCAAAGCGCACTGCTCGTTTATCGTGCATCTTCCCGGCAACACGCCGTGCACTTGGGCAATCGCGCGCCGTACCTGAGCTAGTGCCCGGCTGATCAGGGATTCTAGCGTTCCAACGTTAGACGCCAAGGCGTGGAGCTGCGGCGGAGCTCCCAATTTCCCTACGCAACACCCCGCAAACATTAAACTTATATCCCTTGTCCACCCAATTGCAGTGAGAGCAAAGCAGCATCGCCACATAATTTCCGACTTCAAATAGATACATTCCTCGCTTCTTTTCACCACTCATTCTTACTGCCTCGCTGGCAATTCCACGCGCGACTGGCACCATGATCCGCGATTTCGTGCAATGGACGGCCGCCTTCAGCGAGCTGGGCGACCTCGAAAACATGCGCGGCTGCCGTGTAGGCATTGAGGCCGCCGAATATCTCAATCAGCGCATTCTTAACCACCCTCGCGCAAAAGAACCCCTCGTCCCCGCACTCGGAGGCCTTCCGCTGGCCTTGACGCAGCATGTCGAGGAGGACCTGGCCTCTTTCCGCAGTTTCGAGATCGAACCATACTTCATCTTCAGCGGGCTGGACATCACAAAGCAGGGGAATCCATTTGGACACAAAACAGCGGAAGCGACCGTCAATGCTGATGCATGGAATCTGTACGACAGCCACCAGGCCGAAGCTTCGGTAGCCAAGTTCGGGGAGTCGAGTATGGCAAATTAGGGACGATGCTTGGACAATGTGCTGACCGGTCCCAGCGTATGTAACCCCAGAAGATCTCTTCCGCGCACTGCAGTCCATCCTCACTGAGCAAAAGATCCGCTGGATGGTCGCACCATACAGTGCCTGGGCCCAGGTAACAGATCATCTACTGGAGAAACGGCAGCGGCTAACAATATGCAGCTGGCATACCTCGAGAAAAACGAATTCGTCCACGCTGTCGCCGCTTCCTCAGACACACTCATCTTTGAGTGCACCAAAATCATAACATCGTGGGACTTTGAAGCGCGCCAGTTTACCTTCGTACGGCGGGAGAAGTGTGTAGCCGACCTTTCCAAGTTCGTCGGCGCACCCCAGATTTCAGACGACATCTTTCTGGATACATGCCTCCTTGCGGGAACGCCATTCCTACCCACACTCCCCGTATTGGATGCACCAAACAGGGCAGAGTTGTTGAAGCCCTACAGCGCCATCAAGATGATCATGAGCAATGGCCAATCTGGCTACTCAGTCGTCGTCAGTAACAACGATGTACCACCCTCCGGAAAAGAATACGTCACCAGGTACCAAAAAGCGCGCATGGCTGTCAAGAACCACCCTGTGTACACAGCGGACGGAAAGATTGAACCTCAAAACCAAGCTTCTATTCCAAACGACGCAGTCCAATACTTGGGTCAACGACTACCGGATGAGATTTTGCACTACATGTCAAGAGGCCTCATCAGCTCACGTATTCTCCAGTGGCGTGCAAGCGGCGAGATATTCGAGGTCCCCCCCATGGATGGAGGAGAATCGCCAGAGTACAGGAATCTCGTGAGCTCCAAGCTGATCCCGCTACGTACGACTATCGTAAACTTGGTCTCCAGCTCTTTACATAACTGGTACCGACACAACGATTTGAAACAGACGAACTGGTTTTCGCTTGATCCAAGCAGGAAACAGGCCCCCACCACTATTCACGTCGAGAAGCCGTCAGAAGCCCAAGCACCGTCAATTGTTGATAGGTGGAACGTAAAAGAAGCTACATTCACGGACGCCGTTGGGAAATACAAGGCATGTAGTAGCGCAACCCAGCTCGCGTTTGGCACTAACATGAAGTCCAGGATTGCGGAACCCTCGGCGCTGCTATCTTATCATTGCAAGACGGTGACTTCGTTGCCAAAACCATCACCGAGAAGGACCCGAAGAACCAGCTCTCAAACACCGAAGTCCTGTACAACTCAATATGGCGCTTCCTCGCTCTACGCGAGTACGTGGACATAAAGACACATAGTCTTACTCAGTGGGGCAAGGTTCTAGCTGCTGTCATTGCCGGTCTCAAGGGCAAGCCAGAGCATGAAGAAGCAGCCGTGCTTGCGGTGGAACTGATTCGCATGGGCCTCCTCACTTCAGACATTACCATGTTTCCTACATACAACGGCGCACCGATGCGTGGCAGCAGTACGTAAACCGACCAGCATGAATGCCTGCATGACTAACAATTCTACAGCAAAGGACAAGAACTCAAATATGCTGGTATCTCGCGTGGCTGGCCTCGGTATTCTACACCACCGACCGATTGGCTTTACCGGTCCCCTGAGCCAACACCTTCTGGGATATAACTCCATCATCAACGTCGTCCGCCAAACATTACGAGAACTCATCGAAGTAGCTGCCACGCACTTGTTCATGTCCGGCTGCGCCAACCGCCACATGGATTTGTCATCACTGACTATGCAGTAAGTAGTGGGTGTTGGTCATCTGATTCAATACGCTAACACGTATCAGGCTACCATTCCTGCTACCGAACAACTGCGCGCTCAGCATTGCTGTCAAGTCCTATCTTGACGAACTGCTCAGTAATGACGCGGACCCCACATCAGAGGAGACTAAGAGCCGTGTTATCGAAACCGCTTCGACGCGCTACTTTCCACAATCTCTCAATTTCTCGGGTGACCTCAACACGGCGTTCGCCATATGGGATGCCATATACGCTGGAGTCAGCAGTGCTAATAATACTACGATCCCAGAGGCCACAAAACAAGTGTGGACAGAGACTAACCAATGGCTCGCTGCACGCCGATAAGATCACGCGAACCGCGCTGTCGCCCAGATGTTGGGCAGGCTACAGAAAATGGAGTGGCTATAGGTACTACGCATGCAATGGCCTAAGCAGACCGATTACTTGTCGTCGTGGGCGCTTTACGGAGACTGGAATCTGGTTCCACTTCTGATCCAAGAGTAGACGGACAACGATTGAGAACCATGGACAATCTGATAGAAACACCCGCTTCATTACCACGCGGCCGTAGATCATGTAGGGGGGGGGGGGGGTCAAGACGGTAGCTGCATGTTTCTGGGCAGTCATTCCATAGTGAAATGTCAAGGCCGACCCCGTACCCTTTGGTGTTCTCGTGCATCTTTGACGGCATTGGAACTTTCGTGGAGGGGAACAGAAGGGAGGCGTATTGTAACGAAATCATGACAGGATTCATGTAATGGAGGCGAGGTATCTATTAAACGTGATTGAATGTGCTGATGTCCGGTTCAAGTGTGTGTGTGTGTGTGTGTGTGTGTGTGTGTGTGTGTGTGTAACATGTACACGTGGTTCACAACATCTTCACCATGAAGCAAATTACCGGTATATTTGGCATATGGATTGCAGTATGTCGTATCGACATGCAGAACCCATTTCGTTTCCCTACCAGGTCATGTTAAACCACCAGGTCTTCTCATTTTGTGTAAAGCAAAGCCACACTTTCTATAATTATGTCTATATAGGCAAAACTCAGAAGGCGCACGTCCAGTTGTCGTGCCCCGCCGGTTGGTTGAAGACAGCCAGGTTTACTTATCGTAAGCGACCGAAGGGCCGATATCGATGTCTTTCTTGGCGTTCCCTAGGTGGCGTAGATGAGGCTGCAGCAGGCTCCAGGCGGCCGCGTAACAGCGCCAGTCTCACTCGGGTACTGCAAATAGTGGCACAAGGTCAAAGTGATTGGCCCGAATGGCGCTTGTAAGGGGCGGCGGGATACAATTGACGGTGAAGTGGACACTGTGTTTCTTGTTAGTTCGGCTTGTCTAAGCGTTTCCAGCAACTTCCAATGTTGCGGCGGAGGGAGCACGGGCCCAAAGGCAACATTGAGCTAGCTCGAGCAGTGAGATCACCGCTGTTCAAGCTCCAACTTACTTAAACCACCACGCCCCAAACACTTAAGGTCATCTAAACTCCATCCTAACCCCCCCACCCACCTATACCCTCTACAACCGCGCTGCTGCTTCAACTGTCGCTCTTTGCACCAAAAAAGCAACTCCCGCAGCACAACACATAGACACATCAGCAAGATGTCGGCTGAACCAGATCACTCCAAGCCGAAGCCGGATCTTTCAAAGTGCGTTGCTGCCACCATCTCTGGAATCAAGCGAATGCTAATGAAGATGCAGAAACCCCGACGGCGCTGAGCCCAAGGACGTAGGCATTACCAAACACCTTTCTGAGCCTGCCCTTACTGACCCGCCACAGAACGATGAGACCGCGACCGCCATTCTCAAGAAGAAGAAGAAGCCCAACTCTTTGATGTGAGTACACCAAGCAACACAGGCACATCTCAATACTGACTCCTCCAGTGTCACCGATGCCGTCAACGATGACAACTCAATCATCGCCCTCTCAAACAACACCATGGAGACTCTGCAGCTCTTCCGTGGCGACACAGTCCTCGTAAAGGGCAAGAAGCGAAAGGACACCGTTCTCATCGTGCTCGCAGATGACGATCTCGATGATGGCTCAGCGCGGATAAACCGTGTTGTTCGCCACAACTTGCGGGTCAAGCACGGCGACGTTATCACCATCCACCCATGCCCCGACATCAAATACGTACGTTTCTCAGTCAAAGCTGTGTACTTTGGTTCAATCCTGACTTTGATTACAGGCCAAGCGCATCGCAGTACTACCCATCGCCGACACCGTCGAGGGCATCACCGGATCGCTGTTCGACGTATTCCTCGCCCCATACTTCCGCGAAGCCTACCGACCCGTCCGTCAAGGCGACACTTTCACAGCCCGCGGTGGCATGCGACAAGTCGAGTTCAAGGTTGTTGAGGTCGACCCACCAGAGTTTGGCATTGTCGCGCAAGATACCGTTATCCACTGCGAAGGCGAGCCGATCCAGCGTGAGGACGAGGAGGGCAACCTCAATGAGGTCGGTTACGATGACATTGGTGGCTGCAGGAAGCAGATGGCACAGATCCGAGAGTTGGTTGAGCTGCCACTGCGGCATCCTCAGCTCTTCAAGTCCATCGGTATCAAGCCCCCGCGTGGTATCCTGATGTACGGCCCACCCGGTACCGGTAAGACGCTGATGGCTCGTGCCGTCGCGAACGAGACCGGTGCCTTTTTCTTTCTGATCAACGGTCCCGAGATCATGTCCAAGATGGCCGGTGAGTCAGAGTCGAATCTACGAAAGGCATTCGAGGAGGCCGAGAAGAACTCCCCAGCCATCATCTTCATTGATGAAATCGATTCCATCGCACCAAAGCGTGAGAAGACCAACGGTGAAGTCGAGCGCCGTGTCGTCTCGCAACTGCTTACCCTCATGGACGGTATGAAGGCTCGCTCCAACGTCGTCGTTATGGCCGCCACCAACCGCCCGAACTCCATTGACCCCGCCCTCCGTCGTTTCGGACGTTTCGACCGTGAGGTGGACATTGGTATCCCCGACCCCACCGGCCGTCTCGAGATCATGCAGATCCACACCAAGAACATGAAGCTCGGTGACGACGTCGACCTACAGACCATCGCTGCGGAGACTCACGGTTACGTCGGTTCGGATTTGGCTTCGCTCTGCTCTGAGGCTGCCATGCAGCAGATTCGTGAGAAGATGGATCTGATCGACCTCGACGAGGACACCATCGATGCCGAAGTGCTCGACTCGCTCGGTGTCACAATGGAGAACTTCCGCTTCGCTCTTGGGGTATCCAACCCATCAGCGCTCCGCGAGGTTGCCGTTGTCGAGGTTCCCAACGTTCGGTGGGAGGACATTGGTGGTCTGGAGGAGGTCAAGCGCGAACTCATTGAGTCCGTGCAATACCCCGTTGACCACCCTGACAAGTTCCTCAAGTTCGGCATGTCCCCATCGCGCGGTGTGCTGTTCTACGGTCCCCCAGGTACTGGTAAGACGCTTCTTGCCAAGGCTGTGGCCAACGAGTGTGCGGCCAACTTCATCTCCATCAAGGGTCCCGAGCTGCTCTCCATGTGGTTCGGTGAGTCTGAGAGCAACATCCGTGACATCTTCGACAAGGCCCGTGCCGCCGCACCTTGCGTCGTCTTCCTTGACGAGTTGGACTCGATTGCCAAGTCGCGTGGTGGATCTCAAGGAGATGCTGGCGGTGCTTCCGACCGTGTTGTCAACCAGCTCCTGACTGAGATGGACGGTATGACATCGAAGAAGAACGTCTTCGTCATTGGTGCCACCAACCGACCGGAGCAGCTCGACAACGCTCTGTGCCGTCCCGGTCGCCTGGACACTCTTGTCTACGTTCCTCTGCCCGATCTTGCGTCGCGTGCCAGCATCATCAAGGCTCAGCTCCGCAAGACTCCTGTCGCCGACGACGTCGACATCGACTTCATCGCCCAGAACACGCACGGATTCTCTGGTGCCGATCTTGGTTTCGTCACCCAGCGTGCCGTCAAGCTCGCCATCAAGCAGTCCATCTCGATTGACATTGAGCGCCGCAAGGCTCGTGAGGCTGCTGGCGAGGATGTCGACATGGAGGTGGACGAGGAGGACCCCGTACCTGTGCTCACCAAGGCTCACTTCGAGGAGGCCATGCGCTCTGCTCGCCGCTCCGTGACCGATGTCGAGATCCGCCGGTACGAGGCTTTCGCACAGTCAATGAAGAACTCTGGCGGTTCAAGCTTTTTCCGCTTCCCCGACGCGGACAACGCAGCGGCAGGCGGTGACCAGAACACGTTTGGTGCTGGTGGCGAGGACGAGGACCTGTACAACTAGAAAGTTGGGATTGATTGGTCGGTGAATGAATGAAAGAAGGTTCATATGGGTTCATGACGGATGGGTTTCCTTTTTCTCTCTTACCATCATACGGCATGAATAGGCCTGATTGGCTCTAGATAGATGGGAGGCGCGTAATTGAAGGCGCTTGACGAGATATCAGCAGCAGTATCTTTTACGAAGCAGTATCTGAATGAGAATGCATGTCATGAAACTTGAGTGTTTATTGTGATATGATGTGAGATGTTGGTATGTTTTACTTGCTGACTTTGGCGGCGTAAAGTGTGATGCATCAGGACATTTTTTTTTCTTTTCTTTTCTTTCATTTCACAGAGACGGAAGTTGTAAGATGGGGTACAATATATACATACGTGCATCAAGCTGCAGGTTCACGTGGTGCAAGAAGCGGTCTAGATGACGAGTGGGTTACGAGCATGTAACGTGGGCGTGCGTTCATGGCCGAGACGGACCGAGCGACTAGTTTTTGGGCGTGTTTTTAAAGCGCCAGACGGTGTTGCAACGGTGACATGCTTCAAGACGGTTTAGAGGAGAGCTAGCTTCTCTGGTGTATTGAGTGGCGGGATGCGAATGTCCTGGGTGACTGTTTTATCGTGATGGCGTAGCCTGACCGGCCTCGGCCTGGGAACCGGGCGGGGGAGAAGGATGGCTGGTCGTCGGCGAAAAAAGGCTTTGTTTAGGAGGAGAGCAAGAAGAGGGATGGAGCAATCACTTGTCGTCCTCATAAGTAATCTCACACACCTTCTCCAACTCCTTCATAACCGTCTTAGCACCGGCATCAATGGCCGTCTTGGGGATCTTCAAATTGATGTCAAGTCCATCGTCTCCGTCGCCATTGGCCTGTTGTTCGTCGCGTCCGCTTCCATTGCTGCTGCTCTTTGCGCTTCCTTCCAAGTCGCGCGTTTGCTCGCGGATGCGCTGCATGGCTAGGTTCCGGGCTTCCTCGCAGGTGGTGGCCTGGCCGGAGCGGAAGAGCTCGGTGATGTAGGCGCGCAGGGCGTCTTTGAAGCCTGTCGCGCGCAGCGATTCATCGAGGGTGGCTTCGATGTTGCGGATGCCGGAGCCGGAGAGGAGGGCGGAGTAGATGTTGTTGCGCAGGTCGCGGGAGATGCCTGATTGGGCTTGTTGGGTGGTGATGGGGATAGTGTCGGACATTGTTTGGTCGTGTGCAAAGTGGTCGGTGAATTGCGGGGAAAAGGAGGCGGATGGTGAGGTTGGTGCCAGGTGTTCTTTGGGGAAAGGAGAATTATCGATGTCGGAGTTGGGCGTTGATTTGGTATGTCGGATCCGATGTCAGGCGTTTTTTTATTTTGGAGCAAGGGGGGAGAAGGAGC
Organism: Stemphylium lycopersici; assembly: GCA_003268315.1. Lineage (NCBI taxonomy): Eukaryota > Fungi > Ascomycota > Dothideomycetes > Pleosporales > Pleosporaceae > Stemphylium > Stemphylium lycopersici. The sequence continues at coordinate 177,833 of QGDG01000063.1, forward strand.
ACGTGCAATTCGATATTAAACGTTATTTTGGAGAAAAAAAGGAGTATTGCAGTGCGGGTATGGATGTCGTATGCAGAAAGGAGTTATGGCGGGACCCAGTGTTGGGGGTTATTTCGAGCAAGGCGTAATGTCGGCAACGGAATGGAAATCAATAAATGGAAGAGAAGAAGAGTCGAAGAGTCAAGGGACGTTGGAGACCAATACCGGGTCAACTTCCAATGTGGCAGTAGTTGCTGATCCTGTTCGCGTGGGTTGTGGGCGCACGTGGGGTTGTGCTTTCGGTACTGGGGACTATGTCGGATGTCGTAATATAGGGATGATGACAGCAGACAGCTTTTATTTCACGTAGTGAGGTGCGGCGGGCGGAAGTAACCGTATTCGCGACGGGATTGCCGGGAATAGGGTCTAGTTTGACGTTGGCGGTGAAGATCCCAAGGTCGCGTGTCGTTGTGCGCTGGTTTACCGGGAGTGGGTTGCGGGCTCGTTGCGGGCTCGTTGCGGGCTCGTGATGCGAACGGCAATGGGCCAAGAGGGAGCAGACTGGTGCAGCGGGAGAGTGTATTACGTTTGCTGTGGCGAAAAGCAAAACAAAATAAATGGCCGAGTATTTGCACCAAGTTGGTCCTGGGGTCAGCCTGTCTAATGGACGGGCGGTGGGTGGGTGTGCAAGGCGGGCTACAGTGTTGTCGTGGTGTTCGGTACCTGCATGCTGTATCGCAATATTGGCTCCAAGCACCCAAGCTTCTCCCAGGTAGAAGCCAGCACGGACGTCTTACCCGCATAGGCTTCGGTTGGCCTGCTAGCCGCCTGTCGGACGGTATTGGGTATTGGCAATCCAGATGCAGCACCAGACTCCCCAATCTACGCTGCCAGCTGCTCTCTCGCTCGCTTTTTGCTGCTATTCTTCTGTGCCGTTCCATGCTGTTGCTGCTGCTGCTGCTGCCGGCGTCTTGCTGCACATTCTTCTTATTCTCCTTCTTGTTCTTCTTGTTCTTGTTCTTGTTGTTGTTGTTCTTCTTCTTCCTCTTCGCCTTCTCTTCCTCGCACGGTCGAATGCACAGCCCGCCCGCGTCCGTCCTCTCTGCAAGGTGCATCGCAGCCCCGACGATACGCGCTCTCCCCCATCAGGCCTCGACCACAAAGCGCCTACACGCCCCCGACCTCGACATCTTCACCCTCACGCACAGCTCCACCGGCAGGCTGTGTATCTGAGACTTTGCCTGCACTCCCGGCTTGCTCCCGCCCGGCGACGAAACACGCCGGCTCAATCTCGCTTCGTCTCAGACAGGGTGCCCCAATCGACACAGCCAGGCCTCCCAGCAGCGCCCTGGACCGGCCTCGAGTCTAGCGCCCTGCCGCCATCGATAACACAGACGTCGTCCCCTCCGCGTCCGCGAGCTTGCTGAAGAGGGCTTGGCAGCATCTCCGACCTACACCCTCTGCCAACCCTCGGACACGCTGCGACGTCACCCACCATGGCCTACACCACAAAGTACCACGAGGACTCGGACGCCGACGACGAGTTTGAGCGCCAGGCCATCTCTAGCCCGACCCTGCCCCAAGAGTACGAGAGCTCGCCCACCAGCTCAGGCCCGCTGAGCACCGAGCACACCCCCACCACCTTCACCCATTCCCGCGACAGCAAGAGCAGCCCGACCGGGCACATAATGGAGTGGAATGAGGACCAGACAGCCGACTTCATAGCCGACCTGGGCCTCGAGCAGTACTCGGATACCTTTGCTAGTAGGTGGCCTAATGTGCCGCCGCGACGAGCTGTATGCTAACCACATGTCCGCAGACGAGGGCATTACGGGCGATGTGCTGGCTGCGCTACAGCATGCCGAGCTGAAGGAGCTGGGCGTAGGCAGTGTCGGCCACCGTCTCACCATTCTCAAGGCCGTCTATGACATCAAGATACGGCAGAATGTGCCCATGGACCCAGACGACTATGTTCCCTTGTGTGAGTTTGCCGTCGCCATTCTCTCGGTACCTGGTCCCGTCTAACCTTGCACAGCTGCCGACACATCGGCACAGGAAGCCCCGCCTACACAAGATGACTTTGCCAAGGTCATCCGCGTCGTTCAGGCTCGCGACGAGCGCATACACACCGCCGAATCCGAGCTGCGGCACCTGAGAGAAGACCTCAGCCGCGTCATGGACGAGAACAAGCGGCTGCGGGAGGAGATACTACCACTGATGCGCATGTTGAAAGACAGCCAGCCGCTCCCAACTCCCCACGAGCACTCTCTTACCTCTCCACCAGCCACTCAAGAGAGATCCGGTGGAAGCAGTCTGTCGCGTAAGTTCTCCACCAAGAAGCTTTTCCTTGGTTCCGCGCCAAAGAACCCCTCTCCAACCGTCCAAGAGCATCGCGCTCTGGTCGATCATTCTTCGTTGGATCCTTCAGCAGCAGCCGTCGCAGCTTCCTCACACCTCACAGCATCCCTCGGTGGTGGCGGCCCGCAAATGTCGCCCAACTCCATCGCCCAGCCCTCGCCCACCTCGCCCGCATACACACAATCCCAAGGTCGCCAATATAACCGTGACATACCCCGGAGCAACCACGACCACGACACCAACACTGGCTGGAGTCAAACAAACACATGGGGTTCTGAATCCACCGCCGTATCCGATCGCAATCGCGATCCCCGCGGTACTCCCGCACCCTTATCCTCGCGACCTATGCGAAGCAATGTCGCTGCAACACCGAACCCCGACGACCGCGATCCGCCCCTCTCTGGTGGCTCCAGTTCAATGAACGCCTCTACTTCCAACCCCGCATCAACGCCATCCACCAACCCGCAAGTCGAGATATTCAAGTCTTTCCGCGTTTCAATCGACGACCCATGTCACAAGGTGCTCCCCGTTGCACTCAAGAAATACAACATCACGGCCGACTGGCGGCAGTATGCGCTGTACATTGTACACGGTGATCAAGAGCGATGTTTGGGACTCAACGAAAGGCCACTCATACTATTCAAACAACTTGACAAGGAAGGCCGGAAGCCAATGTTCATGCTTAGGAAACATGCAGCACCACAAGAAGGCCATGTCAGTACCGTGGGCGGAAACGACGTACGACCTGTGAACCCTCAGACGGAGAGCTTTGGCTGGGGTAACCAGAATAGGGGGACACCTCTGCCTGGCGGTGTGTTGTAAACAGCATGTATCGCTCAAGAGTAGTGAATATATGTTGTATGCTTTGCGAGTACGCAAGCATTGTAAGATTCAGGATGAGCTTCAGAAGACATAGTACCGGACATCCACCGTTCACGCTGTCGAGCTGAGGTCAACCGTGGCAACAAACTCAAGAAAGAGCTCCCGGACACCAGCGCCGAGATCCTAGCGCATCCCATCGTCATGACTGGAGTTTTCGGCGTCCCAAGGCAAGCATCCACAGCGTACAATTCGCTCATGCTTTGCTATTCTTCTTTCTGGCCACTTCACGGCAACGGCGTTCGAAAAAAGGAGCGGCAATTGAAGAACCACCTTCCAACATTTATTACAAAGGAAGAGATGGAACAGGAAAGAAATAGGGGGGAGGGGAAGATCATGAACCAAAGGGGATCTTCTGAGACGATTTATTTTGTTGTGTTCATCTAGGGAAATCCGTATTAGCGACTTTTGGCTTTGGGAACAAGCCATGCATTCTTCTCAATGTCGTCTCTCTCTCTCTCTCTCTCTCTTCTATCGCACAGCGAAAGCGTCACACAAAACGTATCGTATATCTTAAACAAAGCCAGCTTTTTGCATTTTGGCAACGCAACCAAATTTCAATATTAAAAACCTTTTTACAGATCTTCAGATTGAAGCTTTCAGCTTATCACAGACACGCAATAGAAATCCCTATCTTGTCATATGTCGCATAGCAATAGCCGTCGAGTGAGTGGGTGCATGGGCCCATTCCAGCTCTACGGGAGACAACGTCATTACAGCAATCCAAGCCATTGTTCAATTCGAGAAAAGAAAACAAGGACAAGCCTATCCCAGCAAAATCACCTGTATTCCAAATCCCCATTTTCTCAGCTCAGCCCAGCCCAGCCCAACAAACAAACAAACTCCGAACACCTCATTTCCCACACCTTCGTATTCATTCAGTGTTCCCCCCCTCTCTCTCTCTCTCTCCCTTACTATTTTCTCACCCGTAATCAGCAACGGCGCCATCAGCGCCGTTTGCGATTTTAAAAAAACCGGCCGGAGGCCCAAACACGACCGACAAGAAGCGAAAGTCTAAACCCTAACTCTTCAAGTCAGCCACCCACCTTTGCACTTTGTTTCCTCGTTGCCTCGACCTCGCCGACTTGCGCCTGAAAACTTACCGGCTGTGGATAAGCGAGAGAGTCAAGGCGGCACGTCCCGTTGCTGGGCGAGCAGGGAAGGCCTGTGTATGCTTTGCACTTGCGCGCGTGTGATGGAGACTAGACAGGTGAAACGCTGGCGTCGCGTCCGTGTTGCTTTTCTTAGCCCGAGGCGTGACGAGACGAGGCGAGACGAGACGAGACAAGACGTGATGGCGTGGGGTAGTGGGATGGGGTGGACTGGGCGTATTTGCATTGTCGCCATTGCTTGAAATAGGTTCGTGGTCATGGGCATGAGTTGGTGGTTTGAGGTGTAGACTGCTGGGACCGAGGATGGGATATGATATGCGTGGAGCAATGTATATGTACATGCATTTGAGGAGAATGGGTGCGCTCTGCATGATGCTAGGTTCTTGGTTTTGTGCAGCATTATTGGTCTGGACGAGTTTGTAGTGTGAGTTGGGAACATGACGGGTACATTAGCAAAGATGCGCAAAACGATGGATTTTGCCATTTCAACTTGGTGAGACGGTCCCGGATCTCTCTCTCTCTCTCTCTCTCTTTCTCTCCCTCTACAGAACCGCTCTTTTTCTGGGTATCATCTTCTCTTCTTACATTGCCATGTTTTTTTTCCTCTGCATTCCCTGTCCCATCAAAACGGCTTCGCAGCCTTCCTCAACTCCCCCTTGCCACTAACCGGATCCCTAAACTCCTTCCAACTAACTGGATGCATGACCCTTCCTTCCTCGCTCCTCGCCAATACAACACCCAGCTCATTGCGATCAGTCGCGACGTAGTAGTTGCCACTATCACCCAGACTTATCACCGTGCCGCGCACCAGATCGCCTACGCGGAAACTCTCCTCGATTTTTATCTTGTCCTTTTCTGTGGCGCGAATGTCTTCGCGGCGGATTTGCGCGAGGAACGCTTCGCGGCATACGGCGTCGTCGACGACGAGGATCTCGCACGATGCGAAGCGTGGGCCCAGTCGCGTTATGCGCACCAGCACCGTGCTGGATACGGTGGGTAGGAGGGGTACGCCGCCGCCGGAGTTGGGGCCCAGGATACCGGGGTCGGTCGATGTGGGCGGGCGCGTTATTGAGACGAGGGCGGGTAGTTTGGTGGATTTGGAGGATGAGGGTGAAGAGATGACGGGTCCTGCTATCGAGGCGTAGATTTGCGATTCGTGAATGTGCGTTCCGGGTCCTGGCGAGTACTTTTCTATGCTGCCGAGGAGCTGCCCTGGGAGGGCTATAGATGGGAGTGCCATTGCGGTGGCTTGTCGCAGTCGCGTATTCGAAAGATTTGCTATAAACAAGCTTGACGGGGTTCTTGAAAGCACCAGCGCTAGTGTAGTACGTCGCTCCGAAGGTTTTCTGAAGTCGATTGAATCTGTGCTTGGCAAGACCAAATTGGTATCGTCCGTCTGTCGGCGCGCGTAGGGTGGTTGTGCTGTAGACTCGGTCGTCGTAGTTGCTTTGGAGATCTCCGGAACTTTTAGTTGCGGAAGCTTACGTCATTCGCCTAAACTTGCCGTACGCGTTGCCTACAAGTCACGTAAACAATCGTACGAGGTAATGTATTCCTACAATACGACATTACACTAAGTATATGCTGTGAAGCTGCGCATCTAGCGCGATTCATACGCGGATTCCTTTGGCCCTTTGAGCACCCATGGCTCCAAATCCTACAGGCGCCTCCGCGAATACAATGCAGAAGAACGCCGGTTTTGTTCCCGCCATGTATGTATGTATAGCACCTTGCTCCAATCGCCGAGCCATGCAATCCCTCGCAAATCAATCATGAAAATCATTCGCTCATGGTAACGTTCCGATAAAAGACGCGTCCCATCTGCCCTTCGGATAGGTTCATGCGCGTCCCTTCTGTTCTGGGTCTGACTCTTCGGTCCGGCGCCTAGACGGCCTGATAGAGAAGAAGCGGCTCGCCGATATTTTCTATCTCGGGAATAGTACACTTGAGGTCGAAGGCTTTGGAAAGTACGATCTTGAAGATCTGGAGGGTGTTAGCAAGAGACTGGTACTTTACGAAGTCATTTCGTACCTTTTGCACATTGATGCTGTGACTCGTCGAACTAAAGATGAGACTGGCCTTCATTGCTCGCGCGAACCGCTTGGCCTGAATATTGTCAGTATACTGTTGTCGCAGGTCTGGGCACAATGCGCACCTGATTGGAGATTTCCTCTTGTTCCTCACGTGGGAAGTTTACAAAATGGTCGTACTTGGTGCCAACCAGGAATGGGATGGCAGTCTTGTTGAAGCCACGCCCTTGGCGGTACCATTCCTTGATCGAGTTGAGTGTGCTCTTCCGTGTCAGGTCGAACATGAAAAGTATCGCGACGGCGTCGTTGCAGACCAATGGCAGCATGTTGACGAACTCGCGCTGACCACCTAGATCCCAGATGGAAAAGGTGATCTCGGTGTTCCGGATTGAGATGGTCTTCTCCATAAAGTTCACACCTGCGTCTGTCAGAATCTGCAGGTAGAAAAAGCACTGTGTAACGCACCTAGGGTTTGGATATAGTCTTCGTCCCAACTGCCCTCGACGTACTTGACCATCAGACTGGTCTTTCCAATCTGCGCATCCCCGACCATGCCGACCTTGATGACGACACTGGCGTTCTTGGCCGCTTCTTGCTGCTGTTGTTGCTGCGTGCTCCGTTGCTCTTGGTAGGAGTTGGACCGCGTGTTGCCCTCTGAAGTCGGGTATCGTCCCATCTGTGAACTCGGCCGCGAGTGCGACTGGCCCATGTGTGATTCTCTGTTCGCGTCGTAGTAGCCGTGTCGCGGGGGGGTGTCGGCGTCCGAGGACGTGTTGAAGCGCGAGCCATTGTGTGTTGTGTATTGATAAGCGGTGTCGGAGTATGATGTTGACGGTCGGTGAGGCTCGTTTGTGTAGGGAGAGGGACTGTTATTGAGGCTGTTGGCCTGGCTGAGATCTGGCAGCGGCGCTTGCGTGGTCGCGGTAATGGTACTGGCCATGCTATCGTCGTGGTTGTCCAACGGCTGGTCCATGTGTTTTTGCGCCTCCTGAGCGTCGACGGCCGCGGGCTCGGGCTGCAGTAGCTCGGGCTGGGGCTGCTCGGTCTGTGGCTCCATAGGCGGTGGGTATGCGTCCTGTACGGGCGCCTGACTCGGGTACTCGTCCATGGCTGGGGTGTTTGGCGGTATGCAGTCGGCAGCGGCGTGAGCTGAAAGCGCGCACGCGTCGAAAGAGATGGGCGGGTCAATCCTTGGGGTTGCGACTCGTAGTGCCGTGGTCGGACTGGATTTACGCGTTCGGGGATTTCAAGGGCGAAAGGGGCCGTGTGTGTGTGAGGAGCTGAAGTCGACTTCTGTTGACCGAGTGCTAGCTGGGATGCAATTGGGTATCATGGGGTAGCGCTGGTGGCTGCACCGTGTCCGTGGTTGCCAAGCCGCGAGCCACTGCGAGGGGCTGCTGTGGCTAGTGCCCGATAAGCCGCTTATCGGTCGATCAAAAAGTTGATTTGGAAATTCCAACTTGTGCCACTTTTTTTTTGCGACATTCCCCGACGCACCACCACACCACACAAACCACACCCCTTCACCATGGCGAAACGACCCGCGGAATCAGAGCAAGAGCTCGAGGCTATCAAAAATGGAGAGCGCCCAATGGAGATTGACGGCCAGAACGAGGCGGGAGAGTTCGAGGACGAATTTGAGGATGAGTTTGAGAGCGAGGACGAGATACTGGAGGCCGGCGTAGACGGACGGCCCGACGAAGAGCGCGAGGCGGAAGAGCGCGAGAATGGCATGGACGTCGACCAAGGTTAGACCGTCTCCAGCCTTTCATACCCAGGAGAGACTGACCCTGTGCAGGAACATTCATTCCCGGACGACACAAACTCTCACCTGGCGAGACGCTGAACCCCGATCTTTCCACCTACGACATGCTGCACACATTGGAGGCGCCATGGCCCTGTCTATCCTGCGACATCATACCCGACAACCTAGGCAACGACCGCAAGACCTATCCCGCAACCGTATACTCAGTCGCCGGCACACAAGCAGCACGGGGGAGAGACAAGGAGAACCAGATCATGGTTATGAAAATGAGCAGTTTGTCGCGCATGGAGAAGGAGGACGAGGAGAATGAAGATGAAGAGTCCGACGACGAGGCGTCCGACCCCATCCTAGAGACCAAGTCGATACCCTTGACGAGCTGCACAAACCGCATACGAGCACACCAAACACCACAAGCCACATCAGCACAACCTCCAACCACCCTCACTGCTGCCATGACAGAGTCTGGCCAGGTTCTCATCCACGACGTTACCCCACACCTGACAGCTTTCGACACACCCGGCACTACCATTTCTCCCACACAAAACAAGCCCGTCTGCACCATCCGTGCCCACGGATCCAACGAGGGTTACGCGCTAGACTGGTCGCCTTTAATTCCAGAAGGCAAACTCCTTACCGCTGATTGCACTGGAAAGATATTCGCAACAACACGGACACAAGGTGGAGGCTTTGTAACAGACACCACACCATATACCGGTCACCAGGGTTCTGTCGAAGAACTACAGTGGTCGCCAACCGAGAAGCATGTCTTTTCTTCTGCATCAAGTGATGGCACAGTCAAGATTTGGGATGCGCGGTCAAAATCGCGGAAACCAGTACTTAGCGTCCAGGCCTCGAAAACGGACGTCAACGTACTCAGCTGGTCCCATCAAACTGCCCATCTTCTCGCTACCGGTGCCGACGACGGCGAATGGGCAGTCTGGGACTTGCGACAATGGAAGCCTTCCACCGACATGTCTAGCGAGAAGAAGCCCTCACCTGTCGCATCTTACACCTTCCACAAGGAGCAAATTACCTCAGTGGAGTGGCACCCTACAGACGACAGTATCGTGCTTGTTTGCGCCGGCGACAACACCCTCACATTGTGGGATCTCGCTGTCGAGCTCGACGACGAAGAGAGCAAATACACAGCAGGTGTACAAGACGTGCCGCCACAATTGCTGTTTGTGCACTACATGGAGCAGATCAAGGAGGCTCATTGGCATCCCCAGATTCCAGGTGCCATCATGGCCACGGGCGGATCAGGATTCAACGTCTTCAAGACAATTAGCGTATAATCTAACCGCACATGCCGGAAAGGAAAATGAAAATATTTACGCGTCAAGACGTTCTGGAAGGAAGCCTCGTCTTGAGATTCCCTTTGTTATTGCGTAGCCATGTCCCTGTTCTTCCCCCCCCCGAATCCGGCCAACAAAGAATCCCTTTCCCGTGTGAGTCTCCAGTCCACACACACAAGGCCAGAATCTCATCCGGTCAAAGATATAAATTTCTTCTCTCACACGAAGTGCACCCATCATATCCCCGTGAGGTCGCCGTTCAAACCTATCCATCTTGACTGATCCACTCTGCAGCCTTCTTCCTTAACAAGCAATGGCACAAGTCTCCCAACGAAGAACAAGCACCCAGCCATCGCAACAAATGCACCAGCACTCCTATGATTACTTTTCTTCACAAGGCCCTGCTCTGCTATCCCGACACCCCGTCTCTTCTTCTTCTCCATTACCAGAACCAACACGGGCACCGATCCCGCCTCAATCCAAAATCTCATCCTCGCCCATCTCTACAATCGACTCGACGTACGAAGAAAGCTACGTCCGCACCCCTCTACACGCACTCCCCTTCCCGCACCCGAAATGGGGCGTGAATCCACACAGCGGAATGGCGTATGAGCATGTGAGTTTGATGGTCGAGGCTGAGTACGAGGAGGAACTAGAGGCTGTAGATGTAAGAGAGAGTATTGAAGGAAGAGAAGACGATACGAGTAGTGGAAAAAGGAGGTGGGATACAGATTGCGAGCAAGGCAGCGAAGAGAGGGAGATGGGAAGGAAGAAAGTGAAGATGGTGCGAAATTGGATGGGTCAAGATGTTGATGGAGAATGATGATTTGTTTCTGCAATAGAAAAAAATAGGTGCTTGGTATAATCTTCCGCCCCCAACATTGTAAGAATGAATAAGCCTTTTCTTTTCTCTCTCTCTCTCTCTCTCTCTCTCTCTCTCTCCTCTCTACTCCCTCAGCCCCTCAGACAGGCCTCTCAACCGGCTTAACCTCCTTGCCCACCCCCTCCGTCCCGCGAAACAACGGACTACTCGCCTCACTCATCTCCCTAATCTTCTTAATCAAATTACTACAGTCCACGCGTTAGCTCATCTGTATCTTTCCTCTAATCACCCCATCTCCATCTTTTCACAAGGGAAAACTTACTTGACAGGTAAATGCAGCCTACTCTGCTCTCTCCACAATATCCCCACAACCTTTTCCCGCCCCCGGCTATGGTCCTCGAGATGCTCGGTGATAAGTTGCCGCCCGAGTTCCTTGCTGCATCCGTAGATGCGATGCGTGCAGCCGTCGAAACTGCAGAGCCAGGAGTCGCGCGGCCCATTGGCTTCGTAGGTGGGTAAGGGGGTTGAGATGAGGGATGGTGAGACGATGGGTTTGCTATTACTGTTATTTTCGGTGGCTGTTGCTGCTGCTGAGGAAGAAGGGAGGTGGCGCAGGGGAAGCGGTGGAACGGCTGTTGCTTCTGCGGAATCAGAGCCGTTTGTTGAGGGTGGAGAGGAGGGAGCTAGAGATGCGCTGGCTGTGCGTTTCTGACGCCTGTTTACTTCGTGCTCTGTGTCTGCTTCGTCTAGTTTGCGCTTCTCGCGGTGGGGTGACGCGGCTTGGGTTAGTGTGCTTTCCATCTCGGAATCTGAGTCGCTGCTCGCTTCGTTTTCACTTTGGGAGGTGGATGACGAGGTACTGGCGGGTACGGGTGCTTTGCCTTTGCCACCTCTTTGTTCCCCTGGCTTGATACTCACGCTTTTACTCTTGCCAGAGAAGTTGCCAGACTTTGGTCGAAGGACTGATAGACGGCCTTTCTTCCGTCTGCCTGGTGGTCGGCGTACGGGTGTTCTTAACGCGTCACCATCTTCTTCGTCGGATGTATCTGACGAATCGCTCTGCCCATCTCTGAGTGTCGCGTGATCTCTCCGGGGCTTCAGCTCAACACCTTCAGCTCTTCTTTGCTCGGCTGCGGAAAGAGTGTGACCGGCTGCTAATTCCTGGTATATTGGTTCTGCTGCAAAGAACTGTATGACTTTGCGTCGCGGGTGATCCATCATGTAGCAGATATTCTGCGCATGCACCAACAGTACATTCTTCGCAGTTTCCATTTCTTCAATCTCATATCGCCTGACAACCAGCTCCGCGACTCGATCCAAGGTGATTTGATTCCTTCCCGCGCGCATAGCCCGTTGGTTCACTGCCTTTTGCATGAATTCAAAAAGTGCTGCAGCTTCCCACCAGTTGTCATCTTTCTTTGGTACTTCTTTTGTTTTTGATCCCGGGGTCTTTCCTTGAGCCTTCTCTGACATCGCAGGTGCAGGTGTTTGGTTCGAGGCGGGTGTCGGCGCAGATGTCTTTGAGGATTTTGCTGGTTGCTCGAGTTGGATTTCGGAATAGCGTCCCTCGATGCGTGCTTTACAGTTGTCAAAGCCTTTCTATCCACAAGTTAGTCTAGGCGTGAGCCTTGCACTGCGTGGCACCTACTGGGAACTTTCTCCTAAATCGCTGATATAGAGACGTATTACTCCAGCTCAGACCCTGCGCTCTGTTTAGGAAGCACATCATGAGGAACATGTGGTGGTGGTCGAAGAGCTTCTCTGCCATTGCTGTGTCGTTGCAAGGAAAGCGTTCGTCTTCCGCGTACTGCGACATGTCAGTACCCATAGTCCATGTGCCTGATTGTCGCGGGCATCTAGCAGAACCACAACCCCTGGCGTAGTACTCACTTCTTGAAAGACGAGATCAGCACTGGGCCCTCCACCCTTCTTCCGTGCTTCGCTATAAATGTCCGTGACAAAATATAAAAGTTCCACAGCCTGGACCATATCATCGTATATTGGTTTGTACTGCGCTGTCGGCCGGATCTCAAACCAGCCTGCCTTGCCTTGCGCCCACATCACGTATGCGCCATCGGTCATTTCGCCGTAAGAGAAGCGCGTCACATTGCGTATCTCGATATCCGTGGGCTTGTATGGTTTCTTCAGGACTGCGACCGTGTCAATCGACTGCACACTCCCATTCATGCACCTGGTAGGGCGCCTCTACGTACGGTACTTCAGCTGGCTGCGTGCAGGAGTCTCCAGTCGGCCCTCCACTTTCAATGGAGTATCTGCATATGCGGCGAGCAGGCTTGCAGGCTTGCCATTGCTTTCATACACGACGCGCGCATCATTCAGGACAAAGATCTCCCAATCGTCGGAATTGGTGTTGGAGGCGTCGAGGGGCTTTAGGATTTCCGACTCGGAGACGGACATGTTTGGAGAATCATGCAGAGTGCAATCGAATGTTGTGACGAGTGTTGCATACAGCGCCCTAGGCTCTCCTCGCCCCTTGATGTCGGTGAGAGAAGGGCCGCCTCGTCGCGAAATGTACAATGCGGGCGCGAAGGGTGCTAGACGGGGATGCGCGTTTAGGCTCGGCACGTGGGTTATCGATAGCCGATCCATCTGCGTCATATGAAACCCCGAATTCGTTCACTTGACGCAGGGAGAAACGCCGTCCCAATGCGCTCTCTTGATAGTGGACCATCTGAACGAAGACGCTAATCTATACATTACACTGCATTACTGGTATCTCCTAAGGGTCTTTTTGATCAGAACATAAGGAAGTCCATTTTCTTCGTAACGTGCCACAGCCTCACGCGTACGTTGACAGGCCTCTTCAACTCTTCACCACTCGGCTCAGCCATGCCATGCATACCGGTAAGCTTTGTGCTGTGGATGGAGTGCTTGGTGGCAATAGTGATGGTTGTTCACACTGTAGAACAACCCGTGCAGCAAGCACTGCGCCACATTGGAATTGCTCTCTAAAGCACGACTGTCTACATCCTGTTTCTTCTCACCTTGGCATTTCAACCATGAGAGATCTCGTTTGGTGCTTGTATCAGAGAAAAGATTCTGCTAGAGTGGCGCGGCGATGTGTCGTTTCGAAAGTTGGTCAAGAGGTTGACTTATCCATGTTGTTGTTGCTGTTACACGTTTCTAGACTGTGATTTCACATGCACTAGGAGCAAGACAAAAGCGAAGCAGAAGAAACAAGATGAAATTGCGAGTCAGATTAAGCAGAACTGCCGTGTCCGACAGTTGCAGACCCGCAAGCGCAGTGTCTCTGCTGACACAGAAGGATGATGCAAGAAGAAAGCCGAGCCCAAGTAACAGCAACAGAGTATGATGTTCTCACGCCTGCCTTTGGAGTTGAGATTACTTATCTACGGGTAGTGTCTCTGCGAGATAGGCCCGGCCGAGGTACAACGGTCAAAATATGTGAACGATAGAATGAGGGTTGTTGCTTCGCAAGCTTTGCATGCTTCTTTACTGCGAACTTGCACGAGATTAAAAGCTCTCTCTCCACCATTACCAGTGCACAATCTGTACATACGCTCTCCACTCACTTACATATTGCACAGATACCGCGAAGCCATCGGCAATTTGTACTCCGAGAAAAAATTTGCATTCCATTCCTCTAATGTTCTGGTCGCTTTTCAAGACCAAACATTGCCGCAACGTCTTGATCAGATGCGAAATATCACCTTCATCACCCCAGCTTCGCGTCGCCTGGAATACAGATTCATAACGTTGCGATACTCTGACATGAAGTTCATCTATCTGTCGCACAAGCTTTCCGATGTGCTGTCTACACTGTCCGAGATGAGTAATCTGAAGAGCGTTCATCTGAAATACGCCATCTTCTAAGAGCGCTTGCAGGATACAAAAGCTGGCCATTCTAGGTTACTCGAAGATTTCCAGAAACCCCAAAAGACCGGAGATTTATGAGGCTACTTATGAGATTGCGGGTTTGCGAGACCTCGACGAGGAAGAGGAGTTGGGTGATGGGCCGCATACGGATATCCCATTGTTTGGACAGTGGTGTGTCAATATGCGCATCCCGTTGAACCCAATAACATCGGATGAGACCGTACAGACATAGCGTCAAAAGAAGGTTATCATAGGCCCGATGCATTTTGAAAGCAAGAATAAGAGTGTCAGGAAGGTTTAATGAGGAAGCGGGGCTTTTGTCGGTTGCAACCGGGGCCATCCGCAGCCTCGCAAACATGGGACCTCCTGCCGGTCGCAGACGTTCATTGCCCATTCTTCTCTTTTTTTTTCGCATTTCTCATACGTCTTTACCGGAAATATAAAAAAATCATCTTCGTTATGGGCCTATATATGAAACATGCGGTCATGAATATGTAGGTAATCTCGATACAGTATGGTGGTGGTGCTATCCCAAGCTGACAAGTAACAGCTGGTGCAACCGTTGCCACAAGTCATACGGCAGCACACAGGCCTTCGAACAACATCTGCGCGACTCCCCACATCACTTCGCATGTCCCGAATGCGCTTTTGACGGCTGGACGTGGGACCAGCTACTCCAGCATTTTCGCGACGACGGATGTCGCATTGCATGTAGAGGTTGCAATGATGGCGGCGGAGCTCACTGGACCTCGCATTCCAACGCTTACTGGCATCATGTGCACGATGAAAATGTGTGCACTGAGTGTGAGAGGCACTTTTCTTCCCCTCACAATCTTCATCAGGTATTTATTTTCTATTGATCCGTGAAGCTTAAGAGCTAATAGTTTTCAGCATCAGCTATTCCATCGACATCCTACATATGAATGTTACAAATGCAAGAAGAGGTGCAAGACCTACGGCGGCATGGTATGTGGCATACTTCCTCTCCGTTCCATTCCACTCACTTCGCTAGATTATCCACCTTGAATACGGCAATTGCAGCCACATTGGCAACACAGATTTGAATCGGCTCGCCGCCGAGTGCCGGATGTGGAATTACTTCATCTTTGAAGACTGTCGTGACGATCTGCTGAATTACGGAAGTACAAAGGGCGATCTGGATCCGTTTCTATGCCCGACTTGCCAAAAAACATTTCCTAAACTATCGAGTCTATTCCAGCATGTTGAGTCATCGTCTTGTGAACAGACACTGAACGATAATGTTATTGGGAAGCTACGTAACTTTCTAGAGAGTCGCTTGAGGGTTATCTAACTACAGCGGCTTACATGAACGGGTGCGAGGAATGGAGCGAAGTTCTAGCAACAAACAACAGTAACCCCCGCCCAAATCAAGATCCACGGAATGTGTTCCGCCCGCGGGTAGTATGAGACCTTGTTCCCGGGAATCCATGTGAGTCACATAAAGGTCGTACTCGCAGTAGGTGTGTATTGTCAGGTTACCTGGTACGCTGCTGGCGCGTGTTAGCAAAGTGGAACAGTTCTCAGACGTTTCTCTGAGAAATTGGTTGTCCGTGCGTAGAAGGGTACCTCTATCTAAGGGTGCGTCACTTTGTGCGAGTGACTCATGGTTTGGTGTTACTCCGTTGTTTCTTTCGCCGGTATGCTGGTGCTTCAACGCATGGTGTGGCGCTGCGGCGATTGGCGATGAGGTATGATGATGGCGGAGGTCGAGTAGAGTCAGCGACGTCTTAGATAATGTGACGGGGACTGTTGAGATGGACAGAGAAACCAGAATTCGTGCGTCATTTCATAGTTATTCTTGACACGTATCTTCGCTGCTGCAGCACCCATGACCCAACGCCAGTGTCCACCAGTTACATTCTCTCTTCATGTATGCCCTTGTTCCATCGAAGAAGGAGATACCCATCTAGGGAAGAAGACATATAAGAGAAGCGCGAATTAAAAAGAAAGAAGAACATATGCCCTTCACCCGGAACATCCAGAGCCTGCTTGTGATCGTGTTAGAGAAAGTTTGGAAGATGTGATTAGTCAGTCAACCCGATTCCCCCTCCACATCGTCCCTCAAGAATGAAGCAAAGAACGCCAAAAGACAACGCTTAAAAAAAGGCTCATCGCGAACTATACCTTTTCTTTCATGTGATGGCTGCTCATGTCCTGTTCTCAGCGCAGAGCTCAAAGGCGACGCCTTTGTCAATAGAACAAGCCCCGACCGGCGCACCAGGCAGGTAACCAAACTCCGGAACCGTGTACGCATGCTGGCCGCACTCCACGTCGGCGAGGCAGTGGAAGACGGGGCATTCCTCTCCAGACCCAGCCTGAATACCATGCTCATGGCCAACGCAGGCAGAGAAGTCCTTGCCGTTGCTGTTCTCAACCATACAGTCGAGATAAGAAATGTCGTAGGATACGGTTGTCTTGTCGTCCCAGACCGTGTACTCGAACTGCATCGGCTTGGTGAGGGCTTTGGTCTTGGCCACCTTGAGCGAGATGCCGGACTTGTAGCAACTGCGGATTGGCTCTGCGTAGGTACTGTTGGCGGGGACCAGCTTACAGACGTTTCCTGGACCGCAGCTCTCGTCGCCGATAGACGACACGTAGACATCATAGTCGCAGGAGTTGACTATGATGGCGTTGTTTGCCTGCGAAGCCAGTGCAGGATAAGGATTGTTGGGGGTCTTGGCTGGGGCCTTTGAGGGAACAGTAGAAAGTGAGGCAGTCGGTGAGACGATGTCTGGTGCGCCCTTTTCGGGCAACTTGACCGTGATTGAATGGAACTGTGACGTGGAGAGAATTGTCGAAGACAAGCTGGAGGATGACGAAGTCTCAGGCTGATCAACGGTGAGGGTTGTGTAGATCGTCTTGGTGACGACTACAACCTCAGTGGCGACAGCGCGGCGATGGCGGTCGGCGTGAACATGCTCGTGGCCATGTTTGAGGTGCGCACCAACGGCGAGCAGTGGCAGCGCCATCAAAGTAGCGGAGGCGGCGCGCATTTTGAACTGTAGGAATCGACGATGTTCGGTGGTATCTCACTGATGTTGATAGTGCGAGGTGTTGATGGACAGTTCAAGGATCTCAGACTGAGCGGGTGTTGAGGACAAGTATATCAAAGGAATGTTACAGCGAAATTCGCCCAATGAATATTTGCTGTTGTTGTTATGATTGTATGCGTCACTCTAGATTCTCATAGTGAGGGTGAACGTGAATTATATGCTGCGCTGGAGGAGCGTGGCTGTTGGCTGTCTATGAACGCTAGGGTTTCCGGCCAATGGAATGAACGCCAACGGCGAGAGGGGAAATGAGCACAAACGGGGAGAGGGATCATGAAATGCTCGCGGTGCTTCACCAGTGAGATGGGGTCCACCGGGTGACCCTCCGAATGCGGCATCGACCCGCACACCAATACCGAGACCTATTTGCAGCGTGCCGCAGACCTGCATCAGGGGCAAACAGAGTTGGGGCTGTAAAAATTGTAAACGGCACCGAGACAAGAAAGGCTACGCAAAAGTACAGAACGCTAAGGGCGACGACAGAGATTGGGAAAGAGACCATAAGAAGCCAGAATGCGCCAAGAAACTGTTCCAACCTTTGAGTCACCGGGAACCGAAAAGATAAGCACCGAAGCTATGCAGGACTCATATCACTTAGTTGAGTGGCCCCAGCGGCACAGATGGCCGTGGAACCTGGCGAGTCTGAGCGTAGCAAGAGTACATCGGGCTGTCACAAGTTAGCTGTTGTCTATAACGTCACGTCTGCTGTGCTTACTCAGCATATCCCGTCCAACCCACGCACTTCCAACAATTGAACAGGCCAGTTGGATCGTAACGCTTCTTCACAGAGAGCAGCCTGTCATAGTGCTCACCGAAAAAGGTTTGCTGCCAATTCTCTTCAGTCCAGTCGCCCTCATTCATGTAACACCCTCCACCCGGTGTCAAGGCTTTGAAAGGCTCAATCGTCTCCGAGACGATCTTTTGAATGGGCGATCTGACGTCAGGGGGAGTAGCTGTCGTCCAAAACTGGCCCATAACCACCTCCCAAAGTGAGTTTCTCCAAATTGGATTCACACTGGTCTTGCCGTTATCAGGAAGATTGTCGGGCCCAGTAGCGTACAGTTGCGCACCTCCTCCGCCATGTCTAGCGTAGGAAAATTGCATTGCGCTAAGGACGGCATCTACAAGTTTGTCAACACTCTGAGAAGAATTGAAGAGATCTCTGGGGATAAAACGCCCCGCGCCGTTGAAGCCTAGACCGACGGGCCCATTTCGGGATATCTCTGGTCGTTCGGTGAACTCGTGCCATTGAGAGAACTTCTCGAAAGAGTGGTACTCATCCTCGGTGATGATGATACCAGGAAGACTGACTAGTAAATCCCGCCATTGAGAAGTGATAGTCTTTATCGCACTGGTATCGCTAGAAGGCATGACTTGCAGAAACACTACGTGATTTGGTAGCACGAAGTTGTATCCAGCGATTCCGTGATTGGCGAAGAGGGTCTGATTAGCGGCAAGCCCGGTGAGAATCTCGCGATGGATTTCCGATTGTGTGATATCCTTGGGTGGTGGGAAGTGGGCCTGGAAGCTGTAAACATTGATGGGGACGGCTGGATGAAGCTGAAACTTGTATGAAGTGAGCACTGCGTAGCTTCCACCCCCGCCCCCACGCATAGCCCAGAAAAGGTCCGGATCACTACACTCGTTGATGGTGTGTTGTCGGCCGTCGGCGGTGATAACATCAAACTCCACAGCTTGGTCAACCATAAGTCCGTACTTGGGTCCTAGCGGTCCATGCCCACCTCCTTGACCGTAACCCCCTGCAATGCCGACGGAAGCGACGGCGCCAACGGTGACAAGCATGCTATGCGGCTCGAAAGCCTCCCATGCTTCCTGAGCTTGTATGCCGGCGCCAATCTCTCCGATGTTTTCGTAGCGAGCGCTGCAACCCTGAGGCTGAAAGCTTTTGTGGAAGGTTGTATCTTTCATATTGTGTGTCCATATTGCCAGGGAGTTTGGAGCTGTGGACCTGCCGAAATAGTCATGGCCCGTATTCTTGATCGAGACGCGGATGTCATGTTTGCGAACAAACTCCAGTGTCTTACTGATATCGTTTCCAGTCTTGGCTTCGACGTGATAAGCGGAGAGGCGCCCGAGCGAGCAAGTCCCGGAAACGGGGTCCGAAGTGTTGAAAGAGTTTAGAGCACAATGGGAGTGACCGCACCTCTCCCAGTCGAGGAACTCCACTGAACCGTACTGACCAGTCCGCGACACTCCGTTGCCGTAGTTCATAGCGACTTTTTGACATTCTTCGCTAGCCGGATCAGAGTAGCATGGCGCAGCCCAGGGGATGGTCAGCCGAAGGCGCCCGCTGATGCTCTGATTGAAGGCATTCCAATCCTCCGTAGATGGCCAACATGGTTGTCCAGGTAGACATGTGTAGTTTGAGGAATTGAAGCGATTGGGGTTTGGTGTTGATGATGGTGCGTTCCGAGAGGAATGTTGCTGGCAAAGGGTGTATGATCCGTATACAGCGAGCCCACAAACTAGCGGGAACAGTACGACCTTGCGAAAAGCAATGCTCCAACCTCTTTTCTGGGCCTCTTTCGTTAGTCTAAGTCCGTCGTCACTTGTCTCTCTGTAGTGAACGCTGGCAACTTTCTCGTCCAATAACGGCTGCCGCTCAATGAATGACATCTGAACAACCAGCCTGATGGCGTTTCGACAAATATCGTGCAATGTGAGGCACGAAGCTTTTGCTTTTTCAAAAGTTCGCTGTAAAATTGTAACAAGGTAGTGTCTTGGGGAATGTAGTTATGGGCGAGCACCTGGCAAGGGACAACCTCATTATAAGCGCAGGGCCGTACAGCCACAAGCAAATGGTGGACATACGTCGAGATCCTTCTGCTGCACCTTCTCCCGCACCTCGAGCTAGCCCGCGGGATGGCCCTGTTGGGGAAATGGCTGACCGTATCTCAGCCTCAGCTCAATGGCTAGGCAGCCAATCATGTTGGCGGAAGTCTTGATGCACGATGTTTCCAGCTAGCGGTTGAGCAGGCACCCTGCACCGCCTCGAACCTGCAGCAGGCAGACAAGTGTAGCGCATCAGACTGTTGGAAGGCTGACACGGCAACGTTCGGGGGACGCGAACGCGCGGTGTGGGTGTAGGGAGGTTTGCCATGCGGCCCCCACCGGTTGTTTGCCTGAAATGGTTCCTGGCGCTTAATCAATCGATCCCGTCGACATGGCTGCGCTCTATACACCCAAGGCAAGCCACTCCCCAATCATGCGACCGCCGAAAATACAAGTTGTGAGCATGGAGGTGAGGCTGCGACATTTCGATGTGGGCGGCCTCTGTATTTAAATCGATGACGTATGCAGAAAAGAAGCACCCTCCACTAAGATTTTAGGCATCTACTCATCGACACGGAGGCTTGGAGAGTCACAAAGAACATTGTGTTGACCGGAACATGGAGCGAATCATATCTTTGACGTAGCGAGCGCCACCCAATTTATTTGAAGTGCGCATAGGAGACTTGCGTCTGGAAGATCCATGGCCGGACCAGTCCGTCACCGGTAATTCCTCTTGCTTTGGCAAGAGTAGCCCGGGGAATGAAACTGCGAGGGCGCTCAGTGTAGAAAACAACAGTTGAAAATTACAATACAGCGTCGAGTTGAGATGCAGTGGCACCTGCCGGCCGAGTTTTGCATGTCGACGAGATTGAGAAGAGCCAACGTGAATTACCGAGAACGTGAAGACGCGGTCATACATACGACCTTTCTTCGATACTCCTCGCCAAATTCATCTGAGAGCAATGCCTTTGGAGCATCTGACCGTAGAAAGCGTGCGTTCTTTCGTCGATTCAAGAAGTTCTGGTGCAACCAAACCGCAGCCTGGGTACCACGAAGACGCGCCCGTGCGGCGTATAGTGGATGCGCGCCATGCGAGCCAGGTCGGCATCCGAGCCACCCGAACATCA
>QGDG01000064.1:0-197486 GCA_003268315.1 Stemphylium lycopersici
TCTTCTTCTTCTTCTTCTTCTTCTTCTTCTTCTTCTTCTTCTTCTTCTTCTTCACTAGTATAGCTCTCTCCAAGTAGGCTGTGATACACTATGGGCACGCGTCCTTGAAGAACTACAGAGGGAAATACGTCGTTGAAAGTGACGCACAAAGACGTACGTACGTGTCACCTACTTTATTCAACAACCGGTAAGCGAAGATGAGGGGAAATGTGAGGGTAAGCTACGAGCGTGACATCAACAAAGGTTGCATTGCAGGCTGGTCTCTAGCACAATTGGTGGTAGAGATGGGGAAAGGGCGCCACGTGGGGGTTATCGGCCAATGAGATCGCCGATGATCAAGCAACCTGAGCATGCAGCCTAGTAGCCTTGCGCGAGCTATACGTGGCTTTGCATAAATCTTCCGTTTAAGAGCATGAATTCCTGCATGTGGAAGTTTGAGTGAAATTTACAGTTGCGTTTTGTCCACATCTTTGGTCAGTCTCATTACGAGCATCGTCGCTAGCATCTCATCTAAGCGGTCCACCCCATAGTACTCACAACGGTATACACTACCATCTACGAAATTCCCATCAAGATCAGTTGATATCACTGACTAAACCACATTAGACTTCACATCGCAGGAGAGATTCAGGCTGTCAACTTTTCATTCATGCTGTTCGTAACGGCTCCTGTTCAAGTCGACTTTCATGCGTTCACATCAAATACCGTTTGGGTCCGCTTTATGAGTACTCGGTCTCCATGCAGAGAATCGAGGAGTCATCGTTGAAGTGAAAGGAACACAATGAACTTGAATCAGGTTGGGTGCATATGATATTGTGAATCCGAAGACATTTGAGGTTTCGAGATCTCTCTGCTAAGCGGGCAATTTTCCGGCCAACAGCGCCAGACCGGCGGTCATCTTAGACCGCAGCCAGGCCTTCACCATACCCTCCTGTTCATCGGCACACTCCTGCGCCTGATTCGTCAATCGCACTTCCAGGTTTGCCATAGGAAAAGTTTCCTAAGCCTTTCCAACAGTGAAGAAGTCTTTTAGAGCAACGGTGATGCGACTTGACATTGTCTTCTCACCTTCCCGACTATTTGAAATCAGTATATGTCTCACAGGCAGTTCGTACAGGGACACTTACACCCAGACGCGAGGGTCGTAGTATTTCTTGTTCGGCTTTTTGAATAGTTAGCCACAGCGCAATCTGTCGATGTGCTGGAATCTCATACCTTGTCCTCGCCTTCGGGGTTGCCGACTTGAGTTTGGAGGTAGCCACTCTTAGACTGGACATCTAAATGTGGGTGTACAAGATCAGTATCTGTCTCACGTGCAATTCGTACAAGACACTTACAATCCCGGATTCCTGAGAGGTACGCCCACTGCATGTCGGTATCGAGGTTGACCTTAACAACGCCATAGCTGATAGCGTCCTGGAAGTCCTTAACGCCGCTGCCGGATCCGCCGTGGAAGACGAGGAAAACGGGCTTGTCGTCCTTGGAGCCGGTCTTCTCCTTGACGTATTGCTGGTGCTTCTGTAGCAACTCCGGGCGGAGCTTCACGTTACCAGGCTTGTATACTCCGTCTAAATGGCGTATGAAGTCAGCGCATGTCTACGGTTATGATGAGGGTGGGGGGTAGGGATGTGTGTGTGTGTGTGTGTGTGTGTGTGTGGAAGAAATAGTTGTGTTTTGGGTTCACTTACGGACGTTGCCAAATCCAGCGGCGATGCTGAACAGAGGCGAAACGGCAGAAAGCTCCTTGTAAATGTCGTAGATCTGCGGGAGGAACTTAGTTAGCCTATGATTGAACAAAAAAGGAATTGGGATTGGGCAAACTTACGTCTTCTGGCTGCGTGTACAGCAGGTTGTTGTCGACATCCTCGTTGGAGACGCCATCCTCTTCTCCTCCAGTGATTCCGATCTCCATCTCGATCATCTGGTTAATCTTGGCCGCACGAACAAGGCGATTAGGAAATCAGTATGTCTCAGTTAAAGTTCGTACAGGGACACTTACTACTGCTTTGTGGTAGCGATGTTCCAGTCCTTGGGCTCCTCCGAGAGATCGATCATGTGAGAGGAGAAAAGGGGCTCGCCGTGAAGCTTGAAGTAAGCCTCGTCAGCGTCCATCATGCCGTCCATCCAGGGCAGGAGCTTCTTGGCGCAGTGGTCGGTGTGCAGAACGACGGGAATTCCATATGAAGGAGCGATAGAGCGGATGTAGTGAGCAGCAGCGATACTGCCGGCGATGGAGGCCTCCTGGTTGGAGTTCGCGACACCCTTTCCAGCAAAGTAGGCAGCACCTCCATTGCTCAATTGGAGGATGATGGGAGACTTGGAGTCGCGGGCAGCCTCGAGGGATGCGACGACAGTGGAAGAGGAGGTGACGTTGATGGCGGGGATAGCGTAACCCTCGGACTGAGCGTGCTTGAAAAGCTTGTGGAGCTGGGTTATGTCAGTGGTTTGCTCGAGGCCAGATCGAGGGTCGAGGGTCGCGTACGTCGTCACCAACGATGACACCGGCCCTGGTACAATGTTAGCTTGCGTGCGCTTTGGAAATATCGTCATGAGGGGTCAGGCGGGGTCGCGCGAACAACGTACTTGCGGCTGAGAACTTCGGATGCCTGGACCATGTTGATTGTATTCGTTGTAGGGTCGTCTGTATTCTGGAGGGGGGGGGGGTAGAGGTTCAGTAATTGGAGAGGTGAAGGATTTGTAGTGTATTAAGGAGAAAAGCG
The DNA here is from genome assembly GCA_003268315.1 of Stemphylium lycopersici. NCBI lineage: Eukaryota > Fungi > Ascomycota > Dothideomycetes > Pleosporales > Pleosporaceae > Stemphylium > Stemphylium lycopersici. The sequence goes on from QGDG01000064.1 coordinate 2,721, forward strand.
CAGAGATGTTGGGAGCTCAAGTAAAGGTCAAACTGGTGTAGTGGGGAACCAAGGTTGGGCGGAGCCACAAAAAAACAACCCCGCTAATGACGCCGCAGCAGTGACGCAGCGCTGTCGCTCCAGCTTCCCTCACCTCACCCAGCCTACCCACGGACAGCAAAAGCAAAGATACGGCAGTGACATCCCCCACGGAGGATATGCGATACTGCAAACATCAAAGAAATCGTCTTACGTACCTTGCGACACGAATTGTGTGGCCTTGCTTTGGTCGAATGTGAGTAACGTAACTGCAATGCTTCCTCACGTCACGCCTATGATATGATACACGATGATGCTTCACGGCCGCGCTCTGAAGTCATGGCGGGGCCGCTTGTGCTCGGCAGCACGGAAGTAAAGTGGGCTCTTTTTCGCATCGCATGGAATAGCTCTTCGTAGCTCAACGAAACAGCATTGCACCCACAAGTGACATATTGCCCGAGATTCGCCGCAAAACGCTATCATTCCTTACGCCTTGAATTACCGAGCCAGCCAGCCAGTCGTACCCTTTCATCAGCTCCGGGTCAAGGCTATGCAACGACAGCCTGTCAGGGTCCCACCAATGAAATCACCGTGATGCATCGACCGAAACATGCGAGATATCGTGATTGTGATTGAGGCGTTGTCCAGTTTTTCCGATATGCGGAAAAGAAGGTGACATGGATGGTACAGGCATATGTTTACAGCGAGCGGAACAATACTCGTGCACCGAGGTTCTGGACCTGGGCATGGCCTCATGCATCCGTCTCCTTTGCTCGGATTCGGATGTTTCGCACCAGAGGTTCCTCTGCGCCGGGTAGCCGTATCTCGGCCTTGAATGTGCCTAATTGCTTCACACGCGATGCATCTCCCTCTTCATGTCCCGAGACAAACTTGACGTCAGCCTCATTCAGCATAACACGAGCGGCCTCGTCGTTGTGCGCGAGCGCTCCCTTGATGGTTGTGACCAAATCGGCGCTGGAGACAGAGCCGTAGATGGCATTCGCGGATGCCTTTGCCCTTCCCATTGCGGCAGCAGTCAAGATGTCGGCTGCGCCTGACGCGCCTACCCGCTCTCGTGTCGGACTGTCTTGTTCGATGCGCTGGCGGTAGAAGTCGATGGTTGGCGGTACGAAGGCGTTCAAGAGCTCCATGGATCGTTCGGGCTGTCGCTGTTAGACGGCGGATTGCAAGCAGGGCGTCATGGTACGTACACTGAGCACATCAATCTCAATTGGTCGTACGTAGTGCTTCGGCTGCTTCATGTAGTCCTCTTCATCCTCCTCGACCTCTTCCAGATTCAGTCTCACGCCAAATGTGACGTCGCGAGCCATGTCTACATCCTGGGCCTTCAATTGCTTCATCTGGGTAGCGGGGACATAGTCGGCGACACGTGCTGGGAACCAGCGGTTGCGCATAAGGGAGGGGTTGAGCGGGACATATGAGCCTTTGTCGTATTAGCCAGTGTGCACTCGGTGGTGTCTGGGCGCATGCTTGACAGCAGCAGTAGCATCATGGAGAAGCCATCCGGAGCCTCAACCAAGCGCCCACACGTGATGCATCGTACCTGCGCGACCGAACCTTGGCACGTCCTTTCGCAGCTTCACGACAATGTTACGCTCCGCCTCCTTCGCCTTCTTGGAGATGTTGCGTGTCTGCTGCGTCCCCCACGCATCCAAATTTTGCCGCGTGGCCCTCCGTATGCACGACGTGCACTGGGGCAGCAGCGTCGAAGTCTTCAGCGAAGCCATTGCGCGTGTTGTCGTGGGATTCGTCCCGGTCCAAAGAAAAGTGATGGACGTCCAGACAATTCTGGCGATCCTTGCGGCGGAGGCGGAAGGTGCAAGTGGCCGGTGCTCCTTGCCGTAGGTAGGCTCGGCATACTTTGCGCCCGCCTCACGAGCAAACGACAGATGACGGCCAGCGCGATATCCAAAGCTGGGCAGCAGTCAGGCAATGGCGTCGGCCGCAGTCAGACTTCCTCTACGCCGTCCCCATAGTATCCTCGCCGCACAACCTTAGCACGACCGCGCACTGCATTCGCGACACCAGTGTGCAAGACCCCAGCTTTTCCGTCCAATCCCGCGGTAGCGGGAGTGACAGGCGCCGCACGATGCCAGAGAAGCCCCTCACAATTGCGACCTACGCCGCAGGCGCATCCCTCGCCGCAATTACGCTCGTCTATGTCTTTGGCCCGACTTATTTCCTGGACGACGATGCAAATGCAGCTAGCAGCAAGAAGAAGGGCGTAGTGGGGCTCACCAACGCCGCGAACGACTGCTTCATCAACTCGGTCCTGCAGGCCCTCGCAGGCTTGCCGGATTTGCGCATATACCTCATACGAGAAACCCACAGACGCCTGCTCGACGGGGCTGAAGTCTATGATGTGGACCCTGAGCGACAGAACACCGCGAACGGACCCGCGAGGCCCGCCAAGTTGGAGGGACTGCAAAAGGGCATCCTCACCCATGGCCTAAAGGAGATTCTTGATAGTCTCAACGAACGGCCGATATACAAGAAGACCATCTCCCCCCAGCCCTTTATCAGATCGCTCGAGCGCGCATTCGGCACGCGCATCAGTCGGCAACAGCAAGATGCGCAAGAATTCCTCCAGATAGTGACAGAGCGCCTGTGCGACGAATACCACGCTGGTGGAAAGGCTAGGCGGCAGGCAACGCTGGATGCGACCACGATCACGAATGGAGACGCTGCACCCGAGAGGAGGGCTGCTGAAGGCACAAACGGCGGCGAAGGCGAAGAAGAAGCCGACGAGAATGGCGCTCCCACAGACGAGGAGGGGTTTCCCTTTGAGGGCAAGATTGAATCGCAGATCGAGTGCCAGACGTGCCACTTCAAGCCGAAGCCTGCAGTTTCGACCTTCGTTACCCTGACCCTGAACGTACCACAAACCTCCTCTACCTCTCTCAACGCCTGTCTCGACGGCATGCTCAAAGTAGAGTACATTGATGACTTCAAGTGCGAGCGCTGTCGACTGGAGCATGCGCTCAGAAGCAAGGACCACGAGCTTTCAAGAACGACCGACCCGCATCTTCAAGCACGCCTCCAATCAGACATTGCAAAGATTCGACAAGCACTAGATGAGGATCCTGAACAGGCACCCGAAGGTGTTGAGCTTCCTGCTTCGAGCCAGGCACCCAAGCGACGGATCGCCCGCCACATGTACATCTCTCAGTTCCCCAAGGTTCTTGCCATACACTTATCGCGCTCTACATTCGCATTCGGTGCTTCCTCTACCAAGAATCTCGCCAAAGTCGCCTTCCCTGAGGCGCTGCCCTTGGGTGGATTACTCCATCGCAAGAATTATCGCCTTCTTGGAATGGTCACGCACAAGGGAAGCCACAACAGCGGCCACTACGAGTCCTTCCGCCGTCAAGTGCAACCCCTACCCTTCTCCACACCCGTGTCTATGGGTACCGAAGGTGCATTTAGTCGTCAGGCCAGTCCGTTCCCTTCCGCCGCACCATCCGTGGCGCCGTCTGCCATGCAGAGCCCACGGATATCTGCGCTCAACCTTCCCAATCATGTCGAACGACGATCGCCAACGCCATCTACACCGACACTCGACTCCCCATCCACACGGTCAATATCCTCACAAGACACCATACCGTCGGCGTCGCGGGGTCCAGCCCCAACATCTGCCCCCCGTGTACAAGACTCAGACCCATCACAAATAACCTCATCTACTGACAATGGAGATGGGGGTGAGTCGCTATCGCGGACGAAAAGCATACGATCGCTGAAAGAACGAGCATCGGAAAAGGCTTCGTCAATTGCAGACTCGAATCCCCTGCGTCGCAAGTCCAAAAAGGCAAATAACCGATGGTGGCGCATCAGCGACGACAAGATCAAGGAGAGCAAAACTTCTGAGGTTCTGAACATGCAAAAAGATGTTTATTTGTTGTTCTACGAGCTAAACAAAGACTGATTCTCTACTTTTGGGAAATGTCCCGAGAGATAATGCGTGAAAAGCGACAGCCATGCCTTTCGTAGCGGAGTGGCAATATCTGACATGACCATGTAAATACCAGAGAGAAGTTCACAACACCGCTACTCATAAGTCACATTCTGATTCCACAAGTGACTACAATATCGTGATGTCGGGTCTTGCAACGCAGTAGTCTTGTGCTTTACATCCACTGCATGTGCGAGAGACATTGTTTGCCAAGAAGGCAAAAGTGAAGTTTATTGCGCCCTGATCATACGCTTATCTGTTGGTGTTGTTGTTGCCGCCGCTGTTGCTGCCACTGCTCCCCAGTACCAGGGTTGAGAGCGTGCTGCTTCCTTGGCGTAGTCACATCTTGATCATCCCACCTTCCGTCGCAGTTAATGTTACTTGGTATTTCTACAAATCAAAGGGAATAGATTCGCCGTGTAGTGAACCGTCGGGACAATTGAGGTTTCGCACCAAGTTTGTCGCAACAGAAGATGTGGAACTTTCATGACCCAGTTGGTCCTAGCGTACCAGTACTTTACCAAGGCTTAAGAGGTTGTTCATTAGCCGTGTATGGAGACGAGACCGATTGCTGAGGAGTAGTGCCAAACTAGTCGCATTTTGTTTGTGCATATGCTTTCACATTCTCGAGATGATAGCAGTATTCATCATGTAGCGCGTCAACGTCCGAAGAGAAACCCGAAGCAGCCTAGCTCAGCCCTACCGGCGCTGCTACAACCTGCATGCCGACCATGACATCACATCCCCACGACGATGTCGCAACACCCTTTCCCCTACTGCATGGAAAAGACGCAAATCATGGCAGGATGAGCATGTGAGCAGGTTGCGTGGCAGTTGCCGTCAGTCAGCGTCACTTGTATATCACCCCTCTTTTCCCTGCCAGCTTTCATTGCTTCATCCACCACCACAACTTGATACCCTAGTCTAAACACACCTACGGACCACACCTACAGAAAGTTCTTTATTTATTGTTTACGATTTAGAAGAGATATCCGATACAGCAGTATGACTGGTACACATTCTAGCGGCGGCCTAGGCGAGTCCATTCGCAAGGGAGTGGGAATGATCCATGTAAGTTGGTCCTCTTCCAATCTTTTAAGGATTTTTGGAGCGACACAAATGCTGGGTGACACTCTAGATTACTTGAATTGATGACTGATGACCACAGGGTACTGGTGAAGCGATCCGTGGCAATGCCATGTCCATGGTCGATGAAGCGAGCGGCGACAAGGCGAGCGCAACCAAGAACCAAGAGATTGCCAACAAAGGAGTTGACGAGTGGGATCGTGGCTATCGTGGCCATCCCGCAAGTGCTGGCGTCACTCCCGCCGACGCTGATGCCAGCCGCGAGCGCATGAACACGACCGACACCACGGCCACCAACTACGGTTCGCACAATTCCAACATCGGCAACAAGGTTGACCCAAGATGGGACTCAGACACGGACCACAGGGGAACAGCGACAGCCTCCACAAATGCCGGTCTTCATTCGACCAATGTTGGCAACAAGCTCGATCCGCGCTTCGACTCGGATACAGACCACCGCGCCGATCCTACATCTGCAGTCGGCGGTACGGGCTATGAAACACGTAGATAGATCACATAACTCTACACTTTAATATCAATATACCCTTTTCGTCTAACTAGATCCGAGCTAGTTCATCTGCTAACATCTCAGCTCGTTTACGGTCTTCTTTTCCTGCTGTGCATACTGACGGCATCGGTGAGTTTGGGTGTTGCTAGAGGCAATCTGCATTCCAGGCGCCTAATACTTTCCGATCTTCCGATATGATTATACTTGATCATGCAAGCTAACCACTTAAATACGAGAAAGACTTTAGCTGCGACTCCTCGCACGAGCTCGACGAAAGATGGCACCCGGCACACGAGTACCAGCATGGCCCCAACCCACCGCATGAGCATCGTGGCTCAATCGGCGCTTCATCTGGGCTTGAAGCAGCAGGAAAACTCGATCCAATATACAGAGCCGGTCTTGAAGAAGAGTCGATGAAATATACACATCACCCAAAGGTCCACCGCCTCCGTGGATCTATCAGCGGCGGTTCCGGTCTTGAGGCTGCTCAGAAACTCGACCCGCCCAGCGAAGTAACAGCACACGGTCCCGGTTACAGTCAACCTGATCCTTCATATCATCAACCAAAGCCTACGCATCAAAGCAACGTTCTGAACATGCTCGACCTGGATGTAGATACAGAGCAATACGAACCCCAAAAGCGTTCTTTTACGGAAGCCGTATCTCAATACGATGACCGCTACAAGAAACTGTCACAAGAAGGGCCAGAACGATATCCATCAGATTCCGATGATGGGCTAGAGCACCAGTCCTACCGACGGAGCCGTAAGTACTCTCGTGCGGTATTGATTTACCTTACTAACGGATCGTAATATCCAAAACCTGTAGTCCACCCTGTAGCGCCTACATTAGGGCAAAGGACGAAAAAAGGAGAACCCATATCGACATCAAACCCTTACAAGAGCGACCTGATGAACAGGCTAGACCCAAGAGTTGACTACAGTGCAGTGAAAAGGTCGAGGAAGATCGAATCACATGAGAAATTGTGTTGACTGCAGGACGGCAACAGAAGTAATTGTTTGGTGGCCTCTTTGCTGTACGGCGTCCGAAAGACGCAGTATGATTGACTCGGGGCAACCCAGGAGACATTCCGGAATGATTGAGATGGAGCTGGTGGTAAATTCCCGAGATTATCCTATTCTATACATATGAAGACGTCCCTAACAATCCCAAAGCATGTGTTTGACCTCCCATTCTCATCCAACACACTACTCAAATCCACAGCTCACCCTTGCCAAGGTGCGAGTAAAAAGCGCCACCATCACCTTCCGCAACACTCGACTTTTCCACCATGCTCAGCACAGCATTGACCGACTCATTCACAGAGATGGGGCCCTTGAACTCTGGCTGATACTTCACGAACTTTTCCGACATGACCATAAACTTCTTCCTCTTTTCATCCGAGACTAAATTAAACTGATTAGTAAATTATTTTCTCACGCCAGTGCATTCGGATGAAGGGAAAAAAAAGGGGGCGAAGAAAGGACGACTCACTCTCACTATACGTGCCCGAATCCACCACACCAGGCGAAATACCCAGAAATAGCACACCTTGCTTGGCATACTCGGCACTAAACTTGGCAATAGCCATGTTCATCGCCGCCTTGGAGATGGAATACAGCGGACTCTCAAAAATGTCGTATTTCCGCACCATCTCTGTATCCGCCATGCCCGTAGAGATGGTGACAACTTTCTTCACATCACCGCGGAGCACGAGCGGCATGAAGAGGTTGAAGAGGTGGATGTTGCCGATGAGGTTGACGTTGACCATGGAGGTAAGGTTTGCGGTTAGAGCTTTGGGATCTTTTCCACTACCATACCATCTTATTAGTCCAATATTCTCACCTTTTTCTTATTTTTGCCTTTGTACCGAGAAGGGCCAGACTTACAGGGCTGATAACGGATCAAATTCATCCGAGACCACGCCTGCATTGGCGATGACGTAGTCCAGACGTCCATCTGTCATCGCGGACACGCCGTCTACGGCGCTTTTCAGGGATTCGTAGTCCGCCAGGTCGCCGGGGACGAGGTGGATGTTGGATCTATTCCAGGAGCTGATCTTGGCTTGGGTGGCGGGGACGTTGCGCACGAGGCCGATGACGGTGTTGGACGGATTTGCGGAGAGGGTGTCGAGGAAGCCCAGGCCGATGCCTCGAGAGGCGCCGGTGATGAGGTAAGATGGCATGGCTTCTGATGCTAAGGTGGTAGTAGTAGTGGGCTTGGTGGGAAGATCTTTACTGTTGATGCAAAGCGAGGTAGATGTTTGATGTATGCAATATTCAAACAGAGACGTCCAACAACAGCCCTTTATACACACATTCCTTGCCCCACCTCCAATCATCCAAGATTACATTTCCAATTCAATCCGAAATTCCGTCCGTTTACCTTGTTTCTCTCACCCTCTTCCTCCTTCTCTCCCGCACGACGCTCGCGCTTTCCAAGAGTCCGATGTAGGTACAGGAACCATGTTTCCTGGTTCCGACCCAGCGAGTCTTACAAATACAAGCTTGGTGGAATGATTCAGCCGAAGGTATACGTGAATTGTTGACGCAGGTGGGAAGGTAGATGACAAAGCTTGGGTGGATTTGGTCGAAAAGGGAAAGAGGATGGGCTGGATTGGGTGTAGTGTGTATTTGACGCTAAACTGTTCAGGTTAGGGCGCATTGGCGTGGCGCGCGGTTGTCTTGTACTTGCCGTGTTCAAGGCGTCCTATAAGTTGTATGATGCTCTTTCTTTCGCCCGGCTACCTTGCTATCGTGGGTTTGAACGCTTGTCAGCAATTAGTTCCTGGTATTCTGCAGTTCTGTTGTGAGATTCGGTGAGGTGTCGCAGTTCCTTTTCCTCCGCCTGTTGTTGCGTAGGTGCTACAACGTAGATGGTGACGACTGCATCATCGCATATGTCATGTTCGCACTTCACATCTAGGGCTTCTTCGATCAGAAGTTTCAGAAAAAATCTGTAGATTTAGCTATCTATCGTGTATTAAAAGCATGGCTAAGCGTCTCAGGTTTCACTGGGTAGCCGCAACCTTACATCAAGGCGAAGCTTCTGGATGCCTCTTTCTCATATGCCTCAGCATGTTATCTTTCCTCGAGAACTTCCCCACACAATCGTGAACAAGACACTTGACTTCAGATTTTCCTATGGCGGTGTGCTTTGCTTGGATGTGTCGCTGTAGGTCCGCTTCAAGTCCGAATGGCTTTTGTGGACAGCCTTCGTATGGACAATGTGAGCGTTTCTCATGTATCCTTTTGGTGTGCTTCCTTCAAGATGTTTAGAAGAATGTCTCGTTTTCTTGCGTAGATTTCACTTACTTCAAGTCGCAACAGCGAGAGAAAGTTTCTTGGCAGTAAGAGCACTGGAATTCCGTTCCTGCCACCGACAGTGACAAATTTAGATCCGGTAAGCCCTTTGATGCCAGAAACTGAATGTCGGATGCCGACGTGTCGGGCTGATGGGTAGGCGTATTCTGAAGTGATGTGCATGCGGCTGACGAGAATAACGTGCTGACAATTGTTGAAGGAGGGGTTAAAATCTCCTCGTTGAAATCGCCGGGGGCGCCGTCCGATGAAATATGCTCTCGGCTTGTGATTTTTCTGTTCGCCGGAGGATCCTGTATCTCTACAGTTGGTAGATAAGGACGGTGTATGGTGGGATTGACATCGTATTCAAAGGCGTATGGTGAGTGGTACTGATCCTGAACTGTGCTTCTTTGCTGGGATAGGTGACAAACGCATAAAAAACTTCCGCAACGACAACACTGCCAAATATAGGTATCGTCTGTAAATGACGTGACTGCTTTTTGGGACGAATGATAAATGGATGTAGGGGTTTCACAATGACAAGAATGACAAATGTCGGGGTCGTATGAAGAAGACGTGATTGCTTCTTGAGGGATGAAGACTTGTGAAGGCCTTCGCCAACACGCGCTTTGGAGAAAAGGACAACAGCCGCGAAGCCAATCTCCTTAACCGAGGGGTCGCGGAGTGCTTGATAAATCGATGAATTAGATGTTGCGGATTGATTAGGAATGATTAAATAAGGGTCAGGGGAGGGGCTTCCATAGAGACGGCCTAAGGCCGCTGTGAAAGTGGTTGTAGAGCAAGAAAGAAAAGGCTACCTTGCGGTCCTTATAACCCAATCTAGTCGAGAGGCATGTTACACCCGAGGCGACAAGGCCGCCATCCCAGCCAAACCCCGTTTCGCTACGCCGACCAACCAGTACAAGACATGACTGTTATGCCTCAGCGATCATGCTGTGCGAAAGCCACACAAGGCTGAAAACCTGTCGGGCCGCCTCACGATATGCCTCCTGGATCTGACAACGCATTTTAATGGACTGCATGCTTATTCTGAGGTTAGTCCGGACTGGAAATAAACACAACAGTAGCAGCACGCTGATGTAACCTTGCGAAGCTTTGGTACTGAATCTTTCCCAACCCTACGAAGTGTTTAAACAGACGAAAAACTTGTGAGGATTTGCATTGACGGATTCCAGAATGCCCAGCCAGCACCATAGTAGTCTTGATAAACTGATACCCAGGAAACAGTCAACTAAGCACAACGCACAGCATCTCCAGGCCGAAGAATTATACCAATATATATTAGCAAGATAACAAACAACCCCAAATGCCTCTATCTTTCTATATCCCAATCTCGCATCACCAAACCGGCAAAAGTCCAGGAGAGAAAGGCGAACAAAAACACACCAGAAAAGCACAACAACTCTAGGGGTGTGACTCAAGTACTGCTACTCCCCGGTCTCACCCCCGCCCCAACAAAGCTCTCCCTCCTGCCCCAATTCCTCGGCTGTCTCTTAAGAAACGCGCCCACGGCGCCCAGATAGCCTTCATGTCTCAAAAAGTAGGCCTGACGGGTGTCCTTGGACCAGAAACGAATAGCATAAGACAGGGTATTCATAGTCTGCGAGTGCCCTCCAATGAACGAGCCACCAAAGTAAATCCTCGGGAGCCCATGTTTCTCAGCATGTAAATGCGCAATTTGGCCAATGTTGTTAGACACGGCGTACAGCAGCGATCGCGCCATGTCTTCAGGGCGGAAGGAACCAGGGTCGTGGGACAGTTCGGCGGAGCCTTGAACGTGCTCTGCTTCTTCGCGGCGCTTGAGATCGCCGTTGCATCCGTCTTCAGCCTCGCGCTCGGCTGCGCGTTTCATCTTGTAGACTTTGCCAAACGAGGAGGCGATGTGTGTGCTCTTGAGTCCGATCTTATTGTATGCCTGCCCGTAGATGTCGCCGACGAGGAGGTCGACGCTCGAGTTGTCGCCGTTCTCCGCGAGGCGGAGCATGTCGTCGAAGCTTCGCGCGCCCGTGAGGAGGGAGAGGAGACCCCAGAGTGTACCGCCGCCCAAGGATGTTCCGCCTATGCGCTCGTATTGTCGTGGTCCCGAGACTTTGATCATGGATACGCCAGAGCCAATGTTTACGAGGAGGTACGGGTAGATGTTTGGTGGGTCGGGCGGATGGGGCATGAATGTCATGGGGCTATCTTCACTGTAGGTGAAGACTTCGTTGGGTATCTCGTTGATGAAGAAATCGAGGCCTGGGGGTAGTCATCGTCAGTGGAAGCCTTTCAGAGTATAACGACGGCGCGCTCGTACCTATGATCAAGCACTCCATTTCGTCCTCCCGTATAACCTCCACGTCCAGCGCTTCCCGTATCTTGTCATGGTACTTGAACGCACCTCCCCCGGTAGCCATGATGCATAGGTCGGGCGACTTTGATCCATTCTGCTGCTTCTGATCGGCTTGCAGTTTGCGCATAAACTCTATACATGCATCTATGCGATCCGTCTCGAATTTGAAGAAGTTGAGGCGACCACCCACCGCATCGTCGCCGGGTTCGCGCGAAAAGTATACGAGTTTCGCGAGGGAGCCTCCGATCTACAAAACGAGCAATGGGTTAGCAATTCTGCTGCTGTTGGCTCTACAAGGGGTTCGGTGCTGTTAGGTCGTGGCAGGCAACTGGTCGCGTGCCGCATCCAATCAGGCCCACGACCACGCAGGTACACTCACATCCACGGCTACATGGCTCACGACTGAAGTGTGATTCGGCAGTCGGATATCGTGTGGATCGTGTTCATAGTCCTCGCTCTGCGGTGTATCCGGCTGTTCCTCGTCGACGATAAAGGCGCCCTGGACATTGATGCGCACACTGCCCGGGTGCTGTATTGTGTCCTGGATGTCGCTCTGGGCGGTAGCACGCCTAGGGCGACCCAAATCTGGGGTCGACGATGTCTCTATAGGATGCGCACGCGATGCTTTGGGGCCGGTTTCACCCGCCGCGGGGTCCAAGGCAGGCGACATGGATGCGGAGGTTCTAGGTCTTGGCTGCAGCCTCGCTCTCTTACAGCGACGGCGCACACTGGAGGGTCGTCGGCTGGCGATGAACTGGTGGTTATGGGTGGATGACTGTGCGAAAGGAGATGTCGGCGCTGGAGTCGCTGCTGATAGCGATGTGCACTCCATTTGTCCGCTTTGTAACGCGTCTTATGGCCTGGGCAAGACGTGACCTGAAGTTCTGCGCAGAATAGAGCCCACGAAGGTTAATAAATCTCCGGCTCCCCTTTTCTCGTGGCGAGCGGAGCGCCGAAGGGGTTCATATATCTGCTCCATGCTTTTCCTTCGGCGAAACGGATCCTAGCGACTTCAACATGCGTGCTGATTGCCGAGATGGTGGGCGTGTTAAGCTCGGCAACTGTCAGGGAGAATGATGGGGAACATCCGAGGAACCGGCTGGGGAAGTCTGTGGAGATGGTGCAACAACGGCCACATTCTAGATTCGGACCATGATTAGTGAATTTGGAGGACTTTGCATGCATTTGGTCGCGAAGTAGCACGCAGGTGCAGCTAAGGGGCAACTTCTCTACCAAGTCAAAGCCGCGTGCTGCATGCACCAAAGCGTGAAGTGGAAACAAACGTCAAGTACGTCATGACAGTATTCGCAAATGCCACTATGGAATTTGCATGATTTAAGCTTCACCATCACCTGGGCCTACCACGCACGGTTTGTTCCTGCATACAGTCGCGTACCACTGTGGAAGCCGATGACGTCGCACGCCCGTACCTCTAAACCCACGAGCTTCACAACCTGGGCCCCATTCCATCAGACCCCATTATCAAGACAATCGCTATATGCTAACCTCAGTCCATACCCACCCCATTCTCCAGTAAACACTAGAAATTTCAGCACCAGCAAGATGTCGTGGATGGACTCATGGTCCCGACCGAGCAAACACGCCGTCACCCCACCACCACTCTACCTCACCGTCGGCGACTCAGTCCCCTACTGCCACAGCTGCGGCCGCGTGATCGGCGACCGCCGCAAAACGCAAAAAGCCCCCGAAGTCAAGTATTGCTCGGCGCGCTGTCGAAACAGTAAACCAGGTCCCATCGACCGCAAGATCGAAGCCACCTTTGCCGCCCTCCTGAACGGCGCAAGCATTGACTCCTTGAAAGAAAACGCAGGAGCAGAGCCCATGCAGAACAACGATGTCAAAGGTAAAGAAAAGGAGGACACTCACGACCACGGCAAAGGCGCCAAAAAACACAAGAAGAAACCGTCAAAGTCTATCAAGGGCGACCATCGTATCACAATCGAATGCAGCACCGTCGAGGAAATCGTCTTCCAGCGAGAGAAAGACCCCGAGAAAGTCTATGGGCGCCGCAAAAACCGCAAAGCGCGTTTTGTAGTCGAGAAGCCTGAAGACTGGAAGAGCGTAGACATGGTCGATCACCCTGGTCCCGCAGAAGCGTCAACACAACAACATCCACCACCCGACCTCACTAGTGATGAAGATACCATCTCCGACTCTGATGGAGACGCCGACGGCGGCATCGTCCTCGAACAGACCAAAACGTCAGAGTCGGAGTCGCAGGCTCTTCCTGACGCGGTGGAGTATGGCTATGGATCTGGCAAGGTTCGACCGCCGCAGGCTCAGAACGATGTCAATGGCTCGATTGGTGGAGAGAAAGGGTGGGCGGAGCGCGTCCATGAGACGGATGAGATGAAGTTGAAGCGGAGGGAAGGCCAGAGGAAAGCCGATGAGAGGGAGATGGTGCGTAAGGCTGCGAGACGTGGGTGTGCATTTGGCTTTACGGTGCCGGATGAGGCTGAGAAGAGGAAGTGTGAGGCGGTGATGAAGAGTGCGGTTGTTGAAGCGAGTTTTGCAAAGGGGGAATGGGGTGTGCGATGGAGAGAAAGGATATGAGACACTATATCTTTTGCACGAACCCGGTCAGAAGGTGGGGCCTTGTGGTGGTGAGATACCGCTCGTTCTTCTGTAGAAGAGAGCTGGAAGAAAAACGCTGTTACGATTATACGCCGGAGCGGTCGTTGGGTATCAAGAATATCGAGCAGCAGATAAAACAAGAAGAAGAAAAACAAAACCGCCCCCTGATCCAATACACCTTGTATAACACCATTGCGAACGAAACGCTTCGCAGCTCATAATCATTCACGTGCCCATTCGCCATCCGGCCTCATAACCCATCCACCCGCCATCAAAGCCTTACCGTACTTCTCGCCTGGATGCACGATATTCTCAAAGCCAGGTCGAAGGCCTGTACCAGACCTGGTTTTCCTGTTAGCGATGCTGCAATCTCTTGTGGGGATTTAACTTACTTTATCATATTCAACGCCATATTCCTCACCTTGTCTTTCAGATTAACCTGCGTGCGACCTCCCAGAATCCCCCCGTTATTCTCATCATACCTCAGGATGGCAGAGTATTTCCCAGGGTAAATGCTCATGTACTCGCACAGCGCTTCTTCAGCCTCGTGGGTCCATTTTTCGCGCGCTTTGCGCTCGTTGCGGTGGTGTGGCGGGACATCGAGGCTGCGGTTTTCTTGTGCGAGTCTACGTTGCGCTTGGTAGGTGGATGGGGGGAGGTCTTCCGTCATGTCCGGGGCCTCGGTTTCGGAGACGGATTCATCTTGTTCGGGTTCCTCCAGTTGGGTTTGTGGGGTTGGGCGGAGAGGCGGCTGGTGGCTTGGCGGTACACCGGATGAAGAAGGGTCGAGGCGCGCTTTCTTCGAAACGGGGGCGTTGCGTCGCCGTTCTGGGACACGGAGACCGCGGTCTTCGCTTTCGAATGCGTCGGAGTCGGAATCCTCGTCCATTGGTCGTGAGCGTTTGCGTGATGAGGATTCTGCGGGCTGCTTTCCTTTGGATGGGTTGGATGGCCCTGGGGTTGGCTGTGTGTCGTCAAATCCATCGCCAAACTCGATACGCTGGGCGGTCTTTTGTCGATCAAATATCGATACTGGACGGTTCTCTTTCTGTGGCTTCGACGCTGCTTTCAAGAGTTTGTGTAACGCTGCCGAACTTTGCGGTGGGCCGGACGGTTGGGGTTCGTCGGTCTGCTCTTCTTCAGCCACATCTTGTTCCTCTGGCTGTGGTTCGAGTTGATCTTGTTCTGGCCGTGGCTCGTCTTGCTCTCCTTCGTCTTCTTCTTCCTCGGATTCTTCCGGTTCCGGTAGCCCGTCGCCTTGCTGTTGAGGCTCCGTTACAGACTCTTCAGCCTGCACAACATCTACTACCTGCTGTGTAGGTTCTTGAGCATTTTCTTGTCGGATATCATTGGTTTCCTCATGCACACCAGAGTCTCGTTCCCGCGCTTTGAGCACAGCCATGGCACCGAAATCCACTGCTGCGTTGGGATCGAATTTGCGACTGCTGCGCCGTCTATCTCTCCCAAACGACGTCCGTGTTCTCCGTGGAGATTCCTGTGGGGCTGAAGGAACACTCGGTTGTTCATTCATGGGTTGTGAGTTTTCGTAAATCTGCTTGACATGGCGCGCAATTGCAGCTGATCCACCAAGCTCCTCAATCATAGCTTGCAGTTCCCGGTGGCGGAGACGTACCCATGCTAATAAGCGCAGAATGGTTGGCTCCCACGGGAAGCTGGCCCTCAACTCCTCCAATCTGACTTGCTCGCCACGTTGCAAAGAGGCATTGTCTGTTGGAAAGAATTTCCGGATCTCGTTCACGCGCTTCGCAACATCGTCTTGAAGTTCCTGTGGTAGTGGAGACTCATCGCCACCTAATGCCACCATGTTCCAGCCACGGATTGGAGAGCCGTCTATCGCTTGCGACGACTCCGAACGAAGGAAGATTTCGCTGACCATGTCATCAGGATCGAAGTTGGGGTCGCCAGCCGATTTCTGGAGTACTAGTATCGCCAATTGGGTCCTTAACTCCAGTGCAAGGTTAAACGTCTCTTGGAGCAATGTACTCGTGCCTGCAACTGTTGGCTGTGCACCGCGGTCGATTGAATGCATAAACTGCACAGGAAAAGTGTTGTCGAGCTGTCGCAGCACGTCCCACATATTTTTGTCATCCCGATTTGAATGAATCATCTGCTTTGCGAAAACAAGCAAGTTGGCCAAGTACAGCACCAAATTAAGGCCCGTCTGTGACACGGAAGTATCTTCGTTTGTGCGGAAAAGCGCGCGATTCAGGGCTCGGACAAGGATATAACTGTGTTCTTCGCTCTTGAAGTGCTTCAGATGCACGTTCAGTTCAATCTCATAATCCAGGTATTCCTCTGTGTAATCCGAACCCGGCTTTTGCATTTCCTGTATATTCCGTAAATCGTCGCCCATGGTCGCGCTGTCAGGGGCAATGTGCTCCAAGAACTCCTCAGCAGCATCACAAAGCTTGCGCATGTGCTTCAAGATGAACTTGGGCTCCAGGGAGTCGGCCTCGACCATACTGATGGATGAAATTGCAGTGGTTCCCGACATTTCAGACGTGGCACCTGGCGAGCGGAAGGGATGGATTTCGGATTCGGTGGCTTCGGGTGTGCCCGGGGCTTCATCGTGTTCGAACGCGATCTCTGTGTCCATTTCTTCTACGACCGTGAGGTCTGGTGCATTTTCATCAGCCTTTGGATAGTCCAGCCAGTAAAATTGGAGTCTCGTCTGCGCAAGGTATGCGTTTTGTACAGCGGGTGGTAAAGTAAAAACTGACCTCCCAATGCATCTGTCGCAGGCTTGCGCGCTGTCTGACGCGCTGGCTTTGCCTCGTTCTCACTATCATCGGGTATGGTAGTGACGCTTGGTTGACGCGCGCTTCGGCGAGTGGATTTCTGAATTTCAACAAAGTCGTCGATATCGCGACTTGCACTGCGCAAATGCCTCGCTCGCGATGCGCGTCCTAGTTGCGGAGCCGCGGGTTTGGAGGGTGGTTGTGGGGTAGGCGTTTTGCGCCGGCTTGCAGACCGCACACTTCTGCGGTCGGCCATTGTGATTTTAGAGAGCGCTGTCTTTCAGCCCGTGTTACATGCGGCGAAGGTTGCTTGGATATGCGCGAGGTTGGTGTTGGCTATGTCGGTGATGCGGAGTTGTTTACATGGATGTCCCGCGCGACGGCGGCTGACTAAGGAAACTCAACGGGCGCTCACGTGCTTAGCTTCATCCATGGATCGCCGGTGGCTGTCGCGGCGGCCTAGATGTGGGCCGCCTCAGTTCGCACAGCACGGAGAAGGGGCCAGAGGGTGAGGAATACGTGCATACGAAGTGTTCGAGGTCGAAACGGAAGCACGGCATTTGATGGATGTTTCCGCCCTGGTCCACTGGCATTCTCGAAAAAGCACCCCTTAACTAGTGCTCGTTGTGCTTGCGTACACCCAAATATAATACGTGGGCTGTCTGCACGCACCCCTTGCGCCCATCTCTGTAATCCTCGACTGGCACGCTCAAACGCCAGAGTGAGCTTGTCACACCTCCATTCTGATCAATCTTCCCACGCATCTACCTTTTCTTTACGAACCCCCTTTCCCTTCTCGTCGCTCCCTACACCATTACCATTGTTCTCTGACCGCTTCAATTCGCCGCTGACGACCCTTTGCATCGCTCGGTACCCTTGGTTACATTCTCAACATCTTCACCATGAGATTACGACAGCCGCGCCCGCACACGTTGCTGCTCCTTTTACCCGCCCTACGAGTGCTTGCCACATCCGTCGCAGTAGACGCATCCGACGACAAGGTCGTGGCGCGAGCGGTTGCGCCTGCCTACACCGGGGCCACCTATCTTCCCGAAGCCTCGCCCGCAGCCTCTGCAGGCGCAAAAGGCACCAAGGATGCACCCGTCGATGGAATGGACGGGAAGCCCCACGCCGGGCCGTATGTCGATGATACACCCAAGTCTCACGACAAGGCTCCGAATGTCGTAGAGGATCTGGGAGCTGGCAAAAAGTCAAAGGCCGCCTCGGAGGCTGTCTTGGTGGATGATGTTCTGGATGGCGACAAGAGCGTCATGCAAGACCCGGGCCGGAAACTGGCTACGGGCAGCACAGGCACCGAGGGCGGCGTGTCCGCAAAGGACAAGGAGCGTACGGCGCATGAGGAGAAGACGGGCGAAAAGATGGAACAGGTTCCTGAATCGCCCAAGGAGGCACCCCCTCACCCTGTTGACCAGAAGCAATTGAATGGAGACCCCATCGCCGCAGCGAGTAGCACCCGCGTACTTGGTGCTGGCGGACTCGAGGTGCGTTGCGATGCAGCTACAGGCACGCCACAATGCTGACTATCCTACAGAAACCCACCGACCTCCCAGACTCTCCTCATGATGACAAGCCTCATCCCGTCCCGGACTCCATCTCTACCAAAGATCACCTAGACACGTCTGTACCACCCAAATCGCCTTCAACTCCCGGCGAGGATGTCGATACCGGCGCTGTACAGCCCCTCCACTCCTTTGTCCTCGCTTTTACTATGATTATATTCTCCGAGATTGGCGACAAGACGTTCCTCGTGGCCGCCCTCATGGCCATGCGACACCCACGACTTCTTGTGTTCTCCGCTGCCTTTTCCGCACTGGTCGTCATGACAGTGCTTTCTGCCGTCATGGGCCATGCCGTCCCCGCGCTGCTTTCCGAACGCTTCACGCACTTTGCTGCCGCCGCACTTTTCCTTGTCTTTGGTGTAAAACTGGTACGGGAGGGTCTTGACATGAGCGCAGAAGACGGTGTCGGAGAAGAGATGCGGGAAGTTGAGCAGGAACTCGAAGAAAAGGAGCAGCTTGCACGTCACCAGGGCCGCCGGAAATCCTCCATTTCTCCTTATGCTCTGGAATCGGGTCGCGGTGTACGTCGCTCGCGATCCAACTCCCGACTGCCCGCACCTGCCCGAAGCCCCTCTAGCTCGCCCGACCGCATGCCTTCTCCACGTGGAGGCTCAATGTCCGGTACAATGGGTGCTGTAAACAACCTTTTCTCTCTTCTCCTTAGTCCTGCGTGGGTCCAAACATTTGTCATGACTTTTCTCGGAGAATGGGGTGACCGTAGTCAGATTGCAACAGTCGCCATGGCTGCTGGTTCTGACTATTGGTGGGTCACTGCTGGCGCTGTAGCAGGTCACGGTCTATGTACTGCTGGTGCAGTCATCGGCGGCCGTGCTATTGCTGGACGTATCAGCATGCGTAATGGTAAGAACTCTTCCGTTGGTTCCTGTAAAGCACCGCTAACACACGATAGTCACTCTTGGTGGCGCTATTGCCTTCCTTGTATTTGGCATCATCTATCTCTTTGAGGCTTTCTATCTCGCTTAGAGTTGACCATGTTCAGCATTGCATGGCGTGTTTGGTGGGGTGGAAGCACCGACTTGGGAGGGTGACTACCCTTGTCGTTTCACATGTTTGCTCTTCTATGTAATATTAATTGTACCCGTGTCTTCTCACGAAACGAGTGAAGAATGGCCACTGGCGTTATTTGGGCTGCATCACAGGAGGCGCATCAAAATGAACCGTGTGGAAGGATACTTTGCGTGCCCGCATCACAGTAGTCTGAAGTGAGGTCCCTAGCATGGTTCGAAACATTGCTTGACCGATATTGTTCCAAACGCGTGCGTATGATTCATGCCCGGAGAATTTGACAGGAGACAAGCTTTCGGGACAGTCGCGGTAGATGGCCTTCCGTTAGCACTGTCGAGGTGCGGGTGCGGTGGTGAGCCGTAGCCGTAGCTTGGCACGAATCCCTGTCGTCGCCGCGGAAGAGAGCCGTTGGCGCTTGTAGCCCTGAGCACTCAAGCTTCAATAGCCGCGCCTTCACGAACGATAGCTCTGCTACAAGCAGCCCACCTAACTACCTCTCCTGCTTCTCGGTCTGTCGCCTTTGCGCTGTTCTGAAACCGCCATCTGTCTACCATATAACCGTATCTCACCAATAGGCTATCGCGAAAAGCCATCAGCGGCACCGAACGACGTGTATTGGTGATACGCACAACTTGCGCAACATTACACTCCATCCACAACTGTTCGCACTGTGAGCCTTGGCCATGGTTTCGACCACTACCAGCGCCATGCCGCCCCAGCGCGAACCTCCGCGACCGCCACCACCCGCCGTAATCGAAGCCGAAATGCAGTGGATATTCACAGAAGAAGAGCTGCTCCTGGCGCCATCCATCACCGATGGCATGGCCCCTGAAGAGGAGCGAACATTACGGCGGAAAGGCGTGGGCTTCATATTACAGGTGGGCATGATGCTCAAGCTTCCACAAACCACTCTCAGCACCGCTGCCGTTTTCTTCAACCGCTATCTGATGCGGATGAGCTTAAAGTCACGGTCAGGGTACAAGCCGCTCCACCATTATGTGAGTGCGCACAGCGATGAAATTGTCATCTGATCATGTCTGACCTTTATAGCAAATCGCCGCGACCGCACTGTTCCTCGCTACCAAAGTCGAGGAGAACTGCCGTAAGATGAAAGAACTCGTCGTATCCTGCGTACGAGTCGCACTCAAAGACCCGAACAAGCTCGTCGACGAGCAAACAAAAGACTTTTGGAAATGGCGGGACACTATCTTGTACAGCGAGGATGTCCTGCTCGAGGCTCTATGTTTCGACCTCAACGTTGAATCGCCATACAAAGTCATGTACGATATGATGAAGTACTACGGCGTCGAGCATAACAAGAAACTGCGCAACTCAGCGTGGGCCTTCCTTTCCGACTCGACATCTACGCAGATGTGCTTACTATTCACATCACGCACAATCGCTGCAGCATCCTTGTACGCTGGCGCACACATGGCCGAGGTCGAGCTGGGCGACGATAATGGCAAACCGTGGTGGGAGATACAGCATGTCCAGCTACGCGACATAAGAAAAGCGTGCAACCTGATGGCGGATTTATATGAGAAGACGCCCGATAAAGACGGGGAGCCCAACATGTACGCAGGGCTTAGGACACCGGAAGATGGTATCGATTTTGGAGACACGCCTAGGAGTATGGAAGGCGTTCAGATGACGGGCCAAAGCCAGCCTCCCGTAAATGGCACCGCCGATGGCAATGCGACAGAACGAGGTAGCGAAGAGGGCGAGTTGGATGGTTAGTGGGCACACCAGCGACAATTTACCTTCAACGATCCCAATGAGGATGTCGGGCTTGAGCGCCTCCAATACGACAACTTTTCGCCTGATGCATCCTCTATCGAGTCGTGTCCGGGGCTGGAGAGTGACACCGGAACGTCTTCTGGATTGCTTACTAGCGAGATATCCTACTCACCCTCGACAGTAGGATTAGACGTCATTCGAGGATGAAGAGACACACCGCGGTGTGTTATACCGAGTGTGCTGGCGAACAGGCGTTTAGGGAACATGGAAAAGATACCACTGGGAAGGTGCATGTTCCCGTTATTTTTATGCGCTCAATAAATGGACGTTCTTCATAACATATCTGCTGCTCGTTAATTCGCTTCGTGGTGATGGAGATGGTACACCCGAGACGTCAGCTTACCCTGCGACGAAGACGGTTGGTAGTTGTGTGTGATGTTTGAAAGTTCCTCGGTGACCTATATAATTCACACGTGCTATTACCGCATCGGCTACTGCAAACCATGACCTCCACGCGGGCGTATCGACCGTATATCTTACGCTAATGCATGACTCGCTGCGCCACGAGCCGAGGCATCTTGCAGGCCGCGTCGATGTAGTCGTCGTGCGACGTCAACACTGGCCCCTTTGCCACTAGATTACCCTGATTCCCTTTTGCACTGTATTCGTGACACAAAGACATCGCATATTGATTGTTTCCACAAGCTGGTGACATTTTGATTTTGCTATCTCATAAGCACCCCGATTTCGTGCATGACCACCAACGCAACCATATCGAGTACCAACCACGGCTAAGATGGACGCCTCACCCTCAGCACTTGTGAAGCTGTTGCTTCCAAAAACACCATTACTACTCAAAACAGCACTTTGGCACTCGCTCTCCATGTCCCCCACAAGCTCAAAATGGGATCTCAAAACCGAAGTCACCATCAACATCCTCCGCGACATGCTGGGACCGAACTCGACACCTACGCCCATCGGAAAGCTCCAGCGGTTGACCTGCAAAGACCCCGGCGTCAAAGGCAAGATCTGGGTGAGCAAAGTAAAACTAGATGTGCCCCCAGAAGACGACGCGCGACAAACCATGTTCGACGCCATCTCCGCCATGGGTACAGGGCAAGAGCAATGGACAAGACCCGAGCAGCAGCCTTTAGAGGCAGAGTGGAACGGGTACCGGGCCTCCGCCGCAGACGACGAGCCAGAGCCCGCGTCCATGAGCGAAAGCACAAAGTACGAGAACTTAATGGCAGAAGCAAAGAGCAAAGTCACCATACTTTATTTCCACGGCGGCGCAATGTACCTGATGGACCCAGCAACAACCCGCCCTCTAACCGGCCGACTGGCTAGAGAAACAAGCGGCCGCGTCTTCAACGTCCGATACAGACTCTCCCCCCAGGGCCCATTCCCAGCCGCCTTGCTAGATTGCTTCACAGCCTATCTGAGCCTCCTGTCGCCGCCCCCAGGCTCCTTTCACTCGGCCGTGCCCGCGCACGAAATCGTCTTCGGCGGCGACTCAGCGGGTGGAACATGCTGCACTGCACTGCTACAACTGTTGCTGCAACTGCACCGTAGCGCGCCACAGGGCCAGACACCAACTGTCCGGTTCCATGGGCAAAACGTCGAAATCCCATTACCAGCCGGCGTCGCCATGGCGTCGCCGTGGCTGGATATCACGCGTGCTCTGCCGTCCATTGAACAGGGCGTCGTGTACGATTACCTGCCGCCACCTAGCCAGACGGACAAGCGCGAGTTCCCCGCCGACGAAACTTGGCCTGCGAAGCCGCCGAGAGCAGATTTATACTGCGAAGCGAGCGCGCTGATGCATCCGCTTGTCTCGCCGCTCATAGCACAGGACTGGTCATGCAGCCCCCCGCTCTTCTTCTCCGTCGGCGAGGAGATGCTGCGTGATGAAGACGCCGTGCTGGCCCAGCGCGCTGTCGCGCAGGGTGTTACTGTAGTCTGGCGCGAGTTCGAGGCTATGCCGCATTGTTTCGCCATGTTGCTGGAGAGTTTGCCGGCGAGTCAGGTGCATTTTGAGGAGTGTGCGAAGTTCTGCAGGGATGTGGTTGAGAGGAGGGGGGAGGTGAAGAGTAGTGGTGTGCTGGTTAAGGCGAAGACGCTGGAGAGATCCGAGGTTGATGTTAAGAGTGGGTTGACAAGTATTAGGGATGACGAGGTCGAGGGGTATATGATCAAGGGCAAAGAGAGGATTGCGAGGAAGTTTACTAAAGGGAAGGATCCTAGTTCTGAGAGGCCGATGCTTTGAGGTGAGGGACTGGCGGTTGTGCTATTAGAGAATAAATAGCCCGGAGGTTTTGTCCGTATTCGACTTTCTACACGTCGAATCTTCCTGATCCATGGACTTTTTTTTTGGATCCAATGACTTCATTTCCCCCAAAGATGTGCGGTGCTGCAACCTAGTTTTTGTCTTCTCCAACGTTGCGAAATCCGCTTCGTCCACTAAGCAGCGATTCCCAGTTGTCTCCCCAAAACTTGTTCATGTACCCAAAAAATATGCCAATATCAACACGACCTATTGGCTACACATCCACTTGCCCATCTCAACCATAGTTCAACCATCACAAATGCAGATATTGAACCAATGCCATATTCTCTACCCCTCTCGTCTCTTACTGGATGATATAAACCGGGTAAATCTTGCCCTCATACTACTTTTCCTTTCCTTATTAAACGCAAAAAGTACATTCTACTCTACGACTTGAAAGCAAAACCAAAGACAAGGTACCACCAACTACCAACAATAAAAATAAGAAGACCAAACTCCACCATCGACAAACCCCAGCAAAAAATGAAGTTTACAACCATCACCGCCATGATCGTAACCCTCTTCTCCATCACGGCATCAGCCAGAGACTGCTTCGTGCCGCCGTTCAGTTGCGGCAAGTCCATCTCTCGTCTATCCCCTCTTCCCACCTTTTCCACACACACACACACACACACACACACACACACACACACACACCCCTTTCCAGCACGCCAGCTAACACACACCCAGGCGTCGGCAGCACATGGCTCGCGCTCACGGGCGAAGAAAGCCACAGCAGCGCCATGCTCCGGGGCTGCGCCCCGGATATCGCGGGCGACAAGAGTTGTCGGCAGATTTGCAAGAGGAGCCTTCAGGCGTGTCATGTGCTTTGTGGGGGGGACGAGGATATGGCGTCCTGCAGCGGCGGTATGGGCAGGTAGATGGAGAAGGATGGCGGAGAGGATTGGATTGGATCCACAGCGTTAATTGTTTTCAGGAAAAGAAAAAGAAAAAGAGGTAGCAAGAACTGGGCTGCTTCGTCGTTATTACATAGTTACTAGGAATAAAGGGAAAATAAAAGCTTGTACCACCCAAACCATTAACCACAACTAACACAAACACACACCATTAAAGCGACAAAGCCCTCCTGATTCCCCGCTCCCACGCCATAATCTCCTCCCTCCTCCTCCTACTGCTAGTACTACTACCACCACCACCACCACCACCCCCACTGTGACTATTGTGGCGGAAGCGGGACTAACCCCCCGGACCAAAATCATCACTATTTCTCTCCTTCATCCTGCCACTGCGTCTCCTCGCAAGGCCCCTCTCAACACTACTCTCCAGACTTGTTCCTATGCCTGAATCAGTGAAGATGGCCTCCCTCTCCACCCCCCTCGGCACGGGTTCTTCGAGGATGAAATCATCGTCTTCGTCGTCCGCCTCTTCCTCTTTAATCTGTACATCTTCAACGCCAGGCGTTCCGCGTTCTTCTTTGGGCGATGGTGAGCTATACGCGAGAGGCTGCTGAGAAGGAAGGGTAGGGAAGGTACGGCTTGTGTCGCTATAGGGTGTATCCGGTTCGGTTTCAGCACCGCCTTCAATCTTCAATCTAGGCTCGTCGCCTTCGGTTTTGAGCTTTTTGTTCTCCGTGTCGGGCGGTGGTGAAGATTTGCTGAAGAGCAGAGTAAAAGCTCCCCATGTGAATAACAAGACGCTCATTTCCATGCCCCAAAAGGTCAAGATGCCGACTGTGGCGCTTGTGATCCAATAGCGGTACATGAGCCATCGGATTCCTTCTAGCTTTGCGCTGATGTGCACGCTTGCGCGGTAGACTTCGAGGGGAAGCCTCGATCGCACTTCCAGACGTAGGGAAGATGGTAGGTTGCGATAGCCAGGCTCGAACATGACAGACTCCATCATGCTGATCTCGACATGTTCGGACTCGGTGTGCCAGCCTACAAGATACAACGGAAGTCGCAGGAGGCGGTATATGATCTCAAGTATGCGGCTTCGGTAGGTGAGAAGGGCTGGTCTCCTGCTTCTGGCGAGTACCGTCGGCGTCTTGCTCGTATTGTCTTCTGTGACCACCTTCTCTGCCGTCGCACCAGGTACGCCACCCTGACTATGATCTTCTACATTCCACTCTTCATCCCATCCCAATAGATGCTTCACACCCTGGCCCATGGTGGTAGGACCCCGAAACTCCAGCCCAACCATCCAATTGCCCGCGTTCAGATTTGTCGCACTCCTCGGCACCTCCATCTCGACAACAACATCGTACTTTTGCCGATCCACCAGCCCTGGTATGTTGGCCAGGCCATACGGCCATTTCGCAGGCTTCCCCGTTGGTACGCCGCCTGCTTGCGCATCCGTATACGAGGCTATTGGGCCATGGTCGAATTGCAGGTATACGGGCACTACTATGCCGCGCACGGGAATATACGTGTAGTAGAAGGACGAGTAGGCTACGACTGCAAAACCGAAGAGGATGGTCGATGCTACGAAAAGAAGGGCGGTCCGTAGGTATGTTCGTAGCAGAGCAGGAGATGTCGCAATGCGGAGGGGTAGAAGCAGGGTATCCTGGGCTCCAATTAGCACGAGCAAGAATTGCGCGCAGCATGTGTAGACAATGATAGCCAGGTAAAGATCAGGTAACGTCTTACAATGACAGTCTGAATAATCCCCCTATCCTCTCTCAAATCGTCTTTGAGCTCGTCCATCACCGGGCGCCTTGGGGGGGTAATGTATGTGTGCAAGCCCCACTACATGGACGGCGGCGGGAGCGGCGTGTTGTAAGTCGGAGATGGAGGGCGCGTGTCGGGGATCTTCACATGCAACGGCGCACTAAGACTGTGACGTAGGCAGCGCACAGACCGTACATCACTGCACTAAGCATTATACGCATCTCCTACGATTCATTGCGCGCAGCAGGGGTACGAAGGAAAGATAAGCGCGCGGATACAACAGTCAAGTCGCATCACGCAGAGTTCACGTCAAGTGTTGTAAACATTGCATTTCAACCAATCAACGCCGATAATCCTACACAAGACGTGGCCGTCCGATCCCTAATACTAACTCCGTGCATACATACATGTCAGACGGAAAAGAAAAAGACTTTCCCAGAGTACACGATAGCTGACCCATGAGCCATCCCCATTGACCTCAAACGCCTCGATCAGGTGGCATCAGCCTGCCAAGCTGGTATGAACCACCGAAAACGCCAGAGAAAAGCAACAGAAACGAATCGGCAGATCGGCGCTCGTAAGACCCAAATGGTATCATCCCAAAAAAGCCGCTTTCGCTTCTCTTCGGCAGAAGAAAAGACAGGCATTGGGACCGAGCAGCGAACATGAAATGATACAGAATAGCGCAAGAAGACAGAAGAAGAAAAAAACACGCAAATGCTGAAAACTCAAACAAAGGAAATTCGTGAATACGCGACAGGAGGCTGCACTAGCCAAACGAAAAACCGCGTTGCGTTGCCGCATGGTAGTTTTCGTCTCAAGGCCAGCAAAGTGCCATCCTCAACTTTTGTCCGGACCATCTAACAAAGGTCTTCAAGAACTTTTGTAAGGCATGCAAGTTGCATGATAAAGTTGATAATAACAACATAGCCGTCGAGATAGCTAGAAGATTAAAGGCCGTGGGTATCGTAACGTCGTAGGTAAATCTCCTCTAGGTATTGCCACTACTTCCTCCTAGATCCTTATCGCTCCATCTTTTGATCTGTTGCTGTTCAGGAGAATCGCCCCATTCGAGGGGGTCCACGCGGCGACCCCATGACGGAGTTTTGCAACCGGCCTGATGCCTTGGCAGCGCCTGTCAGGGGAGAACTCTGATTCATGGTCGTGGTGTTCTTCAGAGGCGACTTGGCTATCCTGTTCGACCGCGATCGTTTCCGAAGAGGCGTGATCAGAGCCTCGGCTGACTTTCCAGAGCGAACTGGGCGAGAAACAGAGGCACGCGCTGCCGGGTCTGAAGGCAAAGACGCCACATCGCGGTATCGGTTTTGGTTGGTTCGGAAGGCCGTGACGACTCCACGATCAAAATGCTCGAGCATGACATCCGATGTGGATCTCTTGCGGTTTTGTGGTGTATCGTCTGCTGGCGCAGCTGGCGTTGAGCCGTGATGTGTTACGCGTGAGGTTGCGGGAGTGGCTGGCACATCAGTGTCTTCGACGTCATCGTCGTCGTCAAGATCCGTGTCGTCACCATCAGAACCAAAGTCCATAAAGTCGGTAATGTTAAGATCATCTTCGTAATCATCGCTCGAAGAACCATCCTCGTCTTCGTCAACGATGCCCATGTTACCGTTGGAAGATATGCTTACGAAGGGATAGAAAGCTTCAGGAGGCCCCACACTTTCGTTTCCAAAGACGTAGTCATTCGGACCAGACCCAAAGATGCCCGAAAGCATAATGTCAGTGCTGAGGCCGTTGTTGAATACTTCGTTGCTGACCTCACTGTCAGAGGCGTTCGCGTTCAGCTGAGCAATCGAGTTCCTTGGGCTGTTGTTGACAGTGCTGCTTGTACTGCTGTGATAATCGGTCAAAGGAATCCATGGGATCAGCACAGTGCGAGGGCGATAGAAGCTGACAGCCTTGGTGGCCCTGTTAGTGACTGCGATGGCCTGGTCGGTTTCTTCGTGGATAAAGATGCCACGAGTGGGTGGGATTTGGCGACCGATTGGACGAGAGCTTCGCTGGAATGGCTTAGGTGTGCTAGCACGCGAGCCTGGTGCCGAGGATGGCCGGTGTAGGACAGACTGCTTGTGGGAAGGAGTTCGTGGTAAGATGTCGTTTCCAAAGTCTTCTTCGTCAGTGGTGTCACCCATGTCAGCTGGAATTGAACGTTAGTCATTGGATCAAAGTGAACGTAGGGCACTACCGTACACTCATAGCCACTGGACTCGCCAGAAGACTCGCCTTCGGATTCATCCGAGTTATCAACTTGGGTGATGCGAGATTCATTCTGCTCAAAGTCCCAGAAAGAAGCGTCAGACTGCGGAGAAGCCATGTCTCCATTGTCATCATCGTTTTCCATGTCAAGCAGCTGATGCAAGCTAGGAGGAATCTTGTCTTGATCCAAGAAGAGGTCGGGAAAGACACTGCTATCGAGTTCTGAAGATTCCGAACTGGAACTATCTGATACTTGAACATCGTCATCGAAGCGGACGCGCTTGGCCGAGCCGTCTGAAAACTTCCTCTTTGCCATAGGGACGGGTGATGAGGGAGCAACTTCGGGCTCGAAAAACGGCGTGAAGCCAAAGTCGGGAAGCCCCGCCATGAACTCATCGTCTAGGGGAGCAGTGACATCGAAAATGTTATCGCTCAAGCAGCTCTCGAGGCTGAGTCGCCGAGCGTCACGATACTCATTGAGAAGGGTAGTGGCTTGCTGCTCTTCTTGAACAATATAGCTCTCTTCTTGCCGCTCCATCATGTCCATGTCAGACTCATCATCATCAGGGACGAGATTGACGCCACTGTAGTCTTCATCGTCGCTCTCGATGGCGTTGTCATAGTTGGTTTGAGGCTCTTGGCCGTTGGTGTAGGTTAGCAAGGGCACACTGGCCGCGTTACTCAGTTTTCTGGCCATCTTGCGTCTAGGGAAGGATTCTTGATCGGTAGAGTCGTCGCCAAAGAGAACCGAAGTGCTCGACAGATTGCTAAAGGTACGCTTCTTGTTACTCATTAGTAGTTGGTTTACGGGGTGCTTGCTGGGTATGAGCGCCGGCCCAGTGGCGTGGGACGCAATCTCATCATCTTCACCGTGAGACTCATCGTCATCTACAGGCTCCACGCGGATAGCGGGTTGCTTTCCCTTTCCTTTGCCTCCCCTACGGTAGCCATAAGGACGGGCAGGTACGTCGGCGTCGGTCTCGTCGTCTAGTTCATTGTCTTTTGCAGTGCTACTGTCCTCGTCGTCATCTTCGTCGGCAACACCTTCAGTAGCCGATTGATCATCACCACGACCGTTGGAATGGTGTGTGCTGCCTGATGCTGCGCCGGGCGAGGCAGATCTTTGCTCACTGCGGCGGGCGACTGTGGCAGAAGTATGCAAGGGGGTGCGGTCTTGTCTATGATGGCCTCCAAGGTCCACCATGGACTCTCGAGCGTGTGTGAGGTGCGCCATGGAGGGCTGTTCGTCCTTGACTACTGTTTTGGAAGGGAGAGTGGTGGAGTAGGTAAAGAGTCGGGACTGGTCGGTTGCGGCTTGGGGTGACGAGGCGACGCGTGGGAGATGGCGGATCGAGGGATTGAAATAGGACAGCGTTTGGTCGACTGAATCTTTGGTGTACTGAGGGGAAGGGCTTTCGAACTATGCTGAGCCCTTTGTGTTTCGTCGATCTCGGAGCGATGGGCCGGAAGAAGCGACAATGTTGGTGTTTTGCAGGGCAGAATGGACGAGTGCCAATTGATTGAGACAGATGTGCGCAGAGGGTACTGCACGCAGTCGTAGTATTGGTATCGTCGTAGAGATTGAAATTCCGTGAGCTGTCGGGCTGATGCAGCCCTTGTGCGGGCTGCACCAGAAGTTTAGAGCTCAGCGACTGCCTGCGGCATTGTCTCGACGAAGGTAGGGGTAGGGATGCGGGTAGGGTGTGGTTCTGGTATGCTTCTGTGCGACTTTGACGTCTTTGGGCTGGCGCGGAGAGAGAGAGTGCGGGCGAGGGCAAAGGATATGTTTAATTTTTAGTTTGGCCCTAGCGACATATCGCATGGTCCGAGCGGCTAGTTCTCTTGCAGCGATGACTCCATGTCCAACACCAAATCACACGCTGAACACATCATCTGGGTCTGCCACAGTCAACAGGCATGTCGCTCTAGCCCGGCTACACAGCCGAAAGCTCTGTTTTTTTGCCTCCTCATCACCCGATTGTCGCAGCATCCAGCCTCTTGTCGCGTGCCCCTCTCTCGAAATTTTGGTTTTCTCGCCGAACTGCCCCACAGAAACTAACCTGGACGTGCGCGCAGCGATGAGGCAACACGGGGCTATTACCAGCTAACGGCTGCAGCCTATTGGTTGCTGCTAAAACCCAGGCCCCCGGTATGCACATGCTACGGCGGACAGCAGAGTGCACAGAGTAGATTACTTGCTGACATTGCTCCTCTCTGTATCGTCATGCTCAATATCCGCCCCAGCAGAAGCCGTTAGAGGTATACATCTTGGGCGACTGTCCCCCGAACTTGCGATGCCATCGTGGATCTGCCCCTCTAAAATATGAGCGTACTTGACGTCGCCCGGCATGTACCCCTCCAGATGCGACTATCGATACGCACTGGGCTGCCATTGACGCTGGCGCCCGTACGCGAAGAAGCGGTGAAGGGGTGGTAGACGTAGCTCCGCTCCTCAAACAATAGACGTACAGCAGCGCGCGGCCCGCTGCTGCTGCTGCTGCTGCTGCTTGTCCAAACACTGCCGAACACGCTCGGGTATGCAGCATTTGTTCAAAAAAGGCATTGGCCGACTCGTTTACTTGTATTTTGACATTACTCGTGAAGCCGTCTGCCATCAATTGCAGTCGTCGCCATTGCTGACCTCGATGCAACTTTTTTTTTTCTCTGTGAGGCTGAGCTTTTCCTTGCTG
This sequence comes from Stemphylium lycopersici, assembly GCA_003268315.1. Lineage (NCBI taxonomy): Eukaryota > Fungi > Ascomycota > Dothideomycetes > Pleosporales > Pleosporaceae > Stemphylium > Stemphylium lycopersici. The sequence continues at coordinate 33,512 of QGDG01000064.1, forward strand.
GGACTTGCAGCATGCAGGACATTCATTGGTGGGCCGGCCCACAGCGCCCTGGTTGGATCAAACCTCGAGTTCCTCCCTTGAGCTGCTGCGAGATCTTCGACGTGTCATACGCGCCTCTGTTTTTGATTGGCCCTCAGCCGCCTACACACATAAGAGCCTGCTTGGCCGTTGCAGTGACTTTTGCTGCAGCCTCAAGTACAGCGACTTGCTTTTCCTGACGCCGCATTCTCTCCGCATCCTGCACGTTGACGCTGACAGAGATGATCATGGGCGGTCTGGCCCGGGCACAACGTCGACGGCGTCTTGGTACAAAGTGGAGTAGGCAGTGGAGACGAACACACTCAGGGTTTGAAAATCTGGCTCACGCGGGTTATTTTCTACACTGGCTGCCCCTCAATCACAGTAATGTAAATGGGGTAATTGGCAAAGTATCCACTGTTGCCGCGAGGGATCATTACGCAATTCTATCTACACAAGTCCGGCAGGCTAGATGCAAGTGGCCGAAAGGCGGACCCTACGAGTCTGACTGTTGGGCGCCATCGAATTCCTTAGATGCCGCAGGAGCCTCAAGCTCGGCAAGCTCAGCGAGACTGCCCAGATCGCGTATAATGTCCTCATAATCGAACCCCAGATAGTAAAGGAACCGCGCAGCCCACTTAAGAGTGTCCCGCACCTCGGTACGCGCGGCCTCTGATAGTTTCTTACCACCTCCCTGATAGAGTACTACTTCCTCTTGAACTTTTCGGATCACTGCCCAGATAGTTTGTCGATTTGCATTGACACGTCCTTGGAAGATGAGCCTTGCACCGGAATCCTGGACAAGCTCAATGTCCTCTGGACGATCTTCAAATTCGTCGCCTTTGGTGACGCGGTACCTAGGCATGCCGGGTAATCCACCGGGCGCTCTGTATGCCTCAAAAGTCTTTGGTGGCTTATAACACCACTGATCAACGACCTTGGCGCCCTTGACACTCCCATAGCCATCAAGCACGCCGCCAAGCACGCGGTTGAAGTCGTCTGCGGAGAGCTTGATGACTTGGCGCGAGGAGAAAGCCAGAAAACGGGAGCAATACTCTTTCCAATATTCGTTCACTGTCGACATGATTGAGAGTGTGCAGTCGAGCTCATCTTTGATGTTTTCCAGAATCAAGTTTTCCCATGCGAACAATAATCCAGTAAAGGCATCTTTGGCCTGAGCCCTCACTTCCTCAGGTTCGTGGGAAGTTCTTAGGAGTTCAGAAGCAAATGTTGTGACTATGATCGGCCGAGGTCGGAAAGTGGACGTCTCCTCCACATATCTCTGCATCCCTCGAACAGACTCCCACCTGCGTAGCTTCAACTGACAGCACAGCATTGATATCAAGACCTCCGCCGGCATTCGCTGCTGCTGGTACTTTTCGTTCCACGTACCCGCCGCCTTGATGACCTTTAATACGAGGTCGTTCTCCCCGGCCAAGGTGCCAAACCGAACAAGAGATGCGGCCATGTTGCGGTGGCCATACAGCGCAGGACCTATTAGGGGACCATCCAAGTCGTCTGAGAAAAGAAGCCAGCGACCCAAGTTGAATAACTTGGTTTCTGTCGCGAGGTCTAGAAGCCGCGCTAGAAGAGGCACGGGCAACTTCGTATCGAAGGCCGGAAAGCTGACAGGTGGCGATCTGCTTGTGAAGGGCTCATCTTTTTGCAATTGCGGACTGTTCCGGAGGAGGGTAAAGAATTGCTGTACAGACTTTTGTTTGTTGTCATCGGTATATCTCTGAAGCAGCGATAATGTTGACATTGCGCCGGTAATGTCTCCAGTGTTGATGAATGCTCGCATTGCTCGGTGTAGCAAACTCAGTGGTAAAGTTGTAGGCTCAAAAAAGTAGGGGATTTCCGTACTTGTCGAAGCAGACGCATTTGGAGCGCCAACTTCCACCCCGAATCCGGGGGCAAGTTCAACGATTCGAAGTAGTACTTCGGGACGTTTCTCTGGCACAAAGCCACCCGATTCAATTAATCGTGCCATGATGGAATTCCAGGAGGTTGACCCGAGGCTCAGCTTGTTCGCATCCAGAAGGCCTTTAAGCGTCTTGATTGAGTCAACCAAGCGTTCAGGGTCAAGACCGCGACCACCCACTCCGAGTCTCATCTGGTTCACCAACCCGTCTACAAAGGCCGTAACGACCTCGCTACTTATGGTTTTGCGTGTCCGTGCTCTGTCTTGAGCACTGGCAAAGGCATCTTTATTCATTGGAAGCAGGCTCCAAGATTTCGATGGCGTTGGCGCCTCCTGCTGCTCCTTTTCCATAATCTCCCTCCAGCTGATGAGTGCCCAGCGATGCCCCCCTTCCTTGGTCGCCAGTTCCTCCAAGATTGCAACACCATCTTGAACCCAGCCACCGTGTAGACATGACCATAGGACAAGTTCCAGCCACAGCTCGGGTGTCACCTCGGTGACATGGGACTTGAACCGAGATCCAGGAATTTCATGTCCGAGAAAGTATTGGGCATTCGCGCGATCCTTTGCAATCTTTACAGAAGCTTCGTGGGCCTTCCATGTCGCATCAGAGAGGGCGGTGAGGATCTTGGATGACAGCATGTGAATGGTAGGGGGCTGCTGGAGCGCATGCTTTTCTTGGCTCGGATGATATGTGTAGACGGAGTCAGGCATAAGACCACAGTGATGCATATATGCTATCACCTCCAATACACGTGGCATGATGATGTCCTCCTGGCCGTGGCCGTCCTGACCCCACTCTGCGCTTGTCATGATCATGCTGGCCAAACTCCTCCAAAGCTGTCCTAACGCTCGTTTGACAGTGGTGTGTTGAAATCTGATCGAGTCCGGGGCCGAGGTCGCGGCATCTAGCGTAAGATTTAAATCGCGTGGCGCAAGTCTTCGCTGGAGTGAAATCGGGCTTTCGGTCATGTCTTTCAACGTCCGGGATTCGCCCTCCTGCGACATGAGATTCGCATACTGCTCAAGTTGAACAGTGGCATCCAGTGAACGCAATCCATCCTCGGCAAGCTTCTTGACCATCCAAAGCAGTGTTTGCCATCGCCCCTCCACCAATCCGAGATGGCTGAGGATGTCTACAGAGGCAGCCTGGGCCGAGCCGAGAATGAAAGCGAGATCGAATGATTTCACGGGAATCTCGACGTCACTGGATGGCTCCAGTCGCAAATGGCCGGGGAGGAATTGGTCCAGGACGGCAAGCCATGCTTTGATGTCGCCTTGAGCCTCTCCTCGCGGGCAGGGTATTCGCGGCTGAAGCCAGTTTTTCGGCTTGGACAGGCGTCGTGTGTCGGATTCATGCTCAACGGCTCCATTCGAAGGGTGTGGAGACGGCTCTTCGGCGTTGGAGTGGCGTTTCCCACTTGTAAAGGTTCGCCTAGACGGACTCCCGAGGGTCGGAACGAGGAAGGCAGCGACGGAAGAGGAAGCAACGACCCCACGGTTGTTCGTGCGGAATGCCTGGGCGAGGGCGGTGCGAAAGCATGTGTGCGCAGGGCTCATTGAGGGGTGGCGGGCGGGAGTTGAGGGTGAATGCTCGTGCCCGCGGCATCTTCTTGACTTTTTCCGACTAGGATCATGACGAACTGCACTCTCCAGTTCCGAGACACGCTAAAGCCCTCTGGCAGGGGTCCCCTGCCCCGAGCTCCCACAGCTGCCTGCCACTAGTCCCTCCCCCCAGTGACCTCACGCGTCAACGCCGCAAACATTTCGCGACAACTGTCAGTCACATTCAACCAGCAAGACAGGCAGCCCATCGCTTGCAGCCTGGAATCGCCCAACATATATCTAACCGACTCTGCGCGCATTTGATAGGAAGTCCTGCGCTCAATCCTACCGCGGCACAGCATTTCATCGCCATCATGGGCGTATATCGCGTCGGTAAGTAGCTGGAGGAACTTGCGCCCATCAACGTCCGACAAGATAGGCGCCGCGCCTTCAGGCTATCATTTCGTCTCAAGCCACACAAGACTGACGAATCTATAGAGGCGTCTCCCAACAATCGCGCCGGCTGCCAAGTCAAGGCTTGCAAGGACGATGGGTCTAAGATCACCAAGGGCGAGTTTCGCTTTGCCGTTCAAGTCACTATTCACGAACATGTGAGCTGGCAGTACCGCCATTGGTACGTTTTGAGCCCCAAAAGCTGCACGTGCGTGCTGACTAGTATAGGGGATGCGTTACTCCCAAGCAGATTGAGAATCTTGTTGAGACGTGCGGGGGCGACACGGACATGGTAGATGGCTATGACGAGCTCCCTGCCGAATTTCAAGAGAAAGTTAGGTACGCGCTCGAGCACGGTCACATTCCGGACGAGGACTGTACCCGCGTAAGTATTCTTCCAGCGAATGTGACAATCATTCTAATTGCCCTAGGATGTTGAGCTGAATCGCGTCGGTGCTAAGAAGCCCAAGGCCAAGAAGGCCAAGAAGGCCAACCAGGACGACGACACGGAGGAGGAGAAGCCTAAGAAGAAGGGTGCAACCAAGGCGAAGAAGGAGGAAGTCGACGATGAAGACATGCCAGCCCCCGCCCCGAAGAAGCGTGGCCGCCCCTCAAAGCCCAAGGCCGAAGACCAAGACGATGCTGCAGTTCCAGCTCCCGCTCCAAAGAAGCGCGGCCGCCCGGCCAAGAAAGAAGTCGTCGAGGAAGAAGAGGGTGAGGAAGAAGCTCCCCCGCCCGCGAAGAAGGCTCGCGCCAATGGCCATGGCAAGAAGACGGCCGCACCCAAAGAGGAGAGCGCAGAAGAAGAGGCGCCAGCACCCAAGAAGGCTAGGGGCAAGAAGGCTGCGCCTAAGGAGGTGGTTGAAGATGAAGACGAGCAAGAAGCGCCAGCGCCCAAGAAGGCCCGTGGTAGGAAGGCCGCAGCCAAGCCGGCTGAGCCTGAAGAGGGCAGTGAGGTCGAAGAGGAGGCCCCCAAGCCTAAGAAGGCACCAGCGAAGAGGTGTGTCTGGTCTTCCAATCATCCAATCATGATCATTACTAACAAACCACAGGGGCCGCAAGAAGGCTTCCGAGTAAGCCTAATTCATTTAACTGAGAGCATCATTAGCACAGTTGTTGTAATAAGGGGGCGTTAGGGTGTGTCGCGCCAAGGTGCGTATTGTTTATCATGCACTAGATACCCAGGGGAATTTGTTCACGGGGAATGAGAAGGAGAAGGCTGAAAGAGCGAATGTAATTCTACGTCCGGACATGTAGTAGTAGACTTTTTTTCATCTACCATTAGAATGTAGTCTCATGACCCATATCACCACAGCTCTTGTATGCGTACGTGTCCCTAGACCATAACGACGAACATTGGGGTCCCCCAATTACCTAGACGCGTTTCCTATGCACGTCACATCACATGTTTACCTTCAATTCCATGTCTCTCACATTGATCTACCTCCCGTCCCAACCATTTAGCCGCCGAACTCGACAATCCCCCTTCTTGCCCCATCCCTTCCCCTGTCTCTTAATCCCTTTCTCCCCTCTCTCCCCTCGTTCTCTCCATCTCCTCATCTCTCAACGCAGCCCAATCAATCATGACTCTAGCACCAACCCCCTCAATCGTCGGCAACCGCTGCGCTTCAAGCCCAGACCTGCTCCACTCCCGCAGTGTAAGATGCTCTTCAGCCACGAAGCTGCCGTCGCAGCTGTCGTCGTGAAGTGGGCAGCGTGGTGTAAAAGAGCTGTCCTTGGCGGACTCGGCTGTGCTGGCTTCAGTAGCGGTGGCGGTAGCAGAGTGAAAATCGCCAGGGAGAGCAGCAGCAGACGCAAAAGGCAAAGTGGTACTATACCCCGACATCGCCATAGAATCACCAGCATGAGTTGTCGCGGCATTCGCAGCATTATACGCCTGATTCAGTGCCCTAGAAGCAGCGCGAGGCCGACCAGTCCGCGAGACGCTGATGTACAGCGTACTAGCATCTGCAGACTGGTGAGGCAACGGCAGCGTAGACGAGTTTATCTGCTCCGAGGCGCGACGAGGCGGGTACTGCAGTGCAGTGGGAGGCCGCGACTGAGACAAGCGGTCCGGCTGGACTGCAATCTGAGCGTATCCATGGTCCTGCATAGCCAGCGGAAGCCGCTCACCTGGCGCGGTTGTAGACAGTAAAACACTTCCCCCTTTTCCCTGATTCTGCTCACGCAAAATGGCTAGATGCACTTCACCCTCTGCTGAAACGTGACTAGGACTACTCGCCCTCGTCTGCGGCCGCATCGACGTCGTCTTACGCCGGTGATCCGGGTGTCCCAGACCAGGCAGGTACAAACCGCCCTCCATCTCCTCCTCCGGCGTACCAGCAAGCGGACTCGGACTCGGACTATGCGTTCTAGACACAGTGCGAGACGGGGCGCGCGACGGGCGACGCGAGACAGTCTCCACAAAGGCAGAAATGTCAGAGGGGTCGATCCATTCTTGTGCGAAGGAGAGGTTGGCAATCATGTTTTCGTCGTCTTTCCACGTGTTACTGCTGCCGGTGCCGGTGCTGGTGCTGGTGCTGGAGTGCACGTGGGATGAGGAAGAGAGGGCGACCGAGGGGTCAAGGGTGAAGGAGGACCGGATCCCTTCGTCGGCGAGGAGTTGGGCCAGACGCGATGTACTCGCCACGGGGCGAATGGCTGGATCTTGCTCACCCAGACCATGAATCTGACCATGTTCTGGGCCCGCGACCCGAAAACTAGCATTCGGCGACCCGAAGCGCGAATGCCACGGCGTGTTATCCACGGAGCCTTTCCTCGACCCCGGGGCCGAATACGCAAGATACTGGCCGCGGTCATGCGGCGTCCATCTGTCATTTGAATCCGTGCCTGGTGTACGATAACTGCCTGAAGGTGCCTCGACAGTACCGATCCGCGGCACGTAGGTGCTGTTCGAGGCTAAAGTCGCGTGTCTAGGGGCGAAAGCCTGGTCGAGTGAGACGCGCGAGGTGCTGCAGGACGGGAAGCGTGACGCTACTTGCGGCGGTACGAGAAGAGTCGTGAATGATTGAATGCGCGAGGGCGGATGGCTGGACATGGGGTGTTGCGTGTCCGTCTTGGGAGCAGTAGAATCAGCGACAGAGCCGATAGAGTGAACGCTCTTGATACTCTTCGCAGGCTCGACATTGGACTTTGACTCCAGCCCAGTGCTCTGATTCTTCTCGCCCTTATCTTCTTCCTCCTCATCTTCCAACATCTTCTTCGTCTCTACCTTTCGCCTCTCCTCCTCCTCCCTCTGCCCCTTCCACTCCCTTGCAAAAGACTTGTCAAGGGCACGAACACTGCTCTCGTAAACTAGACCCGGATCCTTGGGATCATACCCTGGCGCGCGATCCTTGGCTATGCCAACAATGTTGATGCCTTTTTTCGTGGAAAAGGGAACGGGTTCAATTGGGTTGCCGGCGGGGTAGGCGTAGATGAAGTGGCCGCGGTAGTGGTACGCGACGCCTTTTTCCAGTGTGTGGGTGCCTTTGAGACCGGAGATGAAGACGCGCTGCTGTGTGGCCTTTTGGCGCGCGATTCGCTCTGAGGAGTAGTTAGTGGCTGGGGAGATGGTGGGAGAAGTGTGCAGGATTTCGCTGGATTGCAAAGAACTGCGTCTGACAGCGGTGTTACACACCATTCATGGCTTGCTTTGGGCCTGACATTGTTTCCGGTAGTTGGGAGGGGCGCCGATTGCGCGATGGGGTGGCAGTTGAGGTCGATATGTTATGGCAATCATGAAAGTGAGGATTAGAACAGCTAAAGGCAACGGGTGTGGGCTTGTGCAAGAAGAAACGCGGAGGGAATTTTGTTCACCAATCACGCTGAAGGCACCATTTCAGTTTCTTCAAGGCGGTGTAGCGACAGTGAAGTTCCGGAGGTCGATTGTGAGCACTCGGTGTTGAGGCATGTGGAAATGCAACAGCAAACGGGTGGAAACTAAAAGTTTTTGAAACACCTACACATGGGGAACGGTGAAAGCGAAAGGAAATGCGATCATGTGCAACATAATTGCAAATGACAGGCTATACCATGCACACAAACGCGACTCCGAGTATTGTGTATATCTTGGGGTTGCAGATTTTAGAGATAGATACTCCGAGTGTAAACAATTGAAATAGTAACCGCTACGGGAACGGGAATCCATGGGACGAAAGAGAATTGGAGATCGTAAAGAGAATTCACAGAGAACACAAGAGGTAGACGCGTGAGTGGATTGCATAGTTGGGATAAATCGAAAAGCGCTACATGATACTAGGAAAACGATAACTTGTGCTGATATTAGAAAAATTCCTCCTCTTACGATTTCGACAATTCTGCTAATATCTAGCATCTATCGGGTAGCCGAAGTACCATCTGAGCCGTCGGCGGCAGCACCTAGGCCTTCTTCATCGCCGGGCTCAGCGTAGGTACCAGACTGCTTGGTCGCACCACGAGTGCGCTCGTCGATAATGTTGCTACTGTCGATAGCATCCTTCTCATCGCGTTCTATTGATTGTTAGCAATGTTCTTGTAACAGGATCGTACGACTAACCAAGCTGCTTGTCGGAATCACCGCCGTTGTCGTACTCAGTCGACTCAACGGGGGCCTCGTCCTTTTGCACGGGGATCTCAGACTGGCCGGTACGGGACTGGTAGGTGTTGTCCGTGACGTTGCCGTTGGGGATGTCGGAAGAGCTCATATTGATTAATGGACAAGTATGAATTGTGTGTAGATGAAGATGGTTTGCTGTGGTGTGTTGATGCCCTTGAACAAACGTGAATTCACCTCCTTATGTAGACTCCATCGCGCATGGCCCGACGTCATATTGTCCACCGAGCGTGTCCAAGCCTCTGATGCCACAGAGTATCTGAAACAATGGACAATCGTCATGGGCGATCAGAATTCCATGCTGAGATCGCGATTATGACAACATGGGCTTGGAAACGGTGACAACTCCACCAGGTACCAGTCCGCCTTTGAGATGGTGTGTACTACGAGCGGGTAAGGATGTGTCGATCCAGCACGCGGGATCTGATACTAGCTGCGGCAACTGTCCACCCGTAAGATGCGCCTACTAGTATCGACGTGAGAGTCGCCGCGTCATGCTTTGCTGCTGTCGCTCTTAGCCAGGGCTGTTACAGTGTAGATGTTGATTGCTTCTTTCTTTGTAGCCATGCGACTGCAAAGGGACAACATCTTAGTGGACGGCATGAGGAGAGGATGCTGAGCAGACGTCAGCGAGTCTAAGCACCTGCTGACCCTGCGTCATGTCGTCGCAAAGGGTATACTATTCTACAGGTCCCCGGGGCCTAATATCCGCTACCCAAGGGCAGGGGACAATTTGCGCGCACTCTGAACCAGCGTCAGTCCTAATTGACGTGACAGTCGACGTCAACACCAGCTTAGCGTCAGGGGGTGAATGGGCCTCTTTGTCTAGGCTTGAGATTGGCGAGATCGATCGTGCATGGAAAAAGCGGATTTTGCGAGAATGCGATGACGATGCGGCGGCTGGGGGACTGGAAAGTTTGTTTTGCGATGGCTGGGTTGACGTTGGGGTGGGTGCACTGACGCGAAACGCGAGATCGCGACGTCACGACATGTGGAAGCCGCTCGTGCTACTGGACGTGTCAGGGGGTCTAACATCAAGGGATGCACACATCTGGCTCGATGTTCAGTGTTCGTGACGGTGGCAGATGCGATAATTGCTGCTGCAATCATTTTCCTAAGCTCTTGATGAGCTATGTGAGTTATCAAGACTTCCTGTGCTGCAATGTGGAATGCACCACATGAAACCTGCTCCGATGATACTATCGTCTCGAATGGGGCTGGATGTCGTGGAATTTCTGTGTCGGTATGTCACCCTCGCGCTGAGCAAACAGCGTAGCGTATATCACGACGTCACGTGCCTGGCCCTTCCAACGCATTGAGGAACCCAACGTGCAGGGCCTTGAGACTTGTTGTCTCTCCTGCACCAAAAAACACACTTGATTTCGAGTGTCTGGTTCACACTTGCATGGTTTGCGCCGCAAGTTTTGTCTCTTGTTACTTTTCGTGCAAGACTACATGTACTTGGCAATCTTACAAAAAGAAGGTTCACTGGCGACTGTTGTGGCATCCATTGGGATATGTGGCCATAGTGAGACCTTTGTTAGCATTGACTCGTGAGGTGACGGTTCATGTGAGGATGAGAGTGTGTGGGGTCTGGCTGAGGCGAGGCTATCTGCTGTGGCGTCCATGGTAGTGTGTGTGCAATGCGCACTCAGACTTCGGATAGCTTCGTGTACACGTCCACATTCGACTCATCAACTCCCGACCGCCAACCAAATTTTTTTTTTTCGCCAATTTCAGGAATAAGCAAGTGTAAAGATTTCACAATCGGATAACATCATGGTGGAGCGGCAAGTTACTTGCAGTTTCAACCTCCAGGAGTCTGCTACTCTTTTCATCGTAGATGGGGGTTCCGTTTCCAATTTAGAGACTTTCTCGCACTTTAAGTCGAATGCTGAGCCCCTTCCTATGCTCCTTACTGCGGATAGAATGGTGGCGGATTTCAAGAGTCGTGGTAGGGCGGTGGAGTGGTACGGTTGACTCGCATGAAGGTTAACTGCCAAAGGGTCGAGTTGATGGATATCCGGACCACCAGCAATCAAAGCACCAACCAGAGCATGGCAGATTCATGCTGTCGACATGCGAAGCGGCAGATGCATCATGCCAGAAGGTTTCCTATGGCTGAGACAGAAAAGGGTCATCCGATAGGGTATTGGCCTAGGACACATGACAATCGACTCGTCCTGTTGGCGCTGCAGGTACGGGTCTGCGCATGCCGGTGCGGAAGCGGCTTTTGCAAGTAAAAAACCTCGGTGCTGATTCTAGCCGAAACTTTTGCCCCGGGATCCTCCAAGGGAAGCACGACTGGCTGTAGCGACGACAATGCAAAGTCGGTTCACGATAGCAAGCAGGTGGCGGGCATGGAAGGCGGAGGAAGAGTGCATTGACCGCCACGTGCGCTAACGATGCTAGGAGGGAAAGCCGCGATTCTGATCCACACAAAATTAACTACTGCCCCTCCATCATCACGTCCCGCACAAGCTGCACAAGCCCGACGAGGCGCAAAATCAAAGGGAAAACGCACGTGTGCCTTTGCCCATTCTCTGTCTCTCCCGCCAATTATTACTCCCAACTGCTGTTTGTGGGCGCAAGAACAGCCGTACCCTCGTCCGAACCCCCACTGGCCCTTTCTCACCGCACCCACCCTTGGACATCTCTTAGTCCGCCGCCAAAACACTTCGCACGTCTCTACACACGCTCCCAACCATGGATGTTGCCGGCTTGCGGGACCGGATTCAGGCGACTCTCGACGCGAATGCCGCCATCAGACAGCAAGCCGAGCTCGATCTCAAGCACGTGCGTCTCTCAGACTCTTCATGGCGGAAACCATGCGCATCCGACACCGACACTGACAGAAATGTAGGCCGAAGAAAAGCCAGGCTTCACTGGCGGCCTGCTGGACATTCTCGAGCAAGAACAGAACAATGCTGTCCGCCTCTCCAGTAAGCATGCGCCCGCCCGTCCAGGCGTCCAATGCTAACGCATGCCCACAGCCGTCGTCTACCTCAAGAACCGCATATCCAAGGGCTGGTCGCCCGCGGAAGAATACACCCAGGCCATACCCATACCAGAGGAAGAGAAGACTGCCTTCCGCAATCGTCTGGTCCCTGTCCTCGTCGCCTCGCCGCCCCAGGTGCGCCTGCAGCTCATTCCTACCCTCCAGAAGATACTCGCATACGACTTTCCCGCAAAATGGCCCGACTTCCTCGACATCACCATACAACTACTGAATGCGGGAAACATCGAGTCCGTCTTCGCCGGTGTGCAGTGCTTGCTGGCGATATGCAAGATCTACAGATTCAAGTCGGGCGAGAGCCGCGCAGATTTTGACAAGATCGTCGCCATGTCGTTCCCGCAGCTGCTCAACATCGGAAACTCGCTGGCTGGTGAGACGAGCCTGGAGGCCGGTGAAATCCTGCGCACAGTACTCAAGGTGTACAAGCACGCCATCTATGTAAGGTCCCGCAGGCGCACGACAGAAACGGTGGCTGACTAGGATGTAGTTCGATCTCCCCGCACCGCTCCGCGAACAACAAGTCATGGTCGGCTGGTGTACACTGTTCCTGACTGTTGTCGGCAAGGAACCCCCAGAGTCGTCCCTCCCCGAGGACCTCGACGAGCGCGAAGTAAATCACTGGTGGAAGGCAAAGAAGTGGTCGTACGCAAACTTGAACCGATTATACATTAGGTCGGTGGCAGCATCTCATGGCACATACTTGGGCAGTACTAATAAGAGGCAGATACGGCAACCCAGCTGCCCTGGGCAAGAACAACGAGGTTGACTACACCGAGGTAGCCAAAAATTTCATCGCCAACTTCGCCCCAGAGATCCTCAAGGTCTACCTCCAGCAAGTCGAGAAGTGGGTCGGAAAGCAGGTCTGGCTCTCAAAGGCCAGCTTGTACTACACACTCAACTTCCTCGACGAGTGCGTCAAGCCCAAGTCCATGTACGATCTCCTCAAGCCGCATACCGACAACCTTATCGCACATCTTGTATTCCCGGTACTTTGCCAGTCGGACGAAGACATTGAGCTGTTCGAGGAGGAGCCTCAAGAGTACCTGCATCGCAAGTTGAACTTCTACGAGGACGTGACCGCGCCCGACGTTGCCGCTACGAACTTCCTAGTTACTCTTACAAAGAGCCGCCGCAAGCAGACCTTTACCGTATTGAACTTTGTCAACGAAGTCGTCAACCGCTACGAAGCCGCTCCAGACAACGAGAAGAACCCGCGAGAGAAGGAGGGCGCATTGCGCATGATTGGCACGCTATCTGGTGTTATCCTGGGCAAGAAGAGCCCGATCGCAGACCAAGTCGAGTACTTCTTCGTACGCCACGTCTTCCCCGAGTTCAGGAGCCCCCACGGTTTCCTTCGTGCGCGCGCATGCGATACCCTAGAGAAGTTTGAGCAGCTCGACTTCAAGGACCCGAACAACCTCATCATCATCTACCGCAACATCCTAGAGTCCATGGCCGACCCCACGCTTCCAGTCCGCGTCTCTGCGGCATTGTCTCTCCAGCCGCTAATCCGCCACGATGTCATCCGAACTAACATGAAGCAAAACATCCCCCAGGTCATGCAGCAGCTCCTGAAGCTCGCCAACGAAGTTGATGTCGATGCCTTGGCGAACGTCATGGAGGACTTTGTCGAGGTTTTTGCCCCAGAACTGACGCCTTTTGCCGTCGCGCTCAGCGAACAGTTGCGCGACACTTACCTGCGTATTGTGCGAGAGTTGGTGTCTAGGAACCAGGAGAAGGGTGAAGACAGCGAATACGGCGACTTCCTTGACGAGAAGAGTATCACTGCGCTTGGTGTTTTGCAGACTATCGGCACTCTCATCCTTACACTGGAGAGCACTCCCGATGTTCTCCTGCATCTGGAGACTATCTTGATGCCCGTAATCACCATTACGCTCGAGAACAAACTCTATGGTACGCGCTTCCACAGAACCCCCCGCTCCAGCACTCATACTAATTTTTTCGCAGACCTTTACAACGAGGTCTTTGAGATAATCGATAGCTGCACCTTCGCCGCCAAGAGCATCTCGGGCACTATGTGGCAAGCCTTTGAGTTAATACACAGGACATTCAAGGCTGGCGCTGAGCTCTACCTGGAGGGTATGTATCATTGTCTCTACTTAACCCGAGAATCTGCTGACAACGAATAGACATGCTTCCTGCGCTTGAGAACTTTGTCAACTACGGCACTCCCATGTTGGCTCAAAACCGAGCATACCTTGATGCTATTGTCGACATGGTCCGAACGATCTTCAAGGACGATAAGGTCGGCGGTGTCGACCGTATCTGCGGCTGCAAGCTTGCCGAGATCATCATGCTCAACATGCGCGGTTCTGTCGACGACTACATTCCAGAGTTCATTGGGCTGACAATGCACGTACTGACAAATGATGAGCCCAAGGTCAAGTCTCTTCGGATACATTTGATGGAGGTGGTCATCAACTCCATCTACTACAACCCCGCGTTGGCACTGCACGTTCTTGAGACAAACGGATGGACGAATAAGTTCTTCAGCCTTTGGTTCTCGAGCATCGACAACTTCACCAGGGTCCACGACAAGAAGCTGTGCATCTCGGCAATCTGCGCACTGCTTACATTGAGCGCTCAGAACGTGCCTGTTAGCGTACAACAGGGCTGGCCACGTTTACTGCAGGGCGTCACAAGATTGTTCCAGACGCTTCCCGCAGCACTCAAGAGTAAGTCGTACAGGCGCCGGGTTTCCATGCGCCAATGCTAATAGCTATGTAGATCGCGAGGAAGCCAAGAAGGAGGACACGTTTGATTACTCGGCCGAATTCGAAGAGGAAGAAGACGAAGAGTGGGAGCAAGAAGCGGATTGGAGCAACGAAGCAGATGAGGCTGAGGATGTCAAGGACGAAAGCGCCGCTTACCTTGACTTCTTGAACGAAGAGGTGAGATTCACACACCTAGTATGCTAGGCCAAAGCTGACTAGAAGCAGGCACAGAAGTTCAGCTCGGTCGATGATGATGATGACGACGAGCTGGAAGAGGAGAGCTTGTTGGAGACGCCGCTCGACAAGGTCGAGCCATATGGCATGTTCAAACATGCCTTGTTCCGTAAGTATACCGCGTCAGCCTCTACCAGAGCATACATTGACAAGATACAGGTCTGCAACAAGAGCAACCTGCGCTTTACGAGAACCTTACCAAGAACCTGAGCCCGGAGGAGCAACAGGTGGTACAAAGCGCTGTCCACCAGGCCGATGTCATTGAACAGGTTCAAGCCGAAGCACAAGCCGCCGCTGCAAACGGACTACCAGCGCCACTGCAGCAGTAGAGTTGCTCCATTGACCGCACACGTTACCTCCTCAACGAGAAAATGAACGAAGGTGCCGCACATCGACGGCTACAACCGGAGTACATCCGACGATGACGCGCCGACTCCTTGGGTTGGTCATTCCCGCCCCCCACCCTCTGCAGGGTCTCTGGTCAATTTGACATAGCGAGAGAGCAACATGGACGACTTTTGAAAGTAATGATCGCCCGTGTGATAAGGAAGGAAGCAGGTCAAGGTCTACGAGAAATCTTGGATTCCAATTAGCGAGCATCCTGGCGTTTTGATTTTTCACGGAACACGCTGTGAGCCGGAGGTTTGTTCCGGCCGCTGATAGTCGGATGGTGTCGCATGGCGTTGGTTTTCTGGGTGTGTTGGCATGAAAGGTTATGAGAAAAGAGGAGGACGATATCCACGAGAGGTACAATTGTTTGGAACGATTACGCATGCGGATGAGGTTGTTGCCCAGTCCAAAAGGCCCCAGTAGATAGCATGTCTTGTTAGAAGATTGAATGAGATTGAACCACGTAAAAAAAAAAGAAGAAGAAAAAAAGAAGAAAAAAAAAGGTCTGATGATTATCTCCCGCTGAGTGCTTGGGTGAGATTGTTATGGCTTCAGGGGAAATGGGCCTTGTCTCGGCCGTATCGATAAGCCATGGCCGGAACGATGACGCTTGCGCGGGTGGCTCGTTGATTTCCCGCGCGCGAAACGTGGTTTGAACAGATACGTAGACGTAATACCTACACCCAACGACATTAATACTACTTCTCGAAGAGACTCTCCACCTCGACGCGACGAGCAATCTCCAAACTCTCATTTCCGAACGGCCCGTCCCGATCCCCAATCGCATCGGGCTAGAGTGGTCGCAAAGCTTCGACACGGCAACCTACCGTGCGCCGCGCAATATCAAGACGTTCCGATGTCGCGACCTACTGTTTCGAAAGCGCAAAGTATGTTCGCATCGCGTTATCTGACGCCGAGGCGTATTGTGGCTAACAGCCATAGCATCCTATCCCATCTTCGCAGCTACCTTTGCGAACAAGAGACCGGGAGTCCTCATCGTAGGCGGAGGAGGAGGGGTGAGCACAATCTCCGAACGAGCCGCACGCACAGAACACTGACGGCAGACGTTTATGCTTAGGCAGGACGATCAGGAGTGAAGAACCAGATCACGGCATTCGACTTCACCTCTCGAGCACCCAACGTGCAACCCTTGGCCGAACTCGAGGTCTCAAAGGATGATTCGGTCACCTGTCTAGAAAACCTCTCTACCAAGGATGGAGCGATCCTGTTTGCTGGTAACAACAGTAGCGAAGAAGACCGCTTGGGTGGTAGAAACGAGCACTTGCGCGCATACGAGCTTCGCTTTCCCAAGGACAAGACATCTGCCAAAAGCTCGGAGAAGGCGGATGGCAGCCTAGAGTTTCTGAGCAAGACATCTGTCTTTACGACCCCACAATCCGTCGGGGGGAAGAAAGAGGGATACCAAAGGATAGTCCGACTGTCATCACCACCACCACAAAGACCCAGCTCAAATACGCCGAACAGGCGGATCGGAGCGATCGCGTCTAGCCTTGCTGGCGACGAGAACGAAGTAGTTGTGTTTAGCGCAACATCTACGAAGCCTACAGATCAGGATGTGGTCGAGCGCATTACGCTACATAAAGGGCAGGAAGCAAACGACCTCGACATCTTCACTCAAGCTGAGGGCCGTTTCCGAATAGGCTATGTGACGGATCAAGAGGTGTTTGTGCAAGATGTACATTACGATTTCGAACAGAGAAAAAGCAAGGGTAAGAGCGAACACAGGAAAGTCTACACTCTACCACATGTAGAAAAGGGTGCGAGGAGTAAGTTGAGATGTGTACGATGGCTTTCGCCGAAGCATCTGCTACTGCTGTCGAACAAACCCAACCGGTCAGGCGTTGATCTACTGCTATTGCACCTATACGAGGACGGACCAGGCATGGTTGCCCTGCGCAAGACACTACCGAAGCATATCAAGGCCGCAACGGATATGGACGTCAGCCTCCTCGACGCCGACGAAGAGGGCGCTTATCAGATTGCAATCGCCATTGCGGCCATTGACATAAGCCTGACTGTCTACACAATGGACTATCACGGTCCGGCGAGAGACTCGTTGAGTACTTTCCACTCATTCAACAGCTACGAAAATGTAATGTTGGAGACTGATGCTGTGTCTTGCAAACGCTGATAAAGATTAGGTTCATGATGTGCAAATGACAAAGACCGTCTTCTCCCCTTTCCAAAAGCCCGAGGTGCCCGCAGGCCGCCAAGCACCACCCCAGTATCTGCGCCTGGCTAGTACTAGCCTGGGTAACACGATCAGTGTGGAAACGTTCCAGTTGCAGCATACTGGATCACGATATGTTCTTCAAACAGCTAGGTCAAGAAACTTGTTCACGGCGGCCGCGTACCTTGTCGTGGCCATGATTGTGGCAGTAATGGCGCTGTTGATACAGTCACTTGTGGACCCAGAGGGGAACCTGACTAAAGGCATACTTCCCGCAGGCCTACAGAATGCAGCCGGCCAACACAAGACGTTTGGTGAGACGCTGCGCGAGAAACGTCACGATGCCATTCTCAACAATGCGGATTCGCCAGTGGTCAAGACTTCGCATCGCATCGCCGATCTGTTGCATCTCCACCTCCCTCATGTCCTGTCGGAGAAGGCAGCAGAGGCGGCCCGGTCAGAAGCAAAAGCGTTGGTCATCCACCATGATGCCGAATCCGATGGTGCACTCAGCACCGAAGTGCATGCTGGTGACGAAGAGGTGCTGAAGAAGCACGCTACGGCAAGGAAGTGGGACGAGCTTAGCCACGAGGAGAAGAAGATATGGCGGTCTCGGCTGAGTGAAGCAGGCATGTGGGCAGTGGGAGAGGGCGAAACGATCCTGAAGTCCATCTTCTTCGGCCAAGTCGGTGGGCTGGTTGGTCAGGCGGCGCAAGGTGTGCTCGGCGGCTAGAGACAGGAGGCGTAATGAAGCAATGGTGCAGCAACGGCATCACGAATGGGCAAGGGCGGTCGGTGTAGGGACATGGCCGTACAACTAGGCGGCGCGGTGTGGGGTGAATGGATGTGTATCATAGCATAGTAAAATATACACTGTCTTTCTCAGCCGAGCAAGGTCGGAGCCCAATGTGCAGGAGCCAAAGGCTGGAAACATGGAAGCGGGAGCAGAGCAAGGTGGGTGACATGTGATGGGTGCTTGGAAGGCAGCCATGGTGTGGTGCATGTCACTGATGGCTCCATGGCTCCATGGCTCCGTGGGCTCACCGCCGCTGCTAAATCCGAGCGCTTCCCCGGTGTGAGGTTCGGGACTAGAGGCTCGCGTGGGTCAGAGCTCGCTAGCCTAGTGGGCCGCGTTCGTGACATAGGTGCCAGGTCGGAGACAGCAAGTCTGGCAACCCAGCAATTCTACCGACGCGCCACCTTGACCACGCTCGCCTTGCCCTTCTATGGATGGACTGAGCACATACGCTCTTGCTGCGAGAGGCTCCAGGTGAAGCAGACAAGATGGCGCAGCAGAATCCCCTTTCGTCCACGCTGGACCGCATCGTCCACGAGCTACGGTCAAAGTGAGTGTGGGATGCCCTGGCGCCTGGGACAGCCGGCTGACGGGTGCAGAAACGACGAGACACGGCAACGGGCAGCAAACACGCTGCGACAGACGGTCGAGGCGGCGCACCGAGGTGAGGAGGCGCGCGACGCATGTCCCCGCTCAGACGGTGGGAAACTGACGGTGGGCAGAACTGGCGCCCAATCTCTTCACCACCTTCAACAATGAAGTCTACACCAAAATCTCCGGCCTCATCGTCACCGGCGGCGACTCCAACGAACGCATCGGCGGCATCCACGCGCTCAACGCTCTGATCGACTTCCGCGGCGACGATGCGGGCCAGAAGACGACGCGGTTCGCCTCGTACCTCAGGGCGGTGATGCGGGGCCAGGACATCACAGCCATGGTGGTAGCGGCCAAGGCCCTGGGCAGGCTCGCGAAGCCCGGCGGCACCCTCACCGCCGAGCTGGTCGAGGCAGAGGTCAAGGGCGCACTGGAGTGGCTGCAGCTGGAGCGTCTGGAGAATAGACGCTTCGCCGCCGTGCTCATCCTGCGCGAGCTGGCCAAAAACTCGCCCACGCTCATGTACCAATGGATCGCTCAAATCTTCGAGGTCATTTGGGTGGCCCTGCGCGACCCCAAGGTCCTCATCAGAGAGTCTGCCGCCGAGGCAATCAGTGCCTGCTTTGAGATCATATCCCCGCGCGACTCGCAAATGCGCCAGCTCTGGTTCGGCAAGGTCTACGACGAGATTCTCCGCGGCTTCACCATCAACACGAACGAGGCCATCCACGGATCGCTTCTCACCATGAAGGAGCTGCTCGACAAGAGCGCCATGTTCATGAACGACCAAAAGTACAAGGAGACGGTCGAGCAGGTCCTCAAGTACAGGGAGCACCGCGATGCCCTGGTGCGGAGAGAGGTGGTGCTCATCATACCCATTCTCGCTGCTTATTCGCCTACCGAGTTTGCCACAAAGTATTTGCACCAGTGCATGCTACATCTCCAGGGCCTCATCAGGAAGGACCGCGATAGGGACAAGGCCTTTGTGGCCATTGGCCAGATTGCGAATGCCGTCGGAGTCGCCATCTCGCCATACTTGGAGGGCATCTTGGGATTCATCCAGGAAGGCCTCATCGCCAAGGCACGGAATAAGAGCGTCATCAACGAAGCACCCATATTCCAATGTCTTAGCATGATTGCCGCAGCCGTCGGTCAGGCCCTTACCAAATCCGTGGAGCGACTACTGGATCCCATCTTTTCCTGCGGCTTGAGTGATTCTCTCTTCCAGGCCCTGGTTGACATGGCTCACTACGTCCCACCCTCGCGGCCCATGATCCAAGAGAAGCTACTTGATCTTCTCAGTCAGATCCTCGCCGGCCGGCATTTCCTACCTTTGGGCAGCCCTTACCAAGTCTCCCAGCCTCCCCAGATATGGACCCGCGACCACAAAGACCCACAAACCATTGCTCCACGAGAAGCGGAGATTGCGCTGGCACTGCACACACTCGGTAGCTTCGACTTTACAGGCCACGTCTTGAATGAGTTTGTTCGCGATGTCGCCATTCGCTACGTAGAGGCCGACAATCCGGAAATCCGGAAGCGCGCTGCTTTGACGTGCTGTCAGCTCTTCGTCAAGGATCCTATCGTTCACCAGACTAGTACTCACGCCACAAAGGTGGTTGGCGATATCATTGAGAAGCTGCTGACTGTCGGTGTTGGTGATGTTGATCCAGTGATTCGATGGGATGTCCTGATAGCACTGGATGCTCGCTTCGATCGTCATCTTGGTAAAGCCGACAATGTCCGCACTCTGTTCCTCGCTCTGAACGATGAAGTCTTTGGCATTCGAGAGGCGGCCATGTCCATCATTGGCCGACTAACGGCTGTCAATCCGGCTTACGTCTTTCCTTCACTGCGCAAAGTCCTTCTGCAGCTACTGACCGAAGTCAATTACGCAAACAGCCCGCGCAGCAAAGAGGAGAGTGCCAAACTGATTAGCAGTCTCGTTGGCGCTGCGGACAGCCTCATCAAGCCCCTGATAGATCCCATCGTCGAAGTTCTGCTTCCAAAGTGCAAGGATCCAAATCCCGAAGTTGCCTCAACAACACTCAAAGCCATCGGTGACCTGGCAACAGTCGGGGGCGAGGGAATGACCAAGTACATCAAAGATCTCATGCCTGTCATCCTAGACTTCATGCAAGATCAGACATCTGACGCTAAACGCTTCTCAGCCCTGAAAGCTCTTGGCCAATTAGCCACCAACGCCGGATATGTGATAGAGCCATATCGCGAGTACCCAGAGCTTATGAACATTCTGATGAGCATAGTCAAAACAGAGCCTGAAAGTGATCTTAGGAGGGAGACCGTTCGACTAATGGGTACCCTTGGAGCCTTGGACCCGGACGAGTACCAGAAAATCATGGAGCAGTCGCCCGACAAGCATCTCATCTTGGAAGCACAAGCAATCACTGATGTGTCGCTCATCATGCAGGGCATCACTCCCTCCAATGAAGAGTATTACCCGACCATCGTCATCAGCACGCTCATGGGGCTGCTTAAGGATCCGTCTCTCGTGCAGTATCATACAGCGATTGTAGAGGCGGTCATGAACATTTACGCGACAATGGGCTTGAAGTGTGTACCATTCCTTAACCAAGTCGTTCCTGGTTTCCTTCACGTCATTAGATCGACACCAGCTGGGCGATCCGAAGGCTACTTCAACCAGCTTAGCCAACTTGTGCGTATCGTCCGCCAGCATATCCGCCCCTACCTGCCCAGCATCCTGGCGACCATCAAGGAATACTGGAGTAGCAGTCCGCAGCTGCAGGCCACCATTCTGTCCCTGATTGAGGCTATCGCTCGTTCACTCGAGGGCGAGTTCAAGGTTTACCTGGCCGATGTGCTACCACTCATGCTCAGTGTCCTCGACTCGGATCATACCGGCAAGCGATTACCTTCAGAGAGAGTGCTGCATGCCTTCCTGATCTTTGGCTCAAGTGCCGAAGAGTACATGCATCTCATCATTCCAGTCATGGTCAAGATGTTTGACAAACCGGGTCAACCTATCCAGATTCGAAGGCATGCAATTGAAACTTTGGGTCGACTTTCCAAGCAGGTCAACGTCTCCGAGTTCGCAGCCCGCATCGTGCATCCCCTCTGCCGAGTGCTTTCTGGAAGCGAGCCAACTCTGAAACAGACAGCTCTTGAGACCCTGTGTGCGCTCATCTTCCAGCTTGGTCCAGACTACATACATTTCGTACCAACGGTCAACAAAATTTTGATCGCGCACAAGGTGCCTCATGAGAACTATGGACGTATTGTATCCAAGCTACAAAAAGGCGAGCCTCTACCCCAAGATCTCAGTCCGGATGAGCGTTACGGCGAAGATGACGAAGACATGAATCCAGCCGAGATCCTTACTAAGAAGTTAGCGGTCAACCAGCAGCATCTTAAGCAGGCATGGGAGGCTTCCAACAAAACTACCAAGGAGGACTGGATCGAATGGATGCGAAGGTTCAGCGTCGAGCTCCTCCGAGAGTCTCCACAACAGGCACTACGCGCTTGCACGCCGCTCGGAAGTGTCTACAACCCAATCGCCAGGACACTGTTCAATTCTGCGTTTGTATCATGTTGGACTGAGTTGTACGACCAATATCAGGAAGAACTCGTCCGATCCATCGAAACAGCACTCACATCCCCCAACATTCCACCTGAGATATTACAGGTGTTGCTCAACCTGGCAGAGTTCATGGAGCACGACGACAAAGCTCTGCCAATCGATGTCCGGATACTTGGTATGTACGCCGGAAAGTGCCATGCTTTTGCCAAGGCACTGCACTACAAGGAGCTCGAATTCAACGCGGAGCAAAATTCCAGCGCTGTGGAAGCCCTCATCAGCATCAATAACCAGCTCCAGCAGACCGACGCAGCTTTTGGTATTTTGCGTAAGGCACAGAATTACCACGACGTCGAGCTAAAAGAGACCTGGTTCGAGAAACTGCAAAAGTGGGACGAAGCGCTTGCCGCTTATCAGAGACGTGAGCTTGAAGAGCCCGATTCTTTCGATGTGACCATGGGCAAGATGCGCTGTTTGCACGCACTGGGCGAGTGGGATCTTCTTTCCAGCCTGTCCAAGGAGAAGTGGGCCAATGCAACGCAAGAGTATCGTAAGGCGATAGCACCGCTTGCCGCGACGGCTGCGTGGGGTCTAGGCAAGTTTGCCGACATGGACAACTACCTTGGTGTCATGAAGGAGCAGTCGCCTGACCGCGCTTTCTTCGCCTCCATTCTCAACATTCACAACAACCGCTTCGAAATTGCCGTGGACGAGATCGCCAAGGCGCGAAAGGGTCTAGACACGGAGCTCAGCTCACTTCTGGGAGAGTCCTACCAACGCGCTTACCTGCCGATGATTCGCGTGCAGATGCTTGCAGAGCTTGAGGAAATCATGCAATACAAGCAAAACGAGGGCAACACTGATAAGCAGAAGAGCATGCGGAAGACCTGGATGAAGAGGCTTAGAGGGCTGCAACCGAACCCAGAGGTCTGGCAGCGTATGATCAAAGTGCGCCAACTTGTCATCTCGCCGCAAGAAGGCACCGACATGTGGATCAAGTACACCAACCTCTGCAGAAAGAGCAACAGGATGAATCTCGCAAACAAGGCTCTTCAGAAGTTGCTCGACATCGAGAGTACCGGTGACAGCACGGTCGTCGAATTCGTGCGCCACAACGCCCATGAGATTTCGCACCCGGTTGCGTACACAACTTACAAATACATGTGGGCCGACCAAAACCACAAGCAAGAAGCTCTCGATAGCATGAAGGACTTCACTGGCCGACTTTCAGAAGATCTTGCTATGAGGAGTAGAGCTGCGGCGAACCCGATGATGGCACAGAATGGCATGAACGGCATGTCCAATGGCCAACACATGTTCAGTAACATGAATCCCTTCGCTGCTACCAATGGACACAACGGAGTCAATGGTCTAAATGGCTCAAGCATGCTCAACGGTTCAGCCACAGGGTCTTCCCCCACCGATCTCGCCGACTGCCACCGTTTGCTAGCCAAATGCTACCTCAAGCAGGGCGACTGGCAACAAGAACTCCAAGACGGCGAGTGGGAGCACGAATACGTACATGAAATTCTTGCCGCCTATGCCGCTGCCACACGCTACAACAAGGATTGGTACAAAGCATGGCACGCCTGGGCGCTCGCCAACTTTGAAGTCATTAACTCAATCACGTCCAAGTCTGACCGGGAGGCTACTGAAGTGCCTAATAACATCATCCACGACCACGTCATCCCGGCTATCCAGGGCTTCTTCAAGTCTATTGCGCTATCATCGACTAGTTCACTACAAGACACCCTCAGGTTGCTTACACTATGGTTCAGTTACGGTGGCAGAGAGGGCGTCAACCGCACTATTACTGAGGGTACAAAGTCAGTTCCAATCGATACTTGGCTGGAGGTCATCCCGCAACTACTTGCCAGGATCAACCAGCCGAATGCTGTGGTCCGACAATCAATACACCAGTTGCTCATTGAGGTCGGCAAAGCGCATCCCCAAGCGTTGGTCTTCCCATTGACGGTGTCGATGAAGTCTGATGTGTCGCGACGTCAACGATCCGCCAAGGAGCTCATGGAGGCTATGCGCGAGCACTCACCAAAACTGGTCGAACAAGCTGATCTCGTCAGCCACGAACTGATCCGCATTGCTGTACTGTGGCATGAGCAGTGGCATGAGGGTCTCGAGGAGGCAAGTAGATTGTACTTTGGTGATCACAACATCGATGGCATGTTCGCCACACTCGCACCTCTCCATGCAATGCTCGACAAGGGCCCAGAGACACTCCGCGAAATCTCCTTTATTCAATCTTTTGGCCGCGAACTTCAAGAGGCGCGGGACTGGTGTAATACATTCAGGACATCTGGTGAAATAGGCGATCTTAATCAGGCGTGGGATCTCTACTACCAGGTGTTCCGCAAGATTGCCCGTCAACTCCCGTCTTTGATGACGCTTGAGTTGCAGTATGTGTCACCAAAACTCAAGGACGCACACGATCTCGAGCTGGCTGTTCCTGGAACCTACCAGGTCGGCAAGCCGGTTATTCGAATCATCTCATTTGATCCCGTCGCATCTGTTATTCAGTCCAAGCAGCGACCCAGAAAACTGGAGATGCGCGGCAGCGACGGCAAGGCGCACACCCACATTCTCAAGGGACATGAAGACATTCGTCAAGACGAGCGTGTCATGCAACTCTTCGGTCTCTGCAATACGCTGCTCTCCAACGATGTGGAATCACGCAAGCGCCACCTTAACATCCAACGCTATGCCGCAGTTCCGCTTAGTACGCAGTCCGGTCTGCTCGGCTTCGTCCCTAACAGCGATACTCTGCATGTACTTATCCGCGAGTACCGAGATAGCAGGAAGATTCTCCTCAACATTGAACATCGCATCATGCTGCAGATGGCACCAGACTATGATTGTCTCACTCTCATGCAAAAGGTCGAAGTGTTTGGTTACGCACTTGACAACACAACCGGCCAAGACCTGTACCGCGTCCTCTGGCTCAAATCCAAGTCTTCAGAAGCCTGGCTTGATCGCCGCACAAACTACACACGCTCGCTTGCCGTCATGTCCATGGTCGGATATATCCTTGGTCTGGGCGATCGCCACCCAAGTAACTTGATGCTGGATCGGGTCACGGGCAAGATTGTTCACATTGACTTTGGCGACTGCTTCGAAGTGGCCATGCACCGCGAGAAGTATCCCGAGCGTGTGCCGTTCCGTCTCACGCGCATGTTGACGTATGCCATGGAAGTCAGCAACATCGAGGGCAGCTACCGAACGACTTGCGAGCACGTCATGCGCGTCTTGCGAAGCAACAAGGAGAGTGTCATGGCAGTCCTCGAAGCCGTAAGTTCAACACCATTCCTCTTATCTACATCACCATGATGATGCTAACGAAGATCACCTAGTTCATACACGACCCCCTCCTAACCTGGCGTCTAAACCACCGCGACGCCTCCCCCGTCGAGCCAAATTACCCCTCTGAACGCCGCCAATCCATCATGGGCGGCGATCCCAACGCCCCCGGCGCAACTACCGACCCCCACCAAATGTCCAGCATCGTCGGCCGCCCCCGCCACCGCTCCTCCATCGCGCCCCCGCAGGCAAACGACGGCGTGGACGCAAAGGAAGTGCAGAACGCACGGGCACTCCAGGTCCTTAGCCGCGTGAAAGAAAAGCTCACCGGCCGCGACTTTGGCAAAGGCGAGGAGCTTGGCACCGAGATGCAGGTTGATCGGTTGATTAAGGAGGCGACGAATTTGGAGAATCTTTGTCAGCATTACATTGGGTGGTGTAGTTTTTGGTAGGTGAGGAGAGGGGGAGAAGTATGAGGCGGGGGGTGGGTGTCGGTATCATGGAGAGAGTGAGTGAGAGAGACAGCTGTATGGGTATACTTTTTTTTTTCTCCTTTTGTCTGCATCATGGGTCGCTCACCTAGGAAGATGGGATTTTGCAATGGCGGGTGGGGGCTTTAATGAATGGGAGCATAGCATAGGTGTTTATTGTCTTTATCCTAGTTCTTCTTCTTCTTCTTCTTCTTCTTCTTTCTGTTTTCTCCCTCAAGGACGTGGGCTTAGTAGGCTAGGATGTTCAGCTTATTGCATGTACTTTTATCAGATCATAGCCGGGAGGAGATGAATGAATGGATCGATGAGATCATTCATCACACACAAGCCAACGGCTCATTCCATGCGTCTCGTCTCTGTGCATCACGCCAGGTTGATCCAGTAGGATTTGAACGATTGCCTGATAACTAATCTGATGTTGGTGATGGTGATGGTCTACAGTCAAGTCTTGGTACATGACGGTGCGACCTTGTATCCCCCCCCCCCCCCCCCTTTTTTTTCTTAAACACGGTTTTTGCTCTTTGGTGTGGTGCTTGGCTTTTACCTTTCGCTCTCTTTCTTAGCCGCACATGTGTATCCCGAATTCCATCCGAAAATACAGCGACGTACACGGGGAGAAGGGGGTCTAGAACATTGTGGTATCGATATCGGTAAGCCTGTGCCGGCCTCTCACCATCTAGTAAAGTGTAGACCAACGAAGAACGTGGGGCGTGTGCAGTCTAGAACGAAGCGGTGTGGGGAGGGAGGGAGGGAGGGAGGGTTAGTGTGACAATGCGATTCCTTGTGCTGTTCAACGAAGAAAAAAAAAGAAAACAAACAGAGAAGTTGGAAAGGAAGCAAGGAGTGAAGCATGCGCCCATGCGCAGTTCTATACTGAGATGAACATCACATCTTTACCCTACTATAAATTCCAAATCAGAATTAGCGAATTAGTGTGTCGTCTTGAGAACAATTACGCGCCCCGTACGCAAGGAAGGATATGGAAGCAACTACCTGACTCGGCCAATGGCAGGTTTCCTGGTATCGATATCGGCGCGACGAAGCCAATACGGGAAGTTGATAAAGGCAGGGACTCTGATGCGCACACTGCATACCCCGTTATCGCCACCGAGCATGCATGGACGTGGAGATACTGCGGCGCGTGGGGACGCATATTGCTCGTCTGGCAAGGCAAGGCAAGGGGGCGCAGAGAATGATGCATGTGTGTATCATCCAGCATATGAAAACCCTCTCGGCCCAGGGAAATGCGTGCTTCGGACACAGAGAGCGCCCTGCGGGTATCAATGTTCTGTTGTTTGCGGAACCGTCTTTTCCTCTTCACTTTTCCCCACTTTTCCCCAGGATGCGGGATGACGACATGTCAACCAGTCTTTCGGGAAGCTTCAAGTTTTTTTCTTTCTTTTGGTAAAGGTAGAGGGTGTGAAGAAGCCGAGGTACTACCACCAATACCACTTCCCGAAGCAAACACTATTCCCATTGTAGATGCGATGGAAAAGCGCGTAGACATCACACTTGCGGGCCGCGTGGGGAAGCAAAGAAATAGTGTAGGATTCCGGCGTGGTTTGTGCGCGACGTTGGCATCGGTGAGGAAGGAGGATTGGGCTGTGCGGCCCGTGTCATCGACGATGTTGATAAAGCACACCAGGGTTCAAGTCGCAGAGAGGGTGGCGTGGCTACGTTGGCCCTGCGGCGTTTTTGAAGTATGCCCTAGCTCAATCTGGACGTCATAGTTTGCTCGGTGAGGGGAGAAGAAGAAGAAGAAGAAAAAGAAGGGGAAAAAGATGATGTTTTTTTCGGAAGAAGAAAGCCGTGGTCAAAGTTGTTCCTGCCGTTCTTGCCAGGTCCGATAGGCGCCATGTAACGGAACCAGAAAACGTCTTGATGCCCTAATAGCCGTACTAACCGTATGATCTGCACCATGCGATGGTAGAAGAAATGGTTCAGAAACGCAGAGGCAGCGCGATGTTACATGGTGATGAGTGCTTCTTGTGGAGCCTTCTGTTGTTCACTAACGGGTGGCCGCAGTACCAAGTGCGCCGAAGCAGACAAAGACGTTATATGGCCGAAGATGAAGCCGGTAAGCTTACTGTCGCGTGTGGTTGGGCTTGCGTTCCCATGTAGGTTGGGCATTTGTTGACGTTCCAGAAAGGTCGTGGGCTGAGTTTATGGTTCCATAGTCTGGCCGTGTCGGTGTTGCCATGCCGAGTTGCTCCCGGGCCAGCAGCGCCCAGGCTCAGGCTCGAGCTCGTTGCAACAAGCGCTGGAAGCGCAAGACATGGCGAATGCAATGATAGCGTTTATTTCCACCAATGATGCACTATGAGACCCTTATTTCTGGGTGCCGTCATAAGTGACGGAACGGCTGCAAGTGAGTCTGAAACGGACAGCTGCTTAAATCCCGAGTTCCCGCTAGAACAATGCTTCCAAGGATGCCGGATAGATAGCCGAGATGGTGTGGCCGCTATGGCGACGTTGCTGGCTTTTGGTTCGTCCAAGCTGGAAGTGCGGCAGATCGACAGTGTGGGGACCTTGTCAGAAAATGAGGTAGCGGTGCAGGCGGGAAGGGGGCAGGTACATAGAGCGCTGCTATCTCCTATCTTAAGTTTCAGCGGTTTTCGAGCATTCTGTCGTTTTCCTTGGTTTTTCTGGCTGCAGTTGGTTGCTGCTCAAGAAGCACCGAGTAAGAGAGACGCGGGACGTGTGACATCACCACCAAACCTACTACCCGACACCTATTCGCTGGCCCCGCATGTCCCCTGCGACCTGACACTTGGCAACATGAACCGAAATAATCAGAACCTCGCTATTAGTCGCCTGCCTACTGCCGATAGCTTCCCGCCCTTCTCCAACATCCACAGGCCGGAATCGCGCGCTTCAACCGAGTCGGCATCGAGCGCTGAGGAGCGCCTGCAATGGCGCAGTCACCCCAATGTCGCCACGCCGCATCCGGACCTGGCAGGACAGAACCCATTCGAGGACCCTAACCTGGCCTTGTCGTCACCGCTGCGTGGCGAGGGCGAGGCTTTTGGTAACCATGGACAGGAGCAGATCGAGAAAGAAGAAGTCGAGGAAACCTACCATGACCATGAGAGGACCGAGACCAACTCTACCGAGGAGAAGTCCGAGGACCAGCGCGAACCAGCGCCTCTAGCCGCCATCACCAGCAATGGCAGCACCAGACGTAGCGCGCGAGGTACACTGCAGTCTAGTGTGCCTGAGAGGAGGAGGAAGTTGAGCTTCAAAGAGCGTATACGCCATTTTACCTGGACCTGGTTCTGTCTGACAATGGCCACCGGAGGCATTGCCAATGTCCTATACACCGTCCCATTCCGCTTCCGCGGTCTCTACGCCCTCGGCTGCATTTTCTTCATCCTCAACATTGTCTTCTTTCTGTTCAATTGCGCCATGATTTCCTGCCGCTTCTACTTCTACCCGCGGACCTTCAAGGCTTCGTTCCTGCATCCTACCGAGAGCTTATTCATACCAGCGGCTATAGTAAGCTTTGGTATCATTCTCATCAACATCAGTCAGTACGGTGTTGATATGGCTGGCGTGGGAGAATGGCTGGAGAGATGCATGATTGTGCTTTTCTGGATGGACTGTGGGCTTGCCGTTTGCTTCTCCGTAGGCATCTATTTGCTCATGTAAGTCAATCCTGCGATCAATCCGCTACTTCAACCTAACACATATAGGTGGTCCACGACGACATTCACAATCTCTCAAATGACACCCATCTGGATCTTCCCCGCCTATCCCCTACTTATCATCGGTCCTCATGCCGGCAATCTAGCGCCCAAGGTAGAAGACCCGGAGATCTCTCTTACCATTATCTTGACAGGCTATGTCATCCAAGGCATCGGTTTCCTCGTCTCGCTCATGATCTACGCTGCCTTCATCTACCGTCTCATGACGCAGAAACTTCCCAAGGAATCGCTTCGCCCCGGTATGTTCATCAGTGTCGGTCCCTCGGGCTTCACCATTGCCGGAGTTGTCATGATGGGTCAGGAACTACCCAAGACCGTGTCAAGTGACTTCATGGGCGAAGGGAATGGTGAACTCGCTGGCAAAGTCGGCATGATTTGCGCCAATTACCTCGGACTCTGGCTCTGGGGTCTTGCACTCTGGTTTTTCTTGATCAGTGTTGGCGCGCATTGGTCCTGTGCCAGACGAGGCAAGATGGATTTTGCCATGACATGGTACTCGTTCATCTTCCCCAACACGGCCCTCACGACATCGACTTTTGCCATTGCCCGCTGTCTCAACCGCAACAAACCGATTGAATACCTCGGGTGCGCCATGACTATTGCTCTCATCGCCATGTGGTTCTTCGTAATCTTCATGAACGTTCGGGCCGTTGTCATTCGTCAGATACTCTGGCCAGAGAAGCAAGAAGATAGGACCGAGGGAGGCTGGAAGCAACAGAGCGCAGAGGAACAGCAGAGGAGACAGCGCGAAAGAGAACTTGCTGATGGAGGAGAAAGCATGAGGGATCGAGCGTGGAGTCGAGCAAGAACTTTGCAGAGGAGGGATCGAGTTGTCACCGACGATGCGATGGGAGCCCCGATGCCAGCATTGCAAAGGTCCCAGACTGAGGCTATGGCCAGGAAGAGGGGATGGAGTTTCAGGAGGTGAAGACCAAAAAAAAATAAAAAAATCGCGTGCGATGCAGTCATGGTTTGGAGTACGGTGCTGCATGCAAAGTTTGCGATTGTTTGCCGCTTTTTGTCGGATTAGTTGATACCCCCCTTGAGCGTTTCGCGACAGAATGTGTCATTACGTGTATTATGGTTACGAAAAAAAAAGGCTATTTGGGTTTTACGCGTATATAGTGCTATGCCCAGAACACAAAACAGATTGTATATCGATGAGCTATTCTTGAGCTACTTTGAAAGAAAAAAGCTTGTGTTGATCACTAAGAAAAACGGCTGTTGCCGTGACGTAGTGGGAACTCCGTCAGCGTTCCCACCCCCACTTCCCCACGCCCAGACTCACCACCAACATCGTGCGCAGGTAGAACAAAGTGTTTAGCACCAATTGAATTGCAGTGGGAATTGCGGTAAGTTAAGCGACTGCGGGCGCATTCGAAAAAGGTAGGTGCTGCATACGTGCAGTTTATTTAAATCCGCGTTCTAATCCCGCGCACTACCCTTTCCCTCTCACTTTACCCCAGATTTCCAGTTCAATTATCACTAATGTATTTATCAGATCACCCTTTACTCTCATATTGTGATGCTACAGTCTCCTGCGAACCGCGCAGCCAACGCCTCACCCCGTGACATGAGCGATCAAGCGATTTCCCCTTCGAGCGATATCATCTACACACCACCCGAATCCGAGACCAGCATGACTTCCCCAACCGACGCCGGCGAGAGTAAACATTCGCCAAGCCAAGCAAATGCAAGTGAAATCGTCGATCGGAGCACCACCACCATCACAGCATCACACATCCCATTACCCGTCTCCGCACAAGACATTTCAGGCGCCGCATCCAACATCAGCAAGCGCGAGTACATCTACTTCCTGCCGTATCCCCTCCCACCAGGAACAGAGATACCGTATTCGATTCATCTCCCTGAGAAGAACCCTCTGAACCTGCCATCGCATCAATTTGAGCCGACAAGCACCTTGGTGCTTACGAGTCCTCTGAAGACATTTGTCGATGTACGCATGTACAAGGCGTTTGACACGCTTACGGCATCCATTATAGATGACCGTACCAACGACGACGACGGCGACAACAAAAACAACAGCAACAACACAGCAGCCACAAACCGCGGCTCAACCCAACCCCTCGAATGGGCCTTCGCCGGAACCTCAACCTCAGTCCCGACCACGCCCCTTCCCTCCACGACCGAGCAGGAATGGAAGAACGTCACGCATTCCACTTGGACGCACTGGGTCGACTCGCGGTTTTCCGTCGGCGACCCAAACATCCCCGTGGACGAAGGCGACATGTACCCCATTTCGCGCGATCTGACGCTCGAAGTGGGTCATGCATGGCATCCGGCGCTGAAGGCAGAGAAGACGCATGAGGAGATGTGGAGGGATGAGGATGTGCTATCTACTCGTCTTGGCTCTGATGACACTACCACCACCACTACTGGCAAAGCGAAGAGTAAAATCTGCGTCGTACTGCGCTGCCAGGCGGATGTAGCTGGTGTTCGTGGCGTTGTTGTTCGCGTGGGCCAGTATGTGCAGGGTGTGCTAATGCGGGGGGATAAGACGACGGCGGAGCGCTGGGAGTGGCGGGCGGAGAATGAGGGTAGGGGTGAGGTGGAGAAGTGGCAGCGGACGGTTAGGGTGGGAGATGAATTTTTACCTTGTGCGGTGGCGTTTCGGACGGCGGTGTTGGCTGTTGGGGGGAAGGTTCGGTTTCATGAGTTTGAGTGGGTTGTCGAGGAGGTTTGGGAGTGGCTGTAGGCGGATGGATCGATGGATGAGTTCATGGCAAGGGAGCTTGTTACAAGATGAAAAGAAGACATGGGAAAAGTAAATGTCTATTAAAAAAAATTTGTCCCGACTTTGGAATTCCAGAATACCCCTAGATCCACCAACTCCAGTCCTCTCTTGTCAACAATTGTACCCCCATCCACCCTGCCCACCCCCTCTCCCCCCCAAACTCACATTGACCCCTCTCCCACCAACCCCCTCCTGAATCGCCCTCGCAAACTGGAACCCCTGACTCAGCACGCCCAACGCCCCATCGACACCCGCATGTCCCGTAATCGAGCCCGGCGTCCGTGGATCCTCAGCCTCTTCCATGACACGCCTCATCAGCTCCTCACTCGCCTCGCCCTGAAAACGTTGCAGCACCAGCCTCTTGATCGCCACACTCCACATACCCCACCACTGCTCTTCGCTCACAGTCGTATACTCCTTGACACCCTGCTCGTTGATACGCCACCAAGGCCACTCAGCGCGCACAACCGCGTACCGTTTGGTGGCGAGGAAGAGATAGGGCCAGGTGAAGAGCCACAAGAAGGTCAGGTAGAAGATCCAGCAGACCCAGGTCTTGAGCCTGAGCTCGTTGATGCGCGTGCAAGTATATATGTCAACGTTGCTTTCCTCAACGGGGAAACTGATGTGCAGGTTGCCGCGGTAGTTGGTCGACCGGATCAGCGCCTCGATCTGGAGGCGGAGCCAGGCCTTGTCGAAGCCGGTAACCTCACGGCGGAGCCGGAATATGCGCAGGAGACGGGGCGACGCACAGTAGCGATGACACCACTCTGTCAGACTTGGTACTGGGGCATCGCCGACTTCGAGATCGTGGTTTGAGCCCGCGCCACGCTGCTTGAGGATCGTGCCGCGGTGCGTTTTCTCGCTGTTGCCGACGGTGTCGAGGGTCATTGTTGAGGTGTCGGCCTCGTTGAAGGACTTGTGCAGGTAGCGTTGCAGGTTCATGACGATCCGGAAGTCGGTCACGGCGCGCGATTCTTGCTTGTCGCCTTTCTTCACCGTTTCGCGGTGTGTGCCCATGATGTAGATGAGTGGGACCGGGGCGGCTTTGGCGAGCGTCCGGATGGCGTTTTCGAGTGCAGTCGGATCGTGGTCGTATATCGGATCCATGATGTTGATTGTTTCCGCTATGCATGGCTTGCCGTTCTTGAAGCTGGGGCTGTTGTGGTCGGTTCGTGTGGTCGGGGGTGTGACATGGCGGATGGGAAGTGCTGCGGCGGGATTGATGTTGCCAGCTTCGCTGTCGGTGTATGAGGGAGGGAGACCAGAGGGTCCAGGTGCGTCGGCGTATGCGTAGTCGTCGGGTGTCGTGTGAAGGGATACGGCGTCTGGGTCGTCGCGGTAGCTAGGCGGGGGGTCGGTAGGCCTGCCCATGATGATGTGCTTGGATGTGAGAAGTCACGGGAAGCGCCTAAGGAAAGTGGTTGGAAGGAAAGAGAGATGGTGTTAGACAAAGGAGTATACCAGGGCGTATCTCAGGTGGGCAGGGGACGACCGGTGAGACGGCACATGCGTCTCAGCGCCATCTTCAGGCAACCACTGACTTATTGGCCTGCGAGGGATTTTGATACGCGTTATACTTGCACCTGCTATATTTTCGAGGTTTTATGGCGCCACTATGAAGCGCTCAGCATGTTTATCAGTCCATAGACGGGGGCCATTTTCACATGCTTCCGCGTTACTGGATGGCGTAGTGATAATCATGGCGCGGGGAAGGGTCGCGCGCCGGGACGCTAAACTGAGCTTAACTCCGAAGCCAAAAATTTGGAGCTTGACGCGACAGTGGATGCGACGACTCCCCGCGCAAACCATATACCTTCGTCTTTTGGAGATTAGGCCGCCACAATCTCAAATCTGGCCTCCATCACCCCCTGGATACGCCGTGTATGTGGATTGCGGATCCCTCCGACCCTCGCCTGCAAAGCATGGGCTGCTGGTAGCTCTTTTCCTCGCGCATTCCACACTTCGCCCAAGATGGCTTCCAACGACGTTCCCATGGCCGACGCGCCTGCGCAAACAATCGATGCGATGCCCCAGGCTGGCCAGCATATAAGCCACGAGGGCCAAGAGTACACCACCATCAAGGAAGGACTGGCCCACATCCTCGTCCCTCACGACGTACCTACCTCGACCGACCCGAGACTGTCCAAGGAGGAGACGCAGAAGCAACAGGTCTTCTACAACCCCATACAACAATTCAACCGCGACCTAAGCGTACTCGCGATCAAGACGTTTGGTCGGGATTGCATAGAGCGCAAGTCAAAGAAGCATGAGCAGTTCAAGAAGAAGAATGAGCGGAAGAAGCATCGGGCGCAAGAAAACCGCGCGGCGCAGGATGCCACAAACGACGTAAACGAAGCCGTCAAGACGTCTGGCGCGGATGGGGACGTGTCATTGAAGAGGAAGCTCGCAGATAATGAGATGGACGATGGTGCAGGCCTCTCTAAGAAGCAGAAGGTCGTAGAGAACGGTGACAACGAACTGGATGAGGAGCATGGGGAGAAGGCAGCCTGGAAGCCGTCATTCAGCATACTTGACGCGCTGTCTGCAACTGGCCTCCGTGCTCTACGGTACGCCCAGGAAATTCCTTTCGCCACCGCCGTCACAGCAAACGACATGTCGAAGAAGGCGGTGGATTCGATCAATCTCAATGTGAAGCACAACAAGTTGGAGGACACCATCACGGCCAACACTGGCAATGCTATAGCCTACATGTACAGCTACTGCGACAAGAAGGGCTACGACGTGATAGACCTTGACCCATACGGGACCGCGGCCCCCTTCATCGACTCGGCTATTCAAGCCATCAACGACGACGGCATGCTATGCGTTACCTGCACTGATTCTGCCATCTTTGCATCGCATGGCTACCTGGAAAAGACATACTCGCAGTATGGTGGTCTGCCGTTCAAGGGCGAACCGTGCCACGAAGGTGGATTGCGCTTGATCCTCCACGCTATAGCATCTTCGGCAGCTCGATATGGCATGGCCATTGAGCCGCTACTTTCCCTCTCCATCGACTACTATATTCGGGTTTTTGTAAGAGTGCGAAAAGCGCCCAATGACGTGAAGCTGCTCGCAGGCAAGACCATGCTCGTCTACCACTGCGAGAGTGGCTGCGGCGCATGGTCTACCCAGTTCCTCGCACGGAACAAGGTCACTAAGAACAAGAACGGCGACCCAATGTACAAGTACGGCTTTGCCCAGGGGCCTTCCGCGGACCAGCACTGCGAACATTGCGGTCACAAGACCCACCTCTCAGGACCAATGTACGGCGGGCCGCTGCATAATGTCGGTTTCGTCGAAAGAGTACTAGCGCAGCTGAACGAAGTTGACCGGCAAACGTACCCGACGATGGATCGCATAGAAGGCATGCTGCACACGGCATTGGAAGAAATCACTTTTGGCACGAAGCTAGAGAAGTCGAATGGGGCGCGAAAGACCGAGGTTCTAGATCCCCTCATTCCAAAAGCCGATCCTGCAGAGATAGACCACCACCCATTCTTTTTCATACCCAGTTCGGTAGCCAAGGTCGTTCACTGCTCCGCACCGCCGTTGGCAGCACTGCGCGGTGCGCTACGACACGCGGGGTTCCGAGTGACCATGAGCCACTGCAAGCCCGGGTCCATCAAAACGGATGCGTCGTGGAAAGACATTTGGCACGTTATGCTCGAATGGGTGCGGCAAAGAGCACCGCTCAAGAACATGCCCAAGAAAGGGAGCGCGGGCCATGCTATTATGGCAAAAGCAAGCGCAACCGGGCATACCATGACAGCAACTGCAGACCCAGCGCCTGCTGCAGTGCCGGCCGATGCGGACACTGAGATGGTTGCTGAAGTCTCGGAGACGACAGCGGCAAAAGATCTGCCTGCTTACCTCAACACCAAGTTCGAGGTCTGCTTTGACGAAAAGCTGGGCAAGGATCATGACAGAGGCAAATATGTTCGCTACCAGCTTGCTCCACGCGAGAACTGGGGCCCGATGTCGCGCGCGAAATAATTCTCTCGTGACGAATAACACCACTTCAGCTAATGCATCCATGCTTGCGCGATATCGATGTAATTTCGCTCTGCATTCTTTTCACACACACACCTCTCTCCAATAATCGTCTCGCCCGTGACCATGATGTTCGCCGCTCGTCAGATCTCGGCGTACGCTGCGCAGATCTGACGTCATCGGAAAGCGATGCGAGCCCATGCTGCATCGGAGAATCCCATCTCATCTCACTTGCCCATCTTGCTTGCAGATGCACATTGTTTTTCCCTGGCCAAAGCGTTCATCAATGTTTCGATCCTCAGCCCGCCCCCTCCAGACGTTTTTTCTTTTCAACCTGGGGAGCGTGCTGTCATGTCCGCACCAGTAAGCAGCCACGCAGACGTCTGTCTGCATCTGTACCTGCAGATTCACTATGGAAAAGGTCCAGACGATGGTGTAGGTAGAGATTCAACAAAGGTTGGGGCAACCACGCGAGACATGAGCTCCGCGGAGACGGGTGGTCGAGATTCAGTCCAATTTCTCAGCATTGACTCTACACCGGGTGTAATGCTTAAGCGTTGTACTACTCCCAATGAGCACTGGCGACCACACCGGAGCCTTGGAAGCAACCCGGTTTACAGTTGTAGTTGTTGATCTATTACGGGGCGGGAACGCTAGCAGCTCAAAAGCTAGAGAGCTCCACCATGTCATCACGTCGTCACGTTTTAGCCCGCGGCAAATACTGTACTTTCAACCCCTGCGAGCACGCATTTTCGCAGCGCCCAGGACGTTTCTGCAGGCACAAAGAAGCACGGAGGACAAACTCTGCTCTAGTGACGCACTTGATTCGTCCGCCACCGCTTCCCGATGCCAATCCCGCAAACCGCGTGTTGTGGCCGACTTCTCCATGTTTGTGGCCTGTACTTCCGCGTCGATAAAGTCATGAAGTCATTGCGTGTTAACCTCTTTGGGCGACGTACCCTTGGTGTCATCGATTGGAAATTGTTTGCAAATAGCGCGTACGCGATGCGGTCACTGCTGCTCAGTGTTTGTATATAATGGGTTGGCACCTCTCCCATGGTTTCTGCTGTACAACACTTCGACCCGACAATTCACTTCAAGATGTTGACCAAGAGCCTTTTCACCACCTCGGTGTTCGCAGCATGCGCTGCCGCCGCCCCCAGGC
This sequence comes from Stemphylium lycopersici, assembly GCA_003268315.1. Taxonomy (NCBI): domain Eukaryota; kingdom Fungi; phylum Ascomycota; class Dothideomycetes; order Pleosporales; family Pleosporaceae; genus Stemphylium; species Stemphylium lycopersici. The sequence continues at coordinate 70,975 of QGDG01000064.1, forward strand.
CTCAGGATGGCAACAGTGCCATCCCCAGCTATGATGGCGTTGCAGGCTACACTGGCGCCGATGCCAGCTTCTCAGTTACCTTCACCCCAGCTGAGACTCCTGCCACTTCTTTTGGTCCTGCCTCCCAGGTTCCTGCCATCCACACAACTGGCTCAGGTCCTCCCCGTAGGAGCTCAGACTTGACTGGTCCTACCAGCCATGGACCTTACATGGGCACTCCCACTACCACAGGAGCTGCTAAGGCACCTACCACCCTCGGCACCGCCATTGCTCCTCTGCCACCAAACCCCATGGCTACCTACTACAACACCAATGGCAAGCCTCAGGACCCAATGCCCATTCCTTACATGCCTGCTGGTGGTCTCGGCACCAACGGCACCGAGCCTCGCTACATGGTGAACAGCGACTTCGACTACGAGTCCATCGCCCTTGGTCTCTATCAGGAGTGGATCGAACTTGACCTGTTCAACAACGGTCTGGCCGTCTTCTCCGACCAGGACTTTATCGATGCTGGTCTGACTGCTGAGGACCGCGCCTACATTGCTTTCATGGCTGTCCAGGAGTCTGGCCACGCCACTCTTCTCAGCAACATGCTTGGCGAGACTGCTCCTCCCCAGTGCACCTACAACTACCCATACCGCACTGTCCGTGAGTTCATCGACTTCAACATGAAGTTGACCCGCTGGGGTGAATCCGGTGTCTGGGGTTTCCTTGCTCACCTTGATGCCCGCGAGGTTGCCAATCTCCTCTCGCAGTCCATTGCCACTGAGGCTCGCCAGCAAATCTCTTTCCGCCAGATGATGGGTCTTCCCGCTCAGCCTGTATGGTTCGAGACTGGTATTCCTCAGTCATGGGCTTGGACTTATCTCGCCCCCTACATCAGCTCTTGCCCAGAGAACACCACTCGTCTCGCATGGCAGAACTTCCCCGCTCTCTTTATCGACAACCAGCCCAACCCCAATCGTTTCTCGCCCAACGACACCAAGGCTGGTGAGGTTGTCGGCAACCGTGTCGCTGATCCCTCCGACTCCACCATCCCTGCTGATGAGAGCTGCGTGAATGTCAACGGTACCGAGCACCCCGGCTACTCTTGCGGCCCTGCCATCTCGCGCAACCGCACTCAGCCCCTCTCCTTCCCCGGCAAGCTCGTGAACCTTACCTGGGAGAACCCTGGTCAGGCTGTCGGTCCTAACATGTCCTACATCACCGATACTGTTGCCGGCACCCCTGCCTTCGTCGCCTGGGTCTCGCAGCTGAACTTGACCTATACTCCTCTTGAGATCACCGGTGACAACACTGGTTACACCTACCAGCCTGCCGCTGAGGTCTACGAGGGTGACCCCGCCGTCAACGACACCATGTTCATTGCCCTTACCGACTCCAACCCCTACCTTACCCCCTTCAACCTCAGCATGATCAACCCTCATGTTGTCGCTCTTGGTCTTTACCAGGCTGGTTAAGCGTGTGGAGATGTAGATTTAGAATTGGAGAGGCTTATGAGCTATATAATTAGGACGAGAGAATGTACGATGGTGCATAGACGTGGACGTGGAAGTAGTGGATAATGCGTAATGATACCAATACATCATGAATAAGAGAAGCTTTTTAACTTTACTACAGTGACGCAACACTTGTAACTGATGACAATGATGTTTCGAAATCGCAATCACGTGTGCTTGGCCCTTGTCATGCATACATAAACTCTCCTTTCGCGCCACCTACTACACTTTCTTTCATGTATTCACACACGTGAGGGAACTCTTATATCTAAGATTATTGGTAGATGGGTGATGCCTCCTATTCCATTTTCTCCAAAACGTCCTAACGCAGACTTTTTGTTTCCTTCCTGTGATCTTTTAAATTCTTTGAAAATGTTGTTACATGTGGCCTCCCTTATCTCTTAAATCTAAACCGTAACCTTGTACGGGAGTTTTGTCCTTGTTGTGCTACGTCCCTGCTAGGACTCTCGAAATACTATGGCGTTTGCGTCTGCCTGAAAAAAAAAAGAATAGGAGAGTCATGCGTTTGGAGTGAGGAAAAACAACAGATGGCGACAATATGTACACCGACTTACCTGTTTTTTGGCATGTTCAAAAAAACCATCTGGGTGCTGCGCATGTGGTCTGCGCCTCTTCCCCCTCTTTCTCCCTCCGAGAAGTGTGTAGCATGGAATTCAAGAAAGCGGGGAACGATGAACAGATGCTCGAAATCCAAAAGAAACAAGTCATCTAATAGATACATCCTCGGAGTTCAGAGTTGGCGACAAGAGCAGAGAAGGCGTATAGGTATATCAAACTCGCTCGCTCTCTTACTCCCTCTTTTCTCCACAAACATTCTATTTACTGTGCATTCCTAAAGCCACGACCAATACTTACATGTCAGGCTTGCCCGGCTCCGCGCCGCGACCTTTCGAAAAATTTGTGTACTACTCGGAAATGCTTCCCGTTCTTTGGAGCCTAGAAACGATATCGGGAGCATTCATGACGAGCGCTTGCATAAAACAGCATAATGAGATCGAATGCGCCTGCGGGGTGTGCAGGGCATGTATAAAACATCTCCTTCGCGCCTTTTTTCATCTTCCTTTCTATCCCCCACTATTGCACGACTTTGTCTAAACCCCCAACAACAGCGAGGTCATGTTTCTCCTATCCTGCTCCCTCCAGTGCTTTGCGGAAAGAAGCAAGAGTAACCACTACCTCTACAATGTTTTCTCCCCTCTCGAAGACTTGGATTTGAACAAAAAAAAGAATCCACCCCGAGTCGAAATTTCGACATTCCTATACGAAAATCATCACGGGATGCTACATGGATCCCCCCGGACGGTGGGAAAGTCTGGTATGTAAGTCTTCTCTTTCTTAGCTACTACGCAAAGACAACTAAAAAGGGCAGAACTCATGATCATGTCTTCTCGTCCTCGAGAGCTTGAAATATCAACAGTAGCACCAGCATGTCAATGTTTCTGTAAAATAAAAATAACGCACGGCGGGCCGTCTAATGGAATCGCGGAGCTATCAGAGAAGGCGGGTGTATAAATACTACTCTCTCCTCCTTTTCTTAAAATCATTTCTACTACTGAATCGTTTCTTCACTTTCTGAAAAGCAGAATGAGGCTCACCATGTGTTTTTGTCCTTCTTTCTCCCTCGCAGAGGAGAATCTGTCTAAATTTGTTTTTGAATACAATCAATGCCTGTCTTCTTCCGAGTTCTCAGACGTCTATTGCTAAACAGCATGGCTATTTCCTCCAAACTGGTTGGATCAATCCGCATGACTCTGCCTCCCGGGGAGCCGTGTATATGAGGTCCTCCCACTCCTCTTGTACTTCTACTACCACTGTCCCACTCCTCCTTTCTTAACAAATAACAGGAATACCCAGTGTTCTTCTCGCTGCCAGCAGCTATATTCTAAAACCAACAATACAAGTCTCATGCCGTCTGGCTGCGCACAATTCTTTGTGCATAAGACACCGGAGTTGAAGATGAAATCAGCCCGAGTTCATGGCCGCGGCGGCTTGGGAACTTTGCGGTGTAGACGTGCGATGGTCCTAGGGATTTCAGAACCATTAATTACCCTTGCATGTGGACGTATGGAGGTAATTCGTGATGGGTTCACGGAGTACAAAAAAATCCCCTAACCTTGCCGTACTCTCGGCTCTCTTCATCCAAGAACCCACCGTGTTATGGTCGGTGTTAAAACAAAAGGGTCAAGAATGCCCATTCTCCTCTCCTCGGCTATTGTTTGAAATTTGCCTAGAGGCCCATTGGATATCAACATGTCGTTCTGCGTCGCTCCAGGGCGGAAATTTAAAACCTGTGCTGTTGAGATAGTGGGCATCGAGTGAACCAGGAGAAGTGCCTTTTATGTGCTTTGGACATTGTGCTGTGTTCCCCCCCCCCCCCCCCCCCCCCCGTTTAATTAGGAATATGTGCAAAGAAACGATGATGTCAACCAGCGCGCCAGCCTTAACTCTAGTAATTGTCCAAAGCTAGACAGACCCTGCAAGATTTGAGCTCTACATCTATTCATCATTTTCATCTCGACCTCTATCCTTTCATCTCTAACCCAAGTCACATACATTATCTGGCGTGCGTGCTGATCCTGACCTAAGGCAACTCTCTCCCTATGTACGTGCTGTTCCCAAGCACGTGATTTCACAATATGCGGCCAAGTCACACACACACACATACCTACAAGCAATGACAGTGTATGCAACACAAATCTCAAGCCAGTTCATTTTTTCTCTTTGGCAACAAATACGCACCGTTCATCTTTCCAAAAACAAAAGGCTTCTTCTTCTCAACTGCAAATTGCTGCTGTGCCTGTCCACACGATTACACAGGCGTGTTGTGCCCATGTAGATCGTAAGAGAACCGTGCGGAATCGGGACCCTTACTATCAACCCCCCCATCAAACCCACAAAAGCACGTGTCTCAAAGTGGTATGAACGAAGAGAAAAAGGGTAAACGCATCTCCACTTAAAAACATCCTCATCGAGCAGCTCTCTTTTCTCTCATCTCCCATCTCCCATCTCCCATACACCGCCATTTCAATTCCACCCCAATCAAACATGTGTGATATCAAAACAAAAAAAAAATAACGTATCAAAATATCACCATCATCCTGCAACCCCATCTATCTGTCTGCCTCTCGCAACCCATTTATCCACTACACAAATAGTCATGAAAAACTATAACCCCTCCCTAAACACGCTCCTCCGGCTCTCCGTCGGACTGTTGTCTGTACTATCAGCACTCCCATTCTTTCCTTGCTGCCTCGCACTAGGCATAGTCGCCGTCGCAGCCCCGTGATAGCCCGTATCGGCATCCATAACTGGCCGTGGACTGACGCCTCTCAGACTCGCCGCATTATCATCACCAAACGGATTCCGTCCACTCTGTGCATCGAGGTGCTCGTCGTAAGAGTCGCGCGTGCGACTGCGTCCACGGGCGGGTTCGTGAGTCGCATACGGGTTCGCGGTCTGAGGCTGGGTAGACGCCGGTTCGTGGAGACCGAGTTCCTGTTCTTCGTAGTATGCCTCGTCGCCGACGCGCGAACTCCACGCTTCGTCGGGATCCAAGCGGCTTCCTGCGCCGCGGCCTCCGCCGACGCCGCGGCTGCTGCCGTTGAAGCCGGCGTCTTCGTAGCCGCTGCCCGTCGTGTATCTGTTGTTGCGGTTCTTGAACTTGCGCACTTGGGTGTCGATCCAGCCTTTGATGCCTGTGGGTGCGGGACCCGGGTAGTTGGTCGCACCGCTGTCTGTCGACCGGCTAAATGCTACCATGGGGTTCATTGATGGTGGTGGCAGCCCATTGCGTGAGGCGTTCCATCGCGCGTAGAAATACCAGCCAAAGTACGAGATGGACAGTACGAGGAGCAGTATTATGATAAAGACTAGCCAGCCGTTCATGGTGGCGGTGGCGGTGGTGGTGTGGGTGTATGCGTGAGGGTGAGATTAGGGTCGCATGTGCGTGTTGGCGGTGGTGATCGCGAGTGTGCGGACGCCGTGGATTGGGGTTTCCGGTTGTCGCGGAATTGGGTGTCGTCTCCTAATGCGGGACCAGGCGACGGGGACGATGATCTGCGGGCGAGTCTGGTATATGTCGTCCTCTATCCGCGCCGCAATGCTCAATGTGTTGGTGTAGCTGACAGGCGCGGCTGAGCTGCCCTTTGGCTCCAGGCTTCTTCCTCAGTACCCGTTGCCAAGTGATGACGTAACAACTGCTTACGCCGCTGCCCGCAACCACGTAGATGACAGGTATGTTGGCATTGGACGGCGAATGCGCTCAACGTCTGCAATATAAACACATTTGTCCCTTTTCCTGGCGGAAATGTTTTCGTTTTCGCGCTCATAATACACGACGCGCACGCTTGGTTTCAGATTGATGTGTGCTTTTTTGTCTCGCGCGACCACATGCGCCCAATTATTGAACATGACGCACGGAGACTAGCGCGCCTGTAAGACGATAAAAACGGGGCAGGCGGCATTGGCAGGGTGCCATTAGGCCGCGGTGTTTGTCTGGCATGATGGCGACATTGGTGTAGCTAGATGTAGTCGCTTACGACGAGAGGTGAATTATCAATCAAATATAACAAAACTTGAGGGCTGCCTTCAACATCTTCTTGATCAAGATTTCATGACTAAATAGTCAACCCCTCAGTGTTATCATCGCCCAACTCCACACGCCTGACTCGGTCCCTCCGTTGACCCCCAAACCATGGTTTCTACAAACGACACCACAGAGCCGAGGGAGATCACTGCGTCTTTCCGAGATGAAGACGGTACCTCCGAATTCACGATCACGTTACAAGAAAACAGCGATGCCACAAAACCTCCATCCTTTGTCAAGATTAGCAAGCGCAGCACTACCCCACCAAATGCGCCTGATACATCATCGCAGCGAGAAACCCACGTCGTACTCTCCGTAGGATCTGGCGACCGCCAAGCAGAAAACTTCTTCCAAAATGTCGTCACGCCAATCCTCAGTACCGCCATCTATGGAGACGAAGGCTTGTCGAATCTAAAGATTCATACCACGACCTCAGCCACCACCATCTCGGAACTCACACAAAACACCTTCTTCCCCGCCGCAAACAGCAAAAAGCCACTCCGTATCATCCTGCTATCGGGCGACGGCGGCATCGTCGATCTGGTAAACGGCCTGCTGTCGCAGCCTCAAAGCGATGCCTACATCTCACCAGAGGTAGTCTTACTACCCCTCGGCACGGCAAACGCCCTCTACCACTCCATCAACGCAGGGAAAAGCATGACTTGGGGTATCGACGCCCTGTCACCAAGCACCACCATAGCCAAGCCCCTTCCCGTCTTCACAGCCACATTCTCGCCAGGCGCGCGCTTACTAGTCGACGAGGCCCGCAGCGAAGAAGCCTTACCGAAAAACGACCAAGGTAACGGCATACTACACGGCGCGGTAGTAGCGAGCTGGGGCATGCACGCTTCGCTCGTCGGCGACAGCGACACAGCGCATTACCGCCAATACGGCGTGGAGCGCTTCAAAATGGCAGCCAAGGAGGCTCTGTATCCCGCCGACGGTTCGCTGCCCCATCCATACAAAGCCAGCGTTTCCGTGCTAAAAGGGGGTGAGTGGAAAGAGATGGAGGAGAAAGAACACATGTACGTGCTCGCGACTTTGGTGTCCAATCTCGAACAGCCGTTTTGTATTTCGCCGAAGAGTAGGCCGCTGGACGGGAGCATGCACCTGGTGCATTTCGGGCCGAGGAGTGGGGACGATGTTATGCGCATCATGGGGTTAGCGTATCAAGGGGGTAAGCATGTAGACGACGAGCATGTGCGGTATGAAAGTATCGATGGGTTGAGGATACAGTTTCAGGGCATGGAGGAAGAAGCGAAGTGGAGGCGGATCTGTATCGATGGCAAGATTGTGAGGGTTGACGCAAATGGGTGGGTGGAGATTACCAAGGACGAGAAAAGAGTGTTGGATGTCGTTGTTGCTTGATGGAGGATACGTGAAACGTTGCAGTTGGGTTGAAAAAAAAAAACAATACAATTGCGTTGCTGAGCCGTAGGGGATATCTGAAACCAATTTGCAATCATTCAGCCATTTTGGGCGTCCAAAGACCGTGAACGCCCAAACACCAAGCAGCCGTAATTCATAATCCGTATTTTCAGCCAACAAGAAGGGAAATTATCATGACAGGACGCTGTTAGTAGTTGGGATATGGTGGTCCGTGTGCATACTGTTGTTGCGTCGTCCTAGCATAGTCCTGTGGATTGTAGGTATATTGATGAGACCTTTGCCCACTCTCCCTCTTCTGCCTGACGTTGTGCTCTTCCTTGGTCTCCTCCATAGTCGGAAGCTCCGACGCAAATGCCTTGCCCTCAAGTCCGGGTGACCGCATGCCCTCTGACGGAGCATACGAGCTGGGCCGGGACGATGCTGAGCTATGCGACGTTGTCGACCAGCGGGCATTTTGTGGCTGAGGTGAGTATTGTGACGGTTCAGAAGCGGACGATGCACGGTGTTCGTTTGGATGCAGGTAAGATGGAGAGGGTTGCGGATGGTAAAAATCGCCTGGCAGCTCCATGACCACATCGTTGGTGCCTAAGAGTTGCTTCGGCGGGACGGGAGGAGCATTGTGTTGATCCGGTTGCGCATGCCCGTAGCTCTGACGATGTGGGAAAGATGGCGAGTAGCCGGGCGACGTTGGCATATTGTATGGTTGCGTCGGGGATGGATGTGGCGACCTGCGATCGGGCGCTGAGCGATCCGCTGGGTTGACTGTTCTCAGCCGCCCATTCTCCATCATTGCCTGTATCGCGCCAGAATCCAACAACTCAGCCTTTTTCACCAACCGCTCCACCATGATCTTGGCTGCAGCTTTCATTTCCTTCTTCACAAAGTTCACCATGGCGACGTTGCATTTGATCTCGACATCTTCCCGGATGTACAACCCCTCTGGTGGCGCAGCAGACCCTAATTCCTTTGGTTCTGGTGGTTCCCCAGGTTGATTGCCGCAAATCTGCCATTTGTTGCGCAGGTCAACATTTGCAGGCGCATAGGTATGCGTTTGCAGGCCAAAGGGCAGGTCGTGGAATACACCTCGAAACTTGATTGCGCCACTGCCAATCCTGCCAATACCGGGTATGTATTGTATGCGCTCCGAGATCTCATACCAAGTCGAGTAAAACTCGTCGGCGGGAGCGTCGCGCGGTGCTTTAATGGGCTCGTGGCCGGTGACAAGCGGGTTTAGCTCGATGATTTCGCCGTGGCTGTGAAGGAAGTCGATTGCGAGCTGGCGCGGTATGAATGAAGGTATCGGCGTGATGTGCACGTACTGCGTCTTTCTGCGCATCATATTCATGGTCGGCGATCAACGTCGGTCTCTTTGAAGTGAGTATGGGAGAGAAGTGTTTGTGCAGAGTGCTTGAGGTTGCGACTCGAGCGAGGAGGGCACGCGCCAGGCGAGCGGGCTGGAATGGTGGCAGTGATGAGTAAAGGTTCTTGCTGACGGTATCCTTGCTTGTGTAAAGAGGCGTCCATGTACTAGCCCAGTAGTAATCTCACACAGCCCAAGGTCGTCGCGGCAGAATGCGTCATGCACGTGGCAGATGTGATGTCAGAAAGATGGTAAATGCGCCTGTGTTCTTTTGCATCTTCTATCACTGATGCGATCGCCCACTCTGCCAGATTCGCCTGCTTGAAACGCGGTGAACCCAAGCTGCTATCGTCATGGTGCTCTTGCAGGGCGGCTGGTGCCCGCTGTGGAGCCATCTAATTTTAGGCCGGCATCTCTCAGCTCATGCAGGTGGGGGCTAAAATGCTGAACTTCATCAGCAGCTCTTTGCCCATGGGTAGCGCCACGTCGCGTTTGTCGGAAAAATGACATTGGCGAGGAGCTACTGAGCAAGAGACTGCTGACAGCTAATTGATTGTGTGTCATTGGTGTTGCTTTTGACGTCGGGACGACTGGCATCCGCATGGTAGCGCTGCCCTCGCCAAGTTGTGCCATGGAGCCGACAACATTGAGGGGCTGAGTTCAAAACGGATGATCGCCCTGCCGCCTTTCCTTGTTCAATGAAGATTGAACCCTTTTACTCCCAGATGATTCTGATTGAGATGCACGATGTGGCAGCATAAACTGTTTCGAAGCCAGGCCCTGAGGCAATAGCCCTAGCGGATCCTGAACACTGCCTGACCGCCGGGCTGTGGCTCGACGGCCCAAGAGCCAAGAGGGCGCTATTGCTACCGGTTTGCATTGAGAAGAAGCCAGAGGCGTAGTCAATGTTGGCGATCGTGATTGCAGCTCGGGAACTTTTGTCGCAGCGAGTAGAAACCTACCTATTTATCATTGCGCCCACGGAGGACGGGGAAGGAAGGGGTGCGCGGCAAGCACGCAAATGCCGGATGCTAGTTGGTTGCACCGCTGATCACGCATGGGCGCGACACCATTGCTGGATGCACGATATTTTGGGCGGATGGGGGAAAGGTAAGCGACTGAAGAGTTGGGGGTTTTTTTCAGAGCGAGAAAGAATCTAAGAAGTGTAAGCAGGTATGCGGTTGGAAGGCATGAGGTCCGCTCTTGCCTTTGCCGTGTAACGCGCGATACATGATTGATCAAAAACCAGGTGCTACCAGTCTCAACCATGGTAGGCCACGACATTAATTTTGCAAGTGCAAAATCTCACACTGCAAAAGCCTACCTCGTGTGCCTTCTCTTAGCTGAGCAAAGATCAAACATTATCCACTTACCTATGCAACAATTTCTCATTCACAGTGTCATGAGACACAAAACAGCGACAACTCCATCGCCAAACCAAAATGGAACCCAAGATGGAACCCAGAATGCATTCCACCAAGTTTTTTGGGATTGGCAGAGGCTGCTGCGGAAGCGTATGGGCTACCCAGAAATCCAACTGGGTCATCAAGCCAGAAGACTGCGATGCAAACCGCTCGGTCACAAACGATACGATCATGCACCGGCGTGTGATAGCGGCTGTTACCTACGACAACCTCTCAGTACGAATCCCGCTCTCCTAAGTTGTGATAGAAGCAGACAGCAAATGGTGGGAAGAAAACCTCGAGATATTCGAAACCACCCCAAACCAAGTCCTAGAGCCGTGCAGAAGCTGCAAACAGGAGAGGATCCCCGCTGTACCCATTCTCCTCCGCAATATCCTCATTTCCATGTACCGCCGCCAGTCTCTTCAAGAAGCTGCAAGAGCAAGCAAGAAGAATGAAGACTGCCTCATCTGACTGTATACTGGGAAGCGCCGGCTGACAACCCGTCCCAGTATATTCTTCAACCTCCGGAACTAGGGGATCTGTGTAGATCAAATGAAAGATCTTGGTTTGAATATCAAAGCGGTTGCGAAAATCCTTGCAGAGGTACTCGCGCACTGTTATTGGAAAGCAGAGGTCGATGCAAACGACGTAGAATTCGTATTAGCACCGCCTACAACCAGGCACTACTATTCATTGTCGCCAACACGAGCTTTCTGGGTGCTGGGTCAGAAGCTCACTATATGCATGCTCGACTTCGACAGCGTGCATCATATGGTTCAGGACGTCGGTGATATTGCCCAGGCAGCTCGCGCTTTCTGGCGGAACGACCCATATTTCCCTCGACCCTATTTCAACGGACAGACAGACTCCGATCGCCGGCTTTGGAAGCTTTTCCGGGATCATTTCCTGTAGGTAAGCAGGGACTATCTGCTTGAAAAGATAGAGGACGATGCGAACAATGTATCCATGGTCCTTCCGGCCTATTGGGTGTCACTGGTAGAGTGTGAGGGTGCGACGAGGGAGGCTGCAGAGTACAATCGGATGTTGAGCGAGCAAAAAATTGTAAACGAGCTGTTGGTCATGGAGGACGGTGAACCAGTCGGAGCTGGCATCGATGTAAACACCTCCGCAGAGCAGTAGATCTGATTCTCGAGCGCACATCTTGATTCACGAAACCAGCGACCTTCCCCGCAGGAGCGCCGATAGAATGATTTCATACTAGAGAGGGGATTTCTTAATCGCCCACGCATCACTGGACAACATGCCGGGTAGCTTTGTCTCGAACTCTATCTATCTCAAATGAGGTAAAATCCACTCTCATCTACCCACTGACCAGCTCCTTGCAAATGACTTCGTGAGCATCACCTTGCAACAAAACGAATCGTGTAACATTCATCGGCATGCGCCCGTCGTGTGAAAAGCAGTAAAGTCTGCCGCATTGAGCAATTGCTCCGTTCGCCTCGGACATTGCCAGCTTGAACCTGCGCGTCACTTAACATCCAGCACCTGAGCAAGTTCATTGCTTTTTGTACGCGCGTCTCCCCCTACTATTTTCGTACACATGTCGTAGTACTAGCACTCCCACCAAATGCTCTGCCCCTGTTTTAGGGGTATCACACCTGAAAATAGTGATGACTCCGGATAACCAGGTTGAGTGTGTCAGGACCCTGAAAGCCGTCACACCGGGGTAGTCGCGTGTGGGCGGCGCGCTTGTCCGTGAGGGATTAGCGTCCGTTTTGTCAGCCCGCTCATCACCCGACGTCTTCGTACGGTCCTCGTCCACATTTCTTTCACCTCATCTTGTCCCGCATTTTACTTCTTGCATACCGAAGTACTACTACGCCTGCCAATATAGACCTTCCACGTAGAGTGTGACCATAGAATCAACAAATTCATCATTTTGGCGAAAGGATGCTTCCGCCAAGTGCCTGCTTCCATAGCCAGCGAGTATCGTGCCTCACTTGCGTGTAGCCAGAAAGGTGTAATGACATGCATATACGATATCTTCATCTGTGGTGAACGGTACATGCTCAAGCATATGCGATGCGATCTCGCAGCGAAGCGACGAAACTCGTCGCAGTACACTGTAATGCAGGGTCCTGAAGTTGTTTCTTTTTTTTGATCCGCCACATCGTTGGCATTTTGTTCTTTTCCAAAATGCTTACGAGCTTTGGGGTGTAGTAGGGAATGTGCTGCTATCCAGCCTCACCGTTGTTCATAGATTGCACGCAAGGTGTGTATCCGCCTGACATGTCGAGATCGCCGCAGCAGTACTCTTTAACATCTTGGCTTCTTTATATATTCTCCGTTGTATTCAAGCTTTGGAGCCTATATCTTGATCAACGCCATCTATCCATTTTCTATCAAAACACAGACACGGTAGGGGCCCATGTTCTCTCGTGCGACAGTTTTGATTGACTTTGATCTCTAGATGAATAACAGCCTAGGTTCCGGTAGCATCCCGCAAGCTACACATGCTCTGAATCAGATCGACTATGTGCCCTTACGCCCATGTGAGTACAAGTAACTTGTTCGGACCTGCGCGCCACATGTGCTAATTGAAGTCAGCCTTGAGTTCATCTACGGACATAGGTTCGTGCTACACCAGCGCCAACGAGTCTTTGTCATCTTTGATCTCAATTTCCTCGCACTCTCCAACAAATGTCGGAATTTATGACAAACGCCAACTTCAGGTTACGACCAGGAGCTGCGATAGCGATGAGCAAGAAGACTATGCGCAACTACTCCCGAGCCGAAAGAACAAACAGCGACAATACACGAAAAGGCTTTCCGCGGCGTGGCAGAGGGTCCTGTGTAAATGGAGGCAGAGCCCCTCACACTTGAAGGCGAATCATCTTACGAGGAACTGGAGGTCGTCCAACTGGAAGGAGTCGTCTGACAAGATCAACTGGTCGTCATAAGAAAATAGAGCGGGATCTCAGTAAAGGTTCGGGGCAACGCCTAAGTAGCCAATCCTCGAGCATCCACTTGCATTGGGGAGCCGTCCACGCATCAGCCCCTCCCTTTGGCCTTTGGCAAAAATCTTCTCAACCACAGCGACAGCTTCGGCCTGGATATCTAGCAGTGTTGGCCCAGTATCATGATTCACGAAATTTCCTTCGGCGTCTGTCTTTCAGAGTATTATGAAAACTGATTTACTGTTCTTGTTTCATGTCTATTCAAGTCAGTGCTAGCTACCCAATCCAATGCTGCTGGTTTATCGTCATCGCGCACGTGAGCCGCCTTTCACTTTGCGTCGCAGGGATCTGTTGCAGCGCATTGGCCATCGCACAATCCCCCTTCGCTATATTTACCTTTGCACGATTTACAGCGGTTTACCCCACTCAACTCACTCGGATCGACAGTCGCAAAGGTAAAGAGCTCCAATCCAGTCAGCGCGTGGCCTTCACGCTGACTAGTACCTAGATGGGCCCATACAAAGGCTCTAGAAGTTTCGATCATGTCCCAAGTGCCCCACAAAGACGCATTCATGCAGGTTATCGTCGTCGTAAGTTAACCGCCATGTTACCAGCGCAGATTGGCGCGAGATGCGTGCCCGACACTGATTTGTACAGCCTCCGTCACTTCCAGTGGCGCGCCAGCCGTCAGCAACGAGGAGCCCCAGTGTCCCCAGTGTCCCCAGCAGTCCCATTCCACCAATTTCTCGCCAGCTGGCCCCGCCGACAGGAATCACAAGCTGCAAGAGCATAGTGAGGGCCCCGATGCACCTCTGCTTGTCGAGCCGGAAGCCAAGACTCCACAAGGATACGAACAGGCTTTCCGCGACACAAAGACGGCGTTTCTCGAGCAGGAGGGGAAGACGCTTGCACTCAAGAACATAATTGTGGAGAAGGACATCAAGATACACGAGCGAGACGCCCAGATTCTCGAGATGAAAGCCGTTATTCTGAAGCGCAAGGCGACCATCAACCAGCGTGACCAGGTGAGTTCCGAGGAACGTACGAAACGCACGCAAGACAAGCACACTGACTTGCCATGTCCAACCCCGCAGACCATCAACCAGCTCAAGCTCGAAGCCAACAATCTAAAGGCCAAGTCATCCAAGCTGAAAGCCGAGAACAAACATGTGCATGCGTTGCTGACTGCCGCTGCACCGGGCCGTCGTCGCTCTGAGCCCACAGTCTCCACGCCCGATGTCGATGCGGCAGTGCGCAACAACGCCAACAAGTACGGCCAGACAAACACACCACGTGAGAGCACCAAGGCCGACCATGACCACGGCCGCTTCGAGGAAGATCCAAACGACGGCCCCGGCACAGGCAAAGTCTGGCCAGGCAAGTCTGGTTCGAACGGGGGGACGGGGACCTAAGTCTTTGTCAAGCTCAATCAACGCCGCTTAGCTTGATGCCTGACTAGTTTGCCGATGGCGGAGCTACGAGGGATTCCAGCGTCTGATTTGGGCCTTTTTCTTCTTTTTTTTTGAGGCGGCGTTGCGGATAAGATACCATGGGGAGGGGGGGAAAACAGACGGGGGAGTGGCACTGTCGTGCTTACAAGAAGCCAGACCGTGGTTCAAATTAGCAGCCACAATGAAAAGCCATGCTTGTATACAATTGCAATCATTCACGAAGCTGATGGCAAGGTGAAAAGAAGAAGTGTTGGGTGACAAGTTTGATACATATATATACATATATGTGTGTGTGTGGTATCTATCAACAACAAAGAGATATTGTCTAGTCTACTAGGCATGGTATAAGTTGAAGACTTTGCTCAAAGACGAGTTATCCAAAGTGCGCACGAGCGCTGTCGTTTCTTTTTTTCTCCCGACGGAAAAAAAAAGAATTGTGACAAAAGAGGTAGATGGGACTATCCACAAGACAAGAAGGAAATGTAGGAAATCTGGAATCTAGAATATGGCGGAGAAAAAAAAAAAAGGGAATTCGTCTCAGTATATCATGGCATGCTCTCCCACCTATTACATCATCATCCTCATCACCCCCCCACCACCACCATCTTCATCTCTACTCCATCTATTACCGCCTAAAATAATCCTGCGCTCCATCCCGGCTAGGACTATACGGCGTATACTGCTGTCCACCACTCGCGCCCATGGGCGCCGCACTACTAACAAGATTCCGTCCATCATCAGGCACCCCATACGGACTCTCATTGCTATCGAAGCGGCGGAGTCCCGGTTCAGGGCTTGGGCTGTACTCGCGCAGCGCAGACGGCGTTTGGTGGTATCCAGCAGGATACAAAACGCCATCTTCGCCGCCCATGGTGCGCTCCGAGTCGCGGGATGACGAGCGACCGCGATCGTTGCCGCCCCAGTGAGACGAGCCTGGTGTGTCGGGTCGGCCGATTGTGCTTTCGGCGCCGCCGTAGACGGAGCCTTCGCCGCCGTGCTCGTCGCTAAATTCGGGGCGGTTCTTGTAGTTTTCAAAGTCCATGTTGGACTCTGAGACGAATTCAAAGGGGGCGGGGGCGCCCGCTGAGGTTGTTGTCGACGAGGCCATTTTACCCGGGTGCTCTTTGGACATGCGTTTCATGGTGTAGACGTCGCTGAAGGCGGCGGTGTCGCCGATGTCGCCGTCGAGTCGGCCGCGGTAGACTTCGGCGAGGAGGTGCTTGGACTTCTCGTGGACCATGGGGACGGTGAGCTTTTGGTAGAGAGCTGGGTGACTAGACGGTCATTAGTATGGGTGTTGGGATGTGGATCTTGGTTGTAACGTACCCGAATCGGACAGCGACACGGTCCCTTCTTCTCGACTCCTTGTCAATCGGTGTAGGCGCCTCAACGCCCTTCTTGCTGTCGCCCTTGGTGTAGTACTTGAGCGAGCTGTCGAAAGTCTTCTTGCAGTAGAACTTGAATCCAATCAAGGCTAGAGGAAGCGGCGCCAGAGCAGCCAGCATCTGCCACTTCCATATAAGACCGCCAGCGACCACGAGTAGTGCGACAATGCAGTTGGAGAAGAATGTGCCGACGAGCATACGGTTGAAAATCATGCGCCAGAAGGCGCCGCCGGATTCGTTCTTGGTGCAGAAAACGTACCTGAATTTGTCAGCGATGCTACAGATAGGAAAGATGTGTGTCCACTCACATCAAGAGATACTTCTTCATCCAACTGTCCAGACTAAAGTAAATGGCAACAATGATCAGCGTGATGGGCTGCAGAGGTGCGAAACAGAGGGCGACTGTCGAGTAGAACAAAAAGTAGTTGTAGTAACTCGCGTAGTCAAAAGGTGGTGGCGCAGTCCGATTGATCAGTTCCCTGGGTGTTGGATTCAGGAACTTGCGAGAGAAGCTGCCCCAGGCCAAATTGACTGCTTGCGCAAGGTCAATGGCCGCACCCAAGTTACGCTGTACAAGCCATGTGACCCAGTAAGGGGAGACTTCGCAAAGCGTGCGCATGGTGGTATCGAAGAAGGCGATATCATGGATGATATCCATAAAGGGCACATTTTGTTGGGTGGCGAGGTTCACCACCATGACAACCATACCGAAAACAGCGCTGAATAGCGAAAAGACGAGCAAGTTGTTGAAGACGAAAAAGGCGTACAGTTGCGCTGTAACGTGTCGCTCTCGGCTTGTCTTGGTTTGATCTCCGGACTTGATGGAAAGGCGACGGAAGATGATGGGCAAAAAGTAGTAGAACAACGACGTCAAAGCCGGCGCCGCTAGACCCTGTACGACAGCCCAGAAGTCTGGGTGTTTTGCCAGCTCTGTCTGGAAGTAGGGCCAGACGAAACCCAGGTTTTGAAGCTTGGTCAAAAATACGGCAATCAAGGCGTTGGGGATGAAATACAGAAGCGTAAGCACGGTAATCCAGAAATTGTTGACGAGCTTCTTCCAGCGCCGGGTCTTCGGGTCCAGAGTCAGGTTTTTCCAGATAATGTCCTTTGGCTTGGAAGCAAGTCTGACGGTGGTGCCTTTGACATGTTTGCTTCGGGCGTTGTATGCGACCGTGTGAGCAGAGGTAATGTTCTCGTAACTAGCGAAGCCATATGACAGCGCGTCTCTTTTGTCAATGGTTTCCCGGACTTCTTTAATCTTCGCTTCTAATCCTCGAATTCGAGCCGTCAAGTAATCGATCGCATCCACCTTTTGCGTCCTGTCGGTGAATTCCGGATCCTTGTTCGAAGGCGTACATAGAGGACGTTGAGCTGGCAGCTGGTTTGGGTTCTTCAGGTACTTGGCCAGGATCTGCTCCAACTTGATAACCGTCTCTTCATGTTCTTCAATCAGGTCAGGCACGTCCTTGACATTGCGCCCGATGGACACACGAGGTACTTCTGGTGTTGTTTTGAGCGTGTCCACGATTTCTACGATGCCCTGATCGCTACGATTACTCCGGTTAATATCGGTAATCATGAGCGTGCGGGCATGGAGGCTGTTTTGGTATTCCGGGCTGTCGAGATACTGGCGTCTCAGGCGATGTACGGCGCGGTATGTCCACAAGAGGAATGCGCAGACGATGATGTCTAGCACATACGCAAAGAAGACAAAAGCCCAAAAGATCTGACCCTGAAGATCTCTCGGCGTCATTAGGAAGATGATCTTGGACGAGAGAGGCTCATCAAAGTGGCTCTGGAGTTCGACCGATTTTGTGACGTTCACCGGCACTATTATGGCGCAACCCACGACGGCAAGCACGATGAACATGTTCCTGCACATGCGCGCAAAGCGCAGGAAGATGGTCGCATCCAGTCCAATCTTGTCGACGAACTCGGGCTCATTTGTCTTGAAGATGGGCTTGTACCAGGCGAACAGGCTCTTGTCCAAGGGTGGCGGTCGGTGCTTTTCGTCCGTGTGGCGGAGGCGGGGTGCGTATACGATGGTATTAAAGGGCCGTAGAAGAAGGAAGGCGACAAAGATGGCGGCGGTAATACCGAACGAGGTGCCTATGGCGACTAGGACCGAGTCTTGCGATACCTACAGCCGTTAGCAAGATGCGGGGTCGTGGACCAGCTTGACGTGGCGACATACTTGAGCGCCCAGCGGATTGTTGGACATTAGTTGCTCGAACTTCTCTTCTATACTCAGGTCCCGCCCGAGCAGCACGCTCGGCCTGTATGAAGCCATGGCAGCTGTGTGTATGTGTGGAGGAAAGTGCGGATAGCGAGGGGTTTGTGTTCGCGGGTAACGACTGTCGAGTATGGAGCGTGGGTGCTTTCAGCGCATGTCTTTCGCAGGTGATGAGTCGGGAAAGCGGGTGCGAAGGGCCTGCCACGCGACGTAATGTCTGGGGATTTGCAAACGCACGCTACACAGCAAAAAGAAAGAGACTGGCAGAGAGAGGACGGCAAAGCAAAGTTGCTCGGTGCACTATACAAAAGAGAGAGAGTGTGTGTACGAGAATAAGCCGACAAGGGCCAGCAAGATACGAAGTGTCGTCGCGTCGCCAGCCAGACTATCCGGTACAAAAAGGTGCGATCGTCCCTGTCGCCAGATGACGACTAGCTCTTCCCTTCAGGCCATCCCTGTCGCATGCCAGGCACGCCCGCCCATTCGCTGCGTGGCCACGCCGTTTTAACGCCGGTTTCCCAGGGTGCGCGGCAACTCAGACTTTATTTCTGGGTTCCAGGCCCTGGGCCCTCCCCCAAGTCGGAACAGTCGCAAGCTTGGGACCCATCAGGAGAAGATCGCCCACCCGTAGCTCGGGTTTTTTTTTGCGGAGGAACAACAGCTATCGTGTACGCCACTGCTGCTGCACCGCCACCCTTTTTCCGCTAGAGCTTGTCGCTAAAACTTTGGTCGGGGAAATGTCTCGCTGCAAGAAGCCAGCATTCGTGGCGCCTTGCTTGTCACGGCCACCTGGTCGGCTTTGCCCATGTGGCTGTCGTTTCAAATGCCTCGTTTCAGTCGACAAGAAATGACCACGTTTATGCTGGGCGGCTTCATGGCCATGTGGGGTTTCATTGGGTACGGTGATGCCGAATCCCCGGTCCGCGTATCCATCTGACCATGACAAGTGGGGGGACATCCAAGTGTCGTCAATTTTGCCTGTATTCTGCACCTGCAAAAGCAGTCTTCATCATCATAATAATCATCATCCTCATCATCATCAGAATAACTGAGCCAACTTTTATCTACCACATGTACCTCCATGTCCTTTCTGACATGGGTAAAATGCCCCTTGTCTCAAACCCTCTAGCCGTGTATCCTCAACCATTGTGAAAACTGCTTGAACATGCTGTAACTGTTCTGTGAAATGTCTGGACGTTCCTTAAGCGCCACCCGCAGCCTTGACAAGGTCGTGCACCTTCCTCGCCAGATCGTCGGCCTCAGCACGAGTCTCGGCCTCTGCATATACGCGGACGGCGTCCTCTGTGCCACTTGCACGAGCGAATGATCGACCTTGGCGAACCTTTTGCACTTCCTTGTCGATTTGTGCTTGTAGACCTTCGGGAGAAGTGAGCTTGCGCTCTGCATCCGTAGTTTTGAAGATCCTGCGGTCGTTCACCACCACCTTGAGCAGGCGGTTGGGGAGGTCGCTGTATGTTGAGAGCCACTCTTGGGGCCCCCAGTGCTTGTGGGCAAGAACAACCTCGACGAGGAGGAAGTCAGACAGAGCATCGCCAACCGACTGGTTGATGAGGTTGATGCATGCACGTAGCACGTCCAGAGCCTCCTTCTCGCCAGGGTTGCGGGGCTCGTGCTTCTCAATCGTCTCGAGTGTGTCATGCGAGAAGATTACAGTACCGTGACCGTTGGCCTCAAAGTAGACACCAATGTCTAGCTTCTCAGCCGCATGATGCAGGTACTTGACGCCGGTAGGTGTGCAGTCGACCTTCAATTTCAGGTTGTCCTCGACGTACTTTGTCGCGGCTCCATTGGCGTATGCTGTCTGAACAACGCCAATCTTGAGTTTGTCGGCAAGGCCACTCTGCCGTACTGTGTCACCGAGGAAGGAGGCTACAAGGGTAGCAATACGGTCACCATCGAGCAGGCGGAACACATTCTTCTCATCCTTGAAGTAGTAGACTACACGATCAGCATCGCCGTCGAGCGAGCAGCATCGGTCGCCAGGTCCGGCCTTGGATGATGGGGGCGCTCGCTGGTTGGTCTTGACAAAATCCGCACCACACTGGGTTGGGCACATGATTAGTACAGACCATCAGACTAGACAGAATGCAAACTTACGTCGACGTTCAGGCTCTCGGGCTTGATGACGTTGTCGTTGATGACGGAAATCTCCAAGCCGCCTTCCTCCTCGGATGGGAGGTACTTGATGAGCTCGTTCAGCTTGGGTCCACCCACACCATTGGCGCAGTCGACAGTCAAGCTACCAGAGGGCTTCTTTCCACGCAATGCCGTCTTGAAAGCCGCACCAAACTTCTCATAGTAGCCCTTCTCCGTAGGCGTACCATACGCATCCTTTGTGCCTTCAGTGTTCAGGCAGCGAACCATGTAGTGCAATTGTGGCGTAGTCAAGAAGCCGTAGTCCTTGGTCTCGGCGTCAGCACCCTTCAGGCCGTCCACAAGGCATCCGAGCAACCTTGAGCCAGATGCCCTGGTGTCACGAGCTACGACGACGCGTGCGGGTGTGCCGAGGTCGATCTTATGCTGGGAAGCGATTTCCTGGTAGTATTTGGATACATCCTCGGGTGTGGCCTTGTTTGCCATCTCCGTGCTGATGACCTCCCAATCTTCCTGTATGTTTTGTCAGACCGCTGTCTTGGACCGGGTGGGGTTGTCGTTGTTGTTGTTGTTCAGGATGAGGGCTTGGGCACGTACCTGCAGCATATTGCCCTGCTCTTGAGTTAGTCACCATTTCTACCATCTTGTGGGCTTGAAACATACCATTGGCTCAACAAGCTTAACGCCATTGTCCTGAGGAGGGTTGTGGGATGCCGTGATCATGACTCCAATCCACTTTCCCTTCAGCGCCCGTGATCGGAGAGCCGCAATCATGCCAACGCGGGTCAAGACCGAATCGAGGACATCGCTGCGAGAGTCAGCCAAGTTCTGGACGACGTTGGAGGCGGGGCGTTGGCGGTCGGAGGGGAGGGGGCGGCTTCGAGGTCTCGGGGCTGTCCTACGCTTTCGTACGGAACTAGAAAGTTTCAATCAGCTCAACTCTGGGGCGGCCGTATATCTTCTCTCACTTACACCAGCAGTTCCATATGTGTACACAAGGCCCTCAGGCGCAGGGTGCTTTTGCGCAGCGTCGGCGATGGGGTCTGACATGGCGTTTGTGTGCTGTTTTCAAGAGGTCAAGCAAAATATGTATTTTTTTGAGAGAAAATATCAGATAAAGACCAAGTGGTGGTGGTGGTGGTGGTGGTGGTGAGAATACTAGAATTCAGCTACGGCGGAGGGGGCAAGGCTATTGATGTACAGCAGTTGTGCTGAGGCTCATGCAAGAAAGACCCCGCCCACGCGACTAGCAGGGATCTTGCAGGGCTGATTCTTTCCGCTTCCGATGACGTTAGACTCGTACCTGGCTAACCACCCACCTCAGCTCCAGTCTATTCTTAGCTGGACAGCTCATCCTCGTCGCCGTGTCTAGTCGACCAGCTAACGAGGCTGCTGGACATGATTTGCCTCTCCAGGTCAGCTAGAATTGAATATACCATGTTGCTTTTTTTCCCAATGCATCTACCTCAAGCCGCCAGTGTCGTGACTGCGGGGTTGTGAGACTGTGCTGCCAAGTGGGCGCAGGGCGGGCAGCTTGACCGCTCCTCTCACCATATTCCCGCACTGCGTATCAAATTCCACTGCCTTGGGTGGAGCCGTCCGATGCTACCCGCCAACGCATCCACTTTTGCCTAAACGATTAGTGTCATGTTCATATGCTTTGCCAGATGGAACATCACGGAGGTAAGAATAGGGTAGATATCATGTTCGGCACAAGAGAAGTCAACTAGATTGCCTCCGCTTGTAGGAAAGGCATGACTAGGTAATCTGAAGGGTCGAAGAAAGCCCAGAAAGACTTGGCGGACAATGCCACAATAATGGTAACAATGCTACCAAAAAAGGAGATGGTGAATAACTTGGGCCCAAATGCTCAAAAGCCTTGTGGACCAAGTCCAGGAAACCTTCCAAACCCCCCGGCCAAGACACTGTGGCTGGGGACGGGACTACCAATTTCGCCAAGAGATGGAGGGGTCGGCGCACTATCACTGAACTTTATATGCGATAGGCGACCATTGCTCTCTTTGTATTCAAGGCTACCCCCGCCATTGGTTGGCGTGACGTCAAGAATGTCGCAGGCTTCTTTAATCTCGTCCGGGGACACGGCAGGTTCAAGCGCGTTTCGCGATGCGTCAACAAACCGATGCACTTCTGTAGCGTCGATATAGCCATCTGGATCCGAGCTGCGAGAACCTAGCGTCTTACACGCAGTGCAGATTGTGCGACGAAGCCACACTACACGCTGTTCGTTTCCGTTGCGCTCATGAGCCCGAGCCGAAAAGGGACTGTTGAAGACGTTGGAAGTAGGCGAATTGCCCCAGGTTGCACCAGAGGCGAAGCCCTGCAAAGGCGGTGTTCCCCAGATGCTACCTCCACCTGGTCCACCAAACGAACCATACTGCGAGCCAGGGATATCCGGAAAGCCAAACGAAGGAGCTCTCACAGACCCGTGTTGCTGCACACTCGGTCGTCGTTCAGGCATCTCAGGAATGTCATTCTCGTCATCCAAGAGCACCTTGCTTCCAAGGTGACTTGAGAGCTCATCGACGTTGGTGTCATCGGCGGGCTTGACGCTGGATGGTCGCTGGATGGGCGCCGGTCGCTGTATCGGCTGCGCTTGCGGCGCGGCGAGCGGGCTTTCAACATTCGAAAGCCTTTCAAACGAGCCCGAACCCTGTCGAGAATGGGTTGGCATGCTTATAGGGAAGGCAGAAGGTATCGGTGCTGTGAACCCGGGAGGCGCACTGAAGCCAGGAGGTCCTTCCATTGGGAATCCACGGCCCATTGGAAGCGCACCTGGTGTATGCATGCCCGGCGGATGGAACCCACGAAAGGGTTGTGGAACAGGCGGAGCAAAGAAGGGCATATTCGGACGTGGTCCCACCATGCCAGGCATCATGGAACCCTGGCCCGCGAAGCCGTTCAGGCCTGGAGGCATGTTGCCCATATTCAGTCCTGGCGGCCCGGCCATACCCGGTGGTGGTCCCATGGGAGGCATCGGAGATGTCGGCTGGCCGTGTGGAGTAGACAGACCGGGCGGTGGTATAGGTGGCTTGGTCAGAATAGATCTTGGCATCGATTGTCCTTGCGACTGCGACGAGGGAGAGGTCGACTTGCTCGTCCCCAACGTAGCGTGGGGTGTCTTGGGGGAGGAACCGTGAGAGTTTTGCTGCGAAGTCTGCCGCGGTCGATTCGGCGTAGGGGCCTTGGGGACAGCCGGCGTCACATGTGGTGAGGGCATTCCCGTAGACGAGTTCTGCTTCAGCAACTGGGGAGGCAGGGCAGGGGCAACGGGTTGTGATGTCTTCCTTGGGCCTGCGATAGCGTTGTGAGCTGGTGTAGCAGTAGCAGCAGCAGCAGCAGCAGCAGCGGCGGCGGCGGCTTGATCCTCGTTACGTGGACGGTCCTTGTCGGGCTTGGTTTTCGATTCGCGTTCCTTGCGCTCCTTGTCTTCTTGGGCCTTTTTCTCTTTCGCCTCCTTTTCCCTAGCTTCTCGCTCTTCGCGCTCCTTCCGCTTCGCTTCGTCTTTGGCCTTTTTCTCCAAAGCTTTCTGCTCCCGGGCCTTCCTCTCTGCTTCTTGCTGTCGCTCACGCTCTTCTTGCTGCCGCCTGAGACGCTCGGCTTCCTTGCGCAGTCTTTCCTCCTCTTGCGCTTTGCGACCAGCTTCCTTCTTCTTCCGCTGCTCCTCGCGTTTTTTTCGCTGTTCCTCCAGCCGCTTCTCCTCTGCGGCCTTGGCTTCAGCCTCCCTGGCCGCGATTTCAGCGTCTTTACGGGCCTTTTCCTCTGCCTTCAACTGTTTTTGCTTGTCCTTCTTTTCCTTGCGCTTCTGGGCCTCCTTCGCTTTCTTGGCCTCTTTTGCATCTTTCCGCACGTCTTCTTCCGCCAGTTCTTCCAGAAGGCGCTGTTGGCGCTCTGCAGCCACCTTTTCTCGATAGGCTTGGAGTACTCGCTGTTCGAACATGCGCGCTGCAAATATTTGAAACATCCGCCGGCCCTCTTCCATGCGCTGCTCCTCCGTCATGGTCCCCTGAGCTGAATTAGTTGCGAATACACACTCCGGCACAAAATACGCACTTCCTCATCCTCCTCGTCCTCCTCGTACTCGTCGTCGTCGTACTCATCGTCGTCCTCTCCCTCTTCGTCGTAGTCGTCGTCGTCGGGCGGAGGCGGATTGTGAGTGTGACCGCTGTAGGAGCGATGCTGCTGCATGTTTGGATGAGCGGTAAACTGGGCCTCCTCTTCCCGCTGCATTCTACGCTCGGCAAGTTGCTCCATCATTTCAATGAACTTCTTCCCGTCGTTCTTGAGCAAATCGTCAGCAACTGTAAGTATGCCACCTAGAAGGATGAATCAGCATGCTCCCAGCACGGGTATGGGCGTATGCATACCTTTGACTTGTAGACTGCTGCCAAACTGGAGGAAGTCGGACGGCTCGGGCGGCGGCAGGCTCGGTTCTCCGGAGCTGTAATCGCCTTCGGAGGATATCTCGCTGTCGTACTCGGAGTCTTCGTCGTCTTCCTCGCCCGAGTCGTAGTCATCTTCGTCGTCGTCGTAGGGGCCGTGGGGTGGTGGGGGGTTCAGCATGGGGCGCGGGTGAGGAGCACTGGACGCATAACCATAATTAGCCTCAGGAATGAAACTACCGACGTCTTGCTGGTGGTGCGCGTACTGCTCGAGTTCTTCGTAGTATGCATCATATAGAACCTCCAGCTCCTCCTCAATGGCGGTGCGCTTCCGCCCGCACACGGTGCAGCTGCACGAATGCTTCTGTTGCTCCTTCATCTTGCGCAGCACGGCCTCCTTTTCAATCTTGACAAGCGACTTGCGCTCCTCCTCGCCGAGGGACAGCCAGAACTCGCGTATGCGCTCGCGCTCCTCAGCCGTCGACGTGTTCCATATGCGGTCCTTTTTGGATCCAGATCGCACAATGGGATGCGCCGACGACAAGGCGTGGCCCGGGGGCGCGGGGCTGTGGCGGGACGAGAGGTGCTGGGAGTAGGCGAGCGGAGCCTGTCCAGAGGACGCCTTCTTCTTTCGCCGGGGCTTCTTGCCTGGGCCGCCGCTCCGTATTGGGGCGTGGCCGTAGGGCTGCTGGTAGTCGCCGTTGGCGCTGTATGTGTGCTCATACTCCTCGTCCGAGTAGTAGTCGCCCTCGTCGTACGGCGCCTCGTCCAGCTCGGGATGGGCGTATTGTTGTTGTTGTTGTTGTTGCTGCTGTTGCTGCTGCTGCTGTGCGGCGGCGGCGGGGGACACGCCATTTCTGGCGGGCGCAGGCGCAGGCGGGTCTTGGGCGGCCCTCTTCGCGGCTTCCTTCTCCCGCCGCTTCTGCTTCTTGCGGTTCACGACGGCGGTCGGGGTGGGATCGTGGGTCGCGGTGGCGTTGGAGGCCATGGTAGCGGGCGTGGGCGCTCTCGTGGTGGCTTGGGCCATGGAGTCGCGACACAATGGCGGCGGCGGCGGCGGCGGGTGCTGCTGCTGCTGGTCTGCTGGAGGGGCGGCCGTGGTTAGAGACAAAGTGACTTGCCAGCGTCGAGCGGGATGACAGGTCCGATGATGGCGCCGGCAAGCTAGCGTCTCCGCACTCTGGGGGGCTGCTCACAAAAGTGAGAGGAGGGATGGAATTGGAGGATGAGGGGCCGGTCACGCACAGCCAGGGCGGGTTGGTGTGCGAGTCTTCAACGCCGGTCGTCGCTCTGGGCTCTGGGTGCTGGGGGGGCTCGGGGTCGTGTGCGTCGATGGGGCCCGGTCCTAGGCGGCCGACAGTCGTAGCCTCTCTCGTTGATGGTCGACGGGCCATTCTGGTACCGACGTTGCGATTCGCACCTGCCGCAGGAGCCACGTCTTGGCGCCCGGTAGTCTTCTGGAACGGAAGGGACGTGGGAGAGAGGCTGTGCAAGCACGTCGATGCAGCCATTCGTATCTCTCAACACACACGCCCACTCCCACACCGCACCACCACCGAGACCAGCCAGAAGTCCAGCCCGTCTGTAAGCCTCTAGCTCGTGCATGTCTCCGCCGTGATCGTCCACGCCCATTATTAAAGGGTCCCCCCAAGCCCCCCCCGTCATTTGCGACGCATCCTCCGTGCCTCTTCCACTACCAACGGAACCTTTCCTCACCCCCCGTCGCTAGCACTATTAGTCTTCTGCCGCTGTCGCAGAACAACATTGACCACCACCACCACCACCACTAATCCCGCCGCCGCCCACCCCGAGCCCTCTCACCCTCACTCTCTCACCACCAGTCTGTCGCTTCTCTCTCTCGCGCCTTCCACCGCACCTCCATTCACACGCCCCCCCCGACTTGTCGCTGTCCCAGACTTCCATTGCCCGTCCGCCCAACCAGCCCTCGACGCTAGCTGGCAGCACTCGCGGTACAACGAGACACACGCCGCTGCAGCCCTCCCCCAAAAACATCACCATTGCACGCTCGCGCAAATAGGGCTACTTGATTGTATCCTGACCACCCGCCCACCACTGCAGCTCCGAACCGCCTGCCGCTCCTTCCTCCAACGCGCGTCCCTCCAACCAACAACAATCTCTCCCGCTCACTGCCCCATTTTCCACATCGCCCTCCTACCATGGCCCAACAACAGCAAAATGGCGAGCCTGTAATGCGCAGGTACGTAGACATCTTCCACTTTTTTTTTCGCCCATTTCCGGACCCTTGTCAACCTGTACTCATGTCGATCTTTGCCTTGTTTTTCTCCCTTGCGCGCCGTTGCACGTCTAGCCCGCGTCTTGTTTGTACCATTTCCCCCCCAAATTCTCACTTCGTCCCCACTGTCTTCTGGCGCCCTGCTGCTCCTGCCTTGACAAGCGTCAATAGTTTGGAGCTGTTGACACCCCGGCTTTTGCGCCATAGCTTGCATTGGCGCATCCGGTCCGAACACAGGTCCGACTAAAAATAGTCCATCACACAGCATCCCCATGCCCACTTTTTATCGACTCGCGCTCGATTCCTTGTTCTTCGCGTCAATCTGTATCCTTTGCAACAAACATGTCCTTGGACGCCCAATTTCGGTCGCGCCGACAAATGTCACACCATGCGACGCTCGTACACCATGCTGATCTTATCCCTCTAGGAAGTTGGTCATTATTGGCGACGGTGCTTGCGGCAAGACAAGTCTTCTGAGCGTCTTCACTCTCGGTTACTTTCCCACCGTATGTCACCTCACCCGTTATCACCCTGGCATGCTAACGTGCCGTGCAGCGATATGTCCCAACAGTTTTTGAAAACTACGTCACCGACTGCAGAGTAGACGGCAAGTCCGTACAGCTCGCCCTATGGGATACCGCGGGACAAGAAGACTATGAGCGTTTACGTCCACTTGCATACAGCAAAGCACATGTTATCCTCATCGGCTTCTCGGTTGACTCGCCCGACTCGCTGGATAACGTCAAGCACAAGTGGGCGGAAGAGGCGCGTGAACGCTGTCCCACTGTACCCATCATCCTGGTCGGCTTGAAGAAGGATCTCCGCGACGACCCACTTGCCCAGGAAGAGATGCGCAAAAAGTCCCTCCGCTTCACAACCACCAAGCAGGGAAGCGACATGAAGGAGATGATTGGCGCCCGCAAGTACCTCGAGTGCAGTTCACTCACCGGCGATGGTGTCGACGACGTCTTTGAAGCAGCAACTCGTGCTGCTCTTCTCTCCGTCGACAAGAAGGAGAACCCTGGTTGTGGATGCGTTGTTCTATGAGCGACGATTCCTTCCTTTACTCACCTTTTTGAAAACATGATCATCGTCATCATCGTCATCATCATCATCGTCATCATCATCATCATCATCATCACCACCACTAAGCATTGGGCGGAGTCACACATGGAGTATACAAACTGGGCTGGTTTTTGATCATCTTGTTCGCCCGGATCTTTTTCTCTCTTTTTTTTCCCGGTGTTTTTGAGCGCTTCTTTGCATTGCTTTGAAAAACGTGTTGTAAGCATGGGGTTGGGTTGAGTTCGCGTGTGCGTGCGTGCTGAAGGAGGAAAAACTTTGATCTTGGCTAATGATCTTCGTGCTGCCAAAGACGCCATCATCGTCCACTCATTTTTCCTAGCCGTCTTTTTTCTTCTTCCTCTTCTTCTTCTTCTTCTTCTTCATGTACAACCACTTTTCCAGACCAGGGGCATTGGCGGTAGTGTGTAGTGAGCTTGGTTTGA
This sequence comes from Stemphylium lycopersici, assembly GCA_003268315.1. Lineage (NCBI taxonomy): Eukaryota > Fungi > Ascomycota > Dothideomycetes > Pleosporales > Pleosporaceae > Stemphylium > Stemphylium lycopersici. The sequence goes on from QGDG01000064.1 coordinate 99,499, forward strand.
GAATGGGCGGGGAAAGAAGAGTGCAGAGAAGCGGAAAGAAAGGAAGGGGGGGGCCACGGTCGAGTTAGAAACAAGCTGAGGCTGAAGTCGAAGCCGGAAGACTTGGAAGAGAGGAGGGGGAGAGAAAACACAGCAGATGGAAAAGCTGTTGTGTAGTAATACCATCATCACCCATACAAACTGCCATGCCAGAAAGAAACAAAAAGCAAGTACTTGCACAATCGCCATCCTGCGTGCCCATGCATGCATGCATGCATGCATTCATTCATTCATTTCCTCTATTCTCTTTTTGCCCATTCCCAATCCCACATATCATACAATTCCCCCCCCCCCCCCCCCCCCCCCCTCTCCCATAACCAAGCCCATCTAATTCCTAGTCCACGCATGATTCCACCCCTCCCTGGCCGGAAAATCCGTCTGAACGCGGCCATACTCGACAGGCACACTCCCCCACACGCCCCTCTTGAGCATGGCACTGCGATACAAGCGTCCCACCTCCCTGCCTCTGGCGCCCAACCGTCCGGCGTCGGGGCCCTGGCCGCCGCCCTCGCTCTCGCTAACCCGGTTCCCGTTGTTGTCGAGCAGACGCAGGTGCTCGCACGCCGCGCGCATGCTCATGTACTGCCGCTCGAGCTCGCGCTCCTCGGCCCAGCGCCGCTTACGCAGGAAGAGCAGCCAGGCGCGGTGGATGGTCCAGTGGCGGAGCGAGCGGGTGCGGGAGAAGTGGAGCGGCCGCGGCGTCAGCGGGTGCGTGAGGTGGTAGCGGATGTTTGCTGTCAAGGTACAAATCGTCTTAGCTTTCTCGCTTTTCTGCTTATCCATCGTCCTGTTGTGCAGCCGAGGGTGGGTTGCGGGGGAGAGGGAGGGAGGGGGGGAGGGGGTGTTTATATGTTTTGCTTTCAAAGGTCGCTGGGAAGGAACGTACTTATCCTGGGATCATTCCCCGCTCCCTTCTTCGCTCTCTTCTGTAGTTGCGCTGTGGACGAAAATGACGCTGTGGGTGTCTTTTGTCCAGGCCTGGTTGTGCTCTTCTGCCAATTGGAGGCTACTCGCGGTATCGAGGCCGCGCCGCTGTACGGACGGAAAACGGGGCGGAAGGCGGAGAGGTTCATCGTGGAGGGTGGGGAAAGTTTTTTTTTTGTTTGTCTTGCGCGCGAGGGGGAAATGCGCAATTGGTGTCGCGGCTTGCGATTGAGCGGTGGGCGCAGACGGCGTTGTTGTTGCGTGGGATGATGTTCTGGGTGGTGTTGATGATGTTGGGGAAATTCGAGATGCGCAAGATGGACGGATCCTTGCTCGCCAAGATGTGGCTGGTGGGGTTGCGGCGGAAGGGTACCTACCACTCCCGTAGTATTTGCATGTCTTTGCGTGACGCATCAGAGCCTACACACGCCGCCCTGGTCTCAATCTCAGCAGGTGCATATCTGGCCATGTTTCCTTGATGCATGATTGCGGTCCTAAGAAATGCCTTCTTCCTCTCAACATCGCACCTCAAACCTTCCGCCTAACCAACCCCCTAAAAAAGTCAAAACTATTACTATCACTCTGCAGCGTAACCACCCTGCCAGTCGGTCTGTCCTCCCATCCCAACTCCTCAGCCAGCAGCAAACCCCAGTCTCTCGTGATACCCTTGATCTTCGCCTTGACACCGCCCTCGCTCTCAAGCGTAACCACCTGATCGGTATGTAGCCAGTTATCGTAGTACTCGCCCTCCATGTCGCGATTGAAGCCCGTCTGGCAAAACGTCGAGTACAGCGTTTCAAAGTGCGCAAGTATAGACGCAAGGAGTTTCTCAGCCGTGAACGCTTTGAGGGGTGGAGACTGGCTGGACGCGAGGAGATTGAGAGAGGTCGTGGGGAGGGCGTTGGAGAGGTTCAATCCAATGCCTGGTATAATGTCGTACGAGGAGCCAGAGTAGCTGCTGTTTACCAAGATACCCCCAATCTTCACAACGGGGTTGTTGGCGGAACCAGGGAGTTGAGCGTAGATGTCGTTTGGCCATTTGAGCTTTACGGGTATCTTTTCGTAACCTGGCGCGTAGCCTTTGATACCCTGAACGATGGCGAGCGCGGCAAGGTATTGGATGAAGATCACGGGGGCACTTTGGCTTAGTGCAAAGGAGTGGTGGAGGACGGTGGAGAACATGAGGGCGCCTCGGGGTGCGACCCATACGTTGCTTCCTCTACCGCGACCTGCAATCTGAGTAGTTGCAGTGACTGTAAAGCCATTAGGTAGATTTCGGAGTAACGATGGGTTCTTCTCCAGCAGAGTGTTTGTAGATGTGACGACTTCGCCATACAAGAGATGCTTGCCGAAAGACGCATCGGGGTTGCGCAACTTGTTGTGGTAGTGATGTAGGTTGGCGTAGTATGCCTCGTGATGGAAGGGTACGTCTTTGGTGGATGGAAGGCCCTTCTCATGTGGTATGATGATTTTGACAATCTTCTCATATTCCACGATCTGATCCGGGTCCGTCGACGCGGTGTATTCAATGCACTCTTGAATCTCTTCCTCTACTGTCTTCGGCTTTTTCTTCTTCGTGTCCCCCTTTTCCTCACCTCTTTCTGCCTGCTCCTTGCTGCCTTCTGTAATTGCGCCAAGCGAGGGAAGCTTCTCAGACACCGCGCTCACCGCTCTCTTCAATTCGTTTACGCTCCATGCAGTCCCCTCCTTCTCCATCCGAAAGACGTCATTCTCGCCTTTGATATACTCTTCACCGTCAATCACAGTGATGATTTCAGACCAACTCGCAACGAGGTCAGAGACGTCTGCCAGGTCATGAGCAGTGAGATGGAGACGGGAAAGGGACGGTACCGCTTGTTCCTGCTCATTGACCTGCAACCCGAGTTTCTCGAGCATTAAGCGCATGAACGCTACTCTAGTCTTGTCGGTCGCGAGAAGTTCATCAATCAATGTTGTATAATGTGGCAAGCTTGGGATTTTGCTCAGATTTTGAGGTGCAAACCTACACAGAGTCAGCGAAGCGTCGATACCCATGAAGTGTTTCACTCACTCTGGGTGAGGACCGGTGACCACGACATGGCCTTCCCCGACTTTCCGATATACTACTGCGGCCTTGCTGTCACCCGAATCGACATGGAGATCTTCGGTGTAGCTGGCCAGGATCTGTACTCCTCGGCCCTCGAGCTTCTTCGCGTCGACAAATACACCTCCTCCGTTGTAGTAACTCTTGAAGGTTTCCGGAACACTATCGTTTGGGCCATCAAATGCGTCTTTGTGGATTTTGATGTCTGCTGCCCTTGCCCCAGCCTCACTGGCATACTTGAAGCCCGCAAAAGCTAGTCCTCGGCAGGTGCCTGGAAAAAAGGCTAGTTCTCGGTCGCCTTCTACTGCCATGTTTGGGTCGTCTAGCTCGAATTCGCACTTCGCACTGCCATAGTAGCCGCCTGCGCAAAAGCCGAGGTATGAGCCACCTGCATTCACGTAGCGACTGATGCGCCGGTTGCCCTCGCCATTGAGCGTACGGCAATAGCCCATGTCGGCCCCACCTGGAAAGACGAGAAGAGCGCAAGTGCTGAACCATGGCTCTCTGATGATAATGTCGCTTGAGACAGGGATGACGGCATAGGAAGGGGATAGTAAACGCCGCAAGGTGTACAAGCAGTGGCGGACAGACTCGCTAGTGCTACCATTGCCTTTTCACCTGTTAGTATTACATTAATCAATCTGCAAAAATAGAAATCACCTGAATAGACCAGGACGTTCATCTTCTTGGATGCCATGGTGCTTGGTATGGTGACGTTCACTAACGGACCGAGTTTGTCCGAACGTGCTCAGAGTGTCTTTGCGTAAATAACTCTCGACCCTCACACCACCAATTCTCGATTCCAAGCTCTTTCCAAAGAAAAAATAACAAAAATGTCAAACGAGGACAAGGCACGCGCTGCTGCTGCGCAGTTGGTGATTGACGACGAGCCGGATGACTGGTGGGTAGCAATTGCGGAGTTGCGGGAATGAGCGAATAAGCTGACGAGGATGGCAGGGACAAGCGGATCTACAGCACAGGCTGCGCAGGTTCGTCAGAGCTTGCGAGTATAACCGGACGATGATTGACCTCGAAGCAGACGAGAACACCAAGCTGACCGACTGCTACTACGAGAAGAAGGACTGGCGAGCGTGCAAGCAAGAGGTGAGTTGAGGGTTGCTTTTTACGCCCGAAGCCGAGATGGAGCCGAACGCGACTAACACGATGGGCTCAGATGGAAATCTTCCGTCAATGCTGGCAGCGTCATGGTAATGACAAGCGAACCGACTCCAAAGATGCGTGATGGCTCAAGCATGCCACTGCACTGTACTCTCAAATGTAATAATATAACGGGACAAGCGAGCCCTGCTCCACTCACTTTCCGTACATATGCTCATCAGGACACATTCAAGCCGGTTGACTTTTCTCAACAGTGCGGACTAGGTGGAGCAATAGTATTCAATTATCAAGTTCCCAAATCACCTACTTTCCCCTGGTCCATGTTGCAAAATGTGAGCAATCCTTGCCTTTGACTCCTGTGACAACTAGCCATGGCTTTTTCTTTGGCCCTAGTCCTTTTCCCCTATCATTACACTCATAATCTGTGACCGACAAACGTCCTTCAAGAAGGAGGAGAGAATTGGAGATGCATCGACCGGCTACCTCACTTCCGTTCATAGATGGGGGGCACAACGGTGGGGTGGTATGGCGACTTTGCGGCATCCGCCTTCTGTTTGTCGAAGCTCCATACACCGTTCGTCTGGCCATCATTGATGCTCTCACCCACCTTCTTTGCCAGCTGCTCAAACAATGGGTATTCGGTCGCGCGAGAGAAGAACTTGCGCTCCCATTCGCGCCCTTCGTCCTTTTCCTGCTGCCTCATCTCTCGCTGGCGGGTCTCGATGATGGTCTTTTCAGACGAAGTCAAGTCCATGTTGCCCTTGTTAATAGCGTCGGAGACCTTCTTCCATGCACGTCTGGTTTCAAAGTCGTCTTGTTGCTCGATGTCGGCGACGGTGAGAGGCGTCGTCTTGGTAGACTTGTGTTCGAATGTGTCTACGACGGCCTTGGTCTTGGCATCCTTGATCTGGAATGTGTCGGTCCATTGCCCATCCGCCTTGTAGATGGCGTCCTTCTCCTTGCCCTCGGGATACAAGACCGCAGTGAATGAGTTCTTCTTTCCCGAGACCCAGCCCTTGCCGCTGTAATCGATGCGCGCAGTGTATCCGGTCGAAGATTGGATGTAGGTGCTGCTGTTCAGCTCCACATAGGGAGAGCCAGTGATGAGACCCTCGATGTGAAGGGCAGGGAGCGTGATGAGGTAACTTTCGTTAAAGCCATCCAGGTGAAGCATGGCATGGCCGATTTGCTATCGGCCGTCAGTATGGGGCGGCTTCAATATCAGTGCATGACTCACCTTGACGTTGATGGTAGTCTTGAACGACGCCTTTTGCGCGTTGTAACCTTCGAGACGGACACCATGATTGTCGTTCCAGATGGCGTAGGCTGTGACGGGTGGATGATGACTGACTTGCTCACTGACAAGCTGTGTAGTGCCAGCCTCATCTTCCCACTTGCCCAAAAACAGCTCACCCAAGAAGGGGTTAAGCGGCTTCTTTTCGCTTCCCAGCTTCTCAGATCGACTGGCGTATTGTTGCTTTAACGTGCTCAAGAACCACTTCAGAACCAGCATAGCCCGCTTGGCAGGGTCCTTTTCGGCGGCAGGCGCGACGAAGACGGACGGGTGTTCGGTCCAGTAGGACGAGAATTCGGTGAGGGACTTTGTGGAGAGGATGAAGGCGGGCGCCGTCATAGTAGAGAGATCGCCATTGAAGGATGCGATGGACTGTCCTATCGTGTCAGCCAATCTCTTCTGCAGCGCAAAATATCTCGTGCATCGCCAAGAATCAGTCGCACCCAGGGAGTCTTGATGGCTGCATCGAGGAAACGTGAGCGAGCTAGCTAGCTACCCCGTCGTACCTTGAGGAAGCTTGACCATGAGCTCTTTGCCTGCGGGGGCACAGCGGCGCCTTCTTTCTCGGCCATGTTTGCGATATGTACAGGTGGCCTGGCGATTAGGGACGTGGGTGTACGAGGGGGATGCGTAAGGGCCTGTTACGGAGGTGTTGCGCGTCTAGGGATGTGTGAAGGGCGGGGGGGGGGGGGGCTCGACAAGTTACTAGTGGGGAGGGCCGGTGCTTGTGTTATGGGACGGCGCGCGTTTAGATTGGGGATGACGTCTGCAGGCTAAGCCACACGCGCAACACTAACAGAGCGTCATTACGACTCGACTCGACGCGGCACCAAACCCAAACGTTTGCCACGAATTTCAGCGTCTATGACGACAGGCTTTGGTAGAGCGGAACTTCGCCTTTGCTTCTTTTTATTGCTTACTATGATACTAAAGTCGTACTATCATGCCATGTTCGTCTATTCATGCTCATTACTCTACTCGTCTCTTCCACAACATTGCGCTTAGGTCTTGACATCAGGCTCGGTGCGGCCGACGTACTCCTGAAGCTTCAAGAGGTCTGTCGCAAGCTTGACGTTGTCCTTGAGGTAGTCCTGGGCGTCCATGTCGTATGTAGACTCGTCGCTAGTGTGCTTCTCAATGTACAGACGAATGGTAGCCCCGCTACTTCCTGTACCAGACAGGCGGACAACGATGCGGCTACCGTCGTCAAACTTGACGTAGATACCCTGGTTCTTGCTGACGCTGCCGTCAAGGTCCGTGTAGGAGAAGTCGTCCGCCTCGACAACCTTGCGTCCAGCGATGGTTGAGCCGACAAACTCGTCCTTCTTGGTAGTGATGAGCTCCTTCATGTGAGCGGTGACCTTGTTAGCACCCTCGGTCTCGCAGCCCTCATAGTCGTAGCGGGTGAAAAAGGTACGTCCGTAAGTCTTCCAGAAGTCCTTTTGAACAGAGGCGATGCTTGGTGTGGTACCAGTTTGCTGTCCAACGCCGGCCAAGATGTTCAGCCAGGCGACAACAGCCCAGAGGCCGTCCTTCTCGCGGATGTGGTTGCTACCGGTTCCGAAGCTCTCCTCACCGCAGATGTTCATCTTGTCAGAGTCGAAAAGACCGCAGAAGAACTTCCAGCCGGTAGGAACCTCGTAGCACTCGACACCCTTCTTCTTGGCAACAAGGTCAATTGCGCCCGAAGTAGGCATACTGCGCGCAAGACCGTAGATGCCCTGCTTCTTGAAGTATGGGATGAGCTCGGCGTGGTGTGCGATGATGGCCAAACTGTCACCGGGAGAGACAAAGGTCTTCGCGCCGTAGATCATGTTGCGGTCACCGTCGCCGTCACTGGCGGCACCGAAGTGGATTCCGTTCGTGTCAACAGCGTCGACCAGCGACTTGGCGTAGACAAGGTTGGGGTCGGGGTGGTGGCCACCAAAGTCTGGCTTGGGAATGCAGTTTTGTGTGCTGTTGGGGATACCGAGCTCCTTCTCGAAGATATCGACTCCGTATGAGCCGGTGACACCGCTCAGGCCATCGAAGAGGACCTTGAAGTCGGGGTGCTGCTTGAGGAAAGACTTGATCAGGTCAAAGTCGAAGATGTCCTTGAGCATCTTGAGGTAGTCCTCGGTAGAGTGGACAATCTCAACCTCCAGGTCGCCATACTTTTGTGTGCCGATTGTGCTGAGGTCGATGTCGGGGATATCCGCGATCTTGTAGGAGGTGAGGGTCTTGGATGTCTCGTAGATCTTGTTGGTGACGCTTTCGGGGGCGGGAGCACCGTTGGCCAGGTTGTACTTGATACCGAAGTCCTCCTCAGGACCTAAGACGTGTTAGATGTATCAACAGGACACGGCCACAGCCAGTCTCTAGCTCCAATCACTTACCACCGGGGTTGTGGCTGGCTGTCAGGAGGATACCCCCAGTCGCCTTGCGGATGCGGATGATGTGGCTGGCTGCAGGTGTGCTCATGATACCGTTCTGACCGATCAAGAGCTTCTTAACGCCATAGGCAGCACCGATCTTGGCAATGGTCTGGGTGACCTCTGGGTTCCAGTAACGGCCATCACCGCCAACGACGAGGAACGAGCCATCGACGCCCTCGGGGATGGACTGGAGGATGCTGGCGACGAAAGCTTCAGAGTAGTTCTCCTGCTGGAAGACCTTGACCTTCTTGCGGAGACCAGAACTGCAGCATCAGGGTTAGCTACTGCCAGTCCACTATAGAGCTCCATCAAGCTAGCTAAGCTTGACCCTCGACTTACGTCCCGGGCTTCTGGTCCTGGAAAGGCTTCAATTCGACGGTTCGGACGCTCATGTTGACTTTCTGTGTGCTTCAAGCTGTGCAGAGAAAGATTGAGGCTATTGACAGGGTTGGGAGAGTGGCAGCAGGCAACTTTTGAGCTGCGGGTGAGGGGCAGCTTCCCCCCCACCACGCGGGATGACGCCGGAGCTAGCTCATCTCAGGGAAGAACAGCGCCACGCTGGCTATCATCTGAAGTTTTTCTTTCGTCGATTCCCAACAGTCGCGGCGGATGCAGGCTAGAGCTGCAGTCGAGGTCGAGACGCTGCACGCTATTCTCAATTGACCCATCCTTGCCTGCAGTCCCGCCAAACATTTCGCGGGGTCGTCTCGGTAGCGCAAATCCCATACCTCAACCAGCCTTTCCTGTCTCAACCAAAAAGAGCCTGTCTGCAATCCCCTCATCGCTTGCACCACGGCTTCCAAAACCGCCTTCTGCAAAGCATTGGACCCGGACTAGTGCCCCTGGTGAAATGGGTATCCAAGGACTCGCTAGACGGCTGGAGCCGTACGCGACGCGATTTTCCTCCGACGAGCTCAACGGCTATTCAGCTGTCATCGATGGGCCTGCACTGGCCTATTATGCCCACAAGTTGGCTCTCGTGGCGTTTACTAGCGCGTCGAGAATACCATCATATCAGGACATCAACACCGAGGCTATCAACTGGTTAAACTCGCTGGAGGCCAACAACATCAAGGTGTGAGTGAACCGCCATTGCTTTTCGTCGTATCGTCGTTATGCACAGCAAAGCAATACCGCATCCCATGGGACATGGAAGCAAAACCAATAAGGTGCGCACAAATGTCGTTTCCTTCACCGCCATTCGCACAGGGGTCCGGTTGCCCTCCCTACACACGTCGCCAGATGCTCGCCATAGTCGGCAGTGTGAGTTGATGTGCAATGCACCTCCGCACGTGCCTCTGCAAATTCTGATACAGCGTTGTATGCCGACCATTGCTGATCGCACGTTTCCAGGGCGGCCATCTTCTTTGACGGAGCTCTCCCTCCATCGAAGCGTGTTGAAAGGCTGTCGAGAACGGAGCAGAACAACAAGCGCGTGCAGCAGCTTCGTTCAAGTTACGCGACAACAACATGTCCAGTTCCTACATACCTAGGCTCCATATCATATGCTTTTCTTGCTCCAGCGCTGCAAGAAGCGCTGCAAAAATCGCCCTTCGCCTCAAGAACCCACATCGTGCCTGGAGAAGCTGATGACTGGTGTGCATTACACGCCAAGGACAATGCACAATCTATCATCTTCACGAGCGATACAGATCTTGTTCTCTATGACTATTGTGCAGACACACTAATAGTATTCCTCCACGAAACCGACGTGTCTGTCAGCATCAAAGCATACTCGCCCGACCAGATACGAACGAAGCTAGAGCTGAGAAGTCTGCTGCCTTTTGCCTTCGCTCTCCTCGAGGGTCCCTCAGACACGGCAAACGACTTGGCTCGCAATGCTAGGAATGTGGACAAGAATTCTCAGCCCTACCTCGACTTCAGTAACAGGTACATCACAGAAGTGCTATCACCGGCTTACATGTCCCGCTCGAAAGATGTCCTATCCAAGCTACCCAAGTTAGACGTCCGAGTCTCAGAGTTTGTACACCAAGCGCTGGCAAAGTCGGAGATTCCGTTTGTGTACCTACCTCTGCTGGTCGAAGATCCTAGTCAGGCATCAGCGTGGAACGTTGGCTGCGACATCCGCACCCTGGCCTACTCAATACTGGTATCCAGGAAGATGAATGTGCACGAATATAGAAGGAAAGCCCAAGCAATTGCGATACAAGAGGTCGTGACATACACGCCGACGGATCTGCCAGTTCCGATTGCAGACCTTGAGCGACAGATCCGTACCCTATCTGACTGGGCTGCTTGTAGAATCATCGAACCAGCCCTTCTTTGGCCACTGTTCGCGCTCAGTCTTGTACTCGCAGAGTTGAATACTCCACCGCCCGTTCTTATTGCACTGCGCGTGATTAACGGGGACTTCGACAACACCTGGGAATTTGTACATCTCACTGCTCGCCTACACGCTGCTCTATATTCCCTGCGCATGTTTAGTCAGATTGTACAAGTGCAGCTCGCAGTCAAACAGGCAGGAAGTAAGAACCTGCATGACTCTCTGGTCAGCTTAGATCAGCGGATGCGCAGTCTTCCATCGATACCTAATGGTTTTGGGGTTCCGGGGCAAACAAAGCGCGTGTTGGCTGATCACGATCAACTGAGAGCTTTGATCGAAGAGATTTACGTATCTGCTGGGGTTGATGTGCCCATTGAGCATGTCTCGAACAAGAAGAAGAAGCGCCAAACAAGAGAGGCAGAAAGGAAAAAAAAGAAAGCTGAGCAGAGATTGCAGCCTAAACAGCAGATGAAGAATGCATACACCTTGCTTGGCGACAGCCAAAGCTAAGAGAACGATACATCAGCAAGATCACATCGAAGTTCGCTCCGCAATCGCAATGCGTAAGATTTAGCATACCATCGACTAGCAGACTGGTTTACATTTCGACTTCCCTTTCGATCTCTTAGCTACTGCTGTGTCCTCATTGGCGCTTTCGCACGCTTTTCATCTTTGTGTCTGTTCGTTCCCGCGTACGTATTCTGTCCATGATCTTTTTGTTCCTGAACCCAATACCCCAGCTCGTGTATACTTTTCATACGTCGCATTTCGACTGGCAGTGGGAAGAACGCTAGCTTGTTGACCCCGTTGGTATTGACCAATCGAGCACATAGGCGCTTCCTCTGAATGCACCCGTCACACGCTATATCCATGTCTCCAAACTCGTCTCCGAGTGTGCGCCCACCTGCATGTTTAGACCTTAACCTGATTGTTTGGTTCACGCAACACTGGCTTTTAATTCCTTTCTCTTGCAATCGAAGAAGCTTGCCCCATTCTCCGATATGGACGTCGGTAGAGATGTAATCATCGTCAAACCTTTTCGTGATGCGGGTAGCCAGACTGTCTTCGCTCTCGTCGCTGAAATCCAAAGCAAAATAGCTTCGATATTCAGGATGCAAGTAGACGATCTGGATAGCTGGTACAAGCTTGCCTGCTATGATTTGTGCCTTTTGGGTTCGCAGCGAGACCCTAGCCTTTTGGGGTGTCTCTACAAGCTGATTAGAACCCACGTCTCTGACTCTCGGCTGAATCCATACCTGTCTGGCTACCCACGCTCTCCTGTCTTTTACGCTTGCATACTTGGGGCGGGGACGGTATACCCAGGCTTTTCTCTCTCACAGAGGTATCAGACACTACCGGGCTACCCGACGGCTGCGGAGGAAGAGAGGGACTTGCGGTTGCTATGTGCTCATCACCTAGCCTGTCAGTACATTGCCTCGAGGCTAATATCCGCTCTCTTACTGAGAAGAGGGAAGATTCCGCCTTCTTTGTGCTCTGACTTGACTCGGCTGTTGCGGTTCGCTGTGAACGCGCTGTTGGCACGCTCTGTAGCTGGGCCGTTCGCAATGATATCCAGTAAGAAAGCCGCTATTTCCTCCAGGTTGCCTCTCGCGAACTCGCGACCGATGCTATTCGAAACCAGCTCTACTAGTTCATCGTTGTTCATGTTTCTGAGTACGCCGTTGCGAGCTGCTTCGAGCTGCTTGTCGCCAGACAGTGCGAGTAGTGCTTTCAAATAGTTGTCGAGTCGTGTAGCCATGGTAGGAGGTAAACAAGCCAGTTCAGAAAAGGTGCCGGGGAGGTTGAAGAAGGAAAGAAATCGAAAAAGGTGGAAAAACCGGTTATTTATCTGACGCGTTGCGGTAAGGCTGCGGGTGAAGTCGCGCGAAATAGGAAAGAGCAAACGGAATCTTCGACAGCGGTATGAACCCGCACTCACTCCAGGAAACTCTTCGACAAGCGGAATGACATGAACTTCTTGACGGGATATTGCAATTATCTATTGATATTCCCTCGTAATTCTCATCACCAACCCAAGTTCGGCTGCGCAACAAAATCATAAACAAACACCTGTGCCAGCAACGGATCCGTCTCATTCTGCCCCATCATTAGCTTTACCCCCCCTTTCCCTATGCGCGACAAAACATACCTTCAACCGATCATGCCCAGGATCAAGATCAAACTCTTTCCTCGCAGCCTCATCCTACCCCTCATATTAGCCCATTCCTCCCCCAACGACACCCCCAGGAAGTCGAACAAACCTTGAATACAACCACAAACCCCGTATCCCAAACACTCTCCCTCTTAACATTCGTCAAATTTAGCGGCGTATCCAACGGTCTTCCTCCCTTGGGCCCTTCAACAAGTAACTCCGGGTGCTCGGCATACAGGGCGAGAAAGGCGGCTGTGCGATCGCCTTTTTGCGCCGCCGTCACGTTGGCATGGAAGCGGAAGGTTGCTATGCGAGTTACAGGTGGGGAGTTTTGGGCGCATTGTGTTGCCATTGTAGGGTGAAGGAGGGGGTGGGAGAAGATTGAGATGGTGAGGGCGAGGGAAAGCCGCATTTGGGGGGGGAGAGAAAGTGGACGTGTGGGGCTCTGGATGTAAATGAAAAGGCTTCTTCAATTCAAAGAGTTATTGATTGAGATGCATAGAGCCGTGGTTATCACACATGTGTCGGTGCGCTACTGTGAGGTCAAATGCGGAGTTGGGGACACGAGGGCGGAGAGCCGAGATGCTGCGCTTCAACGTCGCACGTGCTAACACTAACCGTCTACACAATCAACCCTTTTACTCGCTTCCAAGAAGCTGTTGGGGTTTCTGAAACGCATAGATCTCAGAGAGTTCTATAGCTTTTTGATATGTTTACCGCTTTGCCGCATCAATGTGGTGTACATGCCGCTCGACACTTTCTACCGGACCTGTGCGCCTTTGAGTTGACTCTCACTCATTTTTACACGCAAATGCAGACACAAAATTCGCGGTGAAATTGTTCCCTGTCAGGTTTCGAACCACATTAAGAGGGCTTGTGGTCGCTATTGTGGAGAACAGAAGCGCCAGCGGGGGCAGGCTTATATCTTAACTACATCTGCCCCTTCTGGAAGGTCCCGCTATGCTTGTGAAAGTCTAACTCAAGTTGATCTTTCTTCTTGTCCACTTCATTGATGAGCTTGAGCGCGTCATTGAGTTTCTTGTGGGTGATATTGAGGCTTCCGCTCAGGATAGTGAGGGACTTGTGGTGCCGTTTGACTCTGTCGTTGAGTTCGTTAATCGCAGCGTTGAGACCGACACTGACTTCGTCCCTCTGCTTGATGGTATGGTCCTTTCCCAGCATCTCCGCTTTGATAAATTCTAGCGGCTGGCTCTTGTTTAATTAGGCTGATTGGTAATACTCGCCTTCTTCACAAGCCCTTGGATGCGTTTGGTCATACTTTCATAACCATTAGCCAAGTCGCTGTGTTCTTCAACTGACTATCCGTACTCAAACAGCCCGTTGCGGTTCTCGAATATCCCGTCAGATTCCCAGCCATTTTCGCTATCCTCATCTTCGTTGTGGCACGCGCGCTTCCTTTGGGAAAAGGGTCTCAGAGCGTGAGAACGAATGTTCGCTAAGCGAGGAGCGGTCGGCAGTGGTCTGAAAGAGTGGGAGCAGATCTGGCTCGAAGTATCTGCTCATCTTTATGAGCGAGCTTATCTTGGCATACTTTCTTGACATCGAATGCGAAAGTACCTAAAGAGTTGTTGCTTTAACCATGTTCGCGGTACTGACCACTGGATCCGTTCTGCCGGGAACTAGGCATCTGTAGTCTTATCAGCACTTTCAGTTTGCGTTGAAGGAACATACTCACGACTGATTGCTTTGAATTGCAAGGGCTTAAAAGACAAACGCGTTTCTTATGTATTATGATTGACTCGCGACCCGAAGTAGTTCGAGGTGCGGACTTAGGGTCCATTTTGTGCCCGCATATTGAAATCACGCGACATCTAGGCTACCTTAAGATTATATGACTAGCTCACAGGGGAAGCCCGTGTTAATGAATAATGACCCAGGACAAGACTCAAATAAGTTTTACATACCTATGGTGATCACACGAGATTTCGGAAAAGCATTAGATTCGGCTCAAAGACGGGCATATCTAGGACATCATGAAAAATAAGCGTGCCGCTCTTTCGAAAAAAGCACGATAACCATGGACCTATTGACCTGCACTAACTGCGGTTAATATGCTGCTCTTCCTGACTAACATCAGCTTTTCGTAGGGGTTCCGATGTGTTCAGGTAGTAAAGTCCACTGTATTACATGAAATGCCAAAGAAAGCTTAAAACGAGACGTTTGAATCGAGGAGCATTTGAAAACGACAGAATAGCCGTTAGAAAGAACCCAAAAGCAGGCGTGTCCAACGGTGGCGACGTCCCAACACCCGCATCGCCCTTAGTCATCCACCCACCAGCCTCACCCAGCGAATTCCGCTGCGCGGATCTCCATTTCGTCATACACTCCACCCTCCCAAGAAGCCAACAACACCTATCTCTCCCCAATTCACAAACTCCGGAAACGCTTTAACGCCGTGCGCAGCACTGTGCGCAATCTCGGAGTCAAAGTTACCAATTCTGGGGTTGGTCGGGGTAACTTCCTTTACTCCGATCATGCATTAAGCATTAAGCCAGCCAACGGTGTCGGGTCGAGAGCGGGGGCAGTAGGCCCAGAACCCAATCCAACCCAGTAAACGGCTGCGCTCCACTTGATCTTCTTTCCGCCGATAGGGCGCGCATAAGGGCGTGAGGCACGGGTGGAAAAAAAAACGGGCGTGGCTAATCGCTCGACACGCCTTGTTGTCGTTTGTGAAGTGTCATCGATCGTGGGCTGCCAAGCACATCCGCACTACTACCGAATCTGGCATGCGTTTCCGGATCTGCCCAGTTACTGCAATGGGGTAGAAAGGCTTGCAG
This sequence comes from Stemphylium lycopersici, assembly GCA_003268315.1. Classification (NCBI taxonomy): domain Eukaryota; kingdom Fungi; phylum Ascomycota; class Dothideomycetes; order Pleosporales; family Pleosporaceae; genus Stemphylium; species Stemphylium lycopersici. Next base: position 114,606 of record QGDG01000064.1, read on the forward strand.
TTTGGTTGATAACCAGAAGTTTTTTCTTCCCTATCGATTGCAGCAATAGTGAAGAATCTTTTGTGTGGTTACTCGATTTACGCTACGGACGCCTGACGCAACGACGACCTTTCTTGTTAACCCTTTGACCGCAAGAGATAAGAGAAGAGACGGAAGGAATCTTTCTCCCAAGATGGATCCAATCGCAAATCCGACGGTCCAGATGCAGGACATGCCCGCAACGAGCGATGGCAGACGATACGCAGAGCCAGAGGAGATCTGGGATCCATTGCGACGAACAGTGTCGAAGATGACGGGACGCTCAAAGATGGAAAATGAAGAGAAGCAGTCCACACATCAAGAAACAGAAATCAGATCTCACGGCCGCACACGATCGCATCGGACACGCTCGCATCGAACGCGGCCGCTTGACGAGCTGGATGAAGAAGCCGGAATACCGATTGTGGATGCCGAAGACGACTTCCCGGAAGGCGGATTGCGCGCATGGCTTGTTGTTGCGTCCGCATGCCTGATGTTGTTTCCGTCTTTTGGCTTTATGGTTTCCATTGGAACGGTGCAGGACTACTGGGCTCAGAATCAGCTCTCGCACATGTCAGCGCGTGACATTGGCTGGATCCCATCGGTCTTCGTCTACCTATCGCTTGCGCTGGGCATTTGGGTCGGACCTCTCTTCGACCGGTACGGACCGCGCTGGATCGCTCTGACAGGCAGTGTCGCTTTCCTAGCCATGATATTCCTATTGGCTGAATGCGACAAGTTCTGGCAGATGATCCTGTGCTGTGGTGTTTTGGGCGGTTTCTCAGGCGCAGCACTGACAACCACCAGCTTAGCCGTTGTTGCGCATTGGTTCAAGGAAAGGCGGGGTCTTACACAAGGTATCGCCATGATGGGTAGCTCGGCAGGTGGTTTGGCGATACCGCTAGTGCTAAGGACTACCCTCCCCAAATATGGATATGCGTGGTCGCTACGCATCCTTGGATTCGTCTTCTTGATTTGCCTCATCATCGCCAATGTGCTGATGAAAGCCCGCATTCCGCCATCTGCTGCGATAAAGAAGAAGGCCATCATCTCGTTTTCTATCTATAGCGATTTGAGACTGAGCTTGTTCACGTTGAGCGTCTTTGGCTTCGAAGTTGTTCTCTTTGGTGGTTTGGGAATCATGCCTACTTACGCAACGCTGAGTACCGACTTCCCTCCCGATACCGGCTACTACCTCATCGCGGTACTCAACGGTGTATCTTGCCTCGGGCGCCTGTTCCCGGGATATGCTGCGGACAAGATTGGCCGATTCAACACGCTCTTTGTCATGATTCTGTTCACTCTGCTCTGGATGCTGGTTCTTTGGCTGCCTCTTGGTACTAAATCGCTTCCGGCACTATACGCTTTCGCAGCACTCTTCGGCTTCGGCACGGGCTCCTGGATGGCTTTGACACCCGCCTGTGTTGGTCAGTTGTGCAGAGCAGAGGAGTTTGGCAGATACTACGGAAGCATGTATTTCATCGCTTCGTTGGCAACATTGGTCTGCATTCCGATCAGTGGTGAGCTTGTGGAAACAGTCGGACCCGAGGCCATGGTAGCTTTCTTCTGTGCAATTCTCGGATTGAGTCTGATCAGTTTCTTATTTAGCAGGTGGGCCTGCCTGGGAAGGCGGTGGACATTGAAAGTGAAGGTGTAGTGGCGCCGAGATTGATGGACTTGGCGAAGCGATCTTTTGATTTTATTTTCTTCACATAAATACACCTCAATGACAACGGTAACGAAGAAGAGTAATGTGATTTAGTATAGATGATTCAAGGTCCTTGGTTGCCGTCTCATGAGATTGCGGAACGTGCTCACTAGGAAAGATACGGTCCAGTGCCGGATGTTCCGCTCCAGGAAAAGGGCCACTCACACGTTCGCGAAACACGACATCTACGACAAGAACATCCTGTATAAAGACTTTGGTGGGTGTAATAGACATCCTCATCTCAAAATCATACTAATCATTTTGATCAGCACGGAAACAGCAAATTGCATTTCGCTCGGGTTCCCGCTTGACACGTTCAAGAAATTCCTAGAGGCTAACCTTCACATAAACCCCCCGTATCCTTTTCGAAGTGGTACCATGATGTTGGTCGGATCATGTCGCTGATGTAACACCATGTCTCGACTATTTGGTGAACTCTATCTAGGCTTCAGCACACAGCGAGAAACACGTAGAAGCTGGGTAGGCTTGACGTGTCACAAGATTTTCAAGCAAATATCGAAAGAAAAACCCAAAGTGACGCCAGCGAGTTTCCGCTATGGCTGTGTCTTGGGAATTCTTGATACAAACCTGCTTGATGGATGCGGGCATAGGCAGAAATCTTGTCACAACGAGAAATAAGTCAGTGCATGAAATTCGTCGATACACGCTCCCAGTCACATGTTGGGATGGAATGGTCACAGTGCGATTTAAACGACAAACAGGGTAATACCCGAGGACTGCAAAGCTTGAGTTCATTTCGGGCCACTTGACTGTTGAGTGCAATGGATAAATTGCTAGACGAGCAAGGATATGAAGTCTGTGAAGGGGGTAGACTTGGGGCCACGTGCGTAGCCCGCGTTGCGTGAGCGTGTAGGGGCGAATTGATCCACCTGAGGCGAAGGGTACCAGCTCTTTTGTCTCGCCAAAATCTTCGGGGTCCCTGGCGAGCATATCCTCGAACAGGGCATCCGTGCCAGGCTCTGCGCTTTGCCAGGCGAACAGGGTCTCATCCTCTGATGTCTGCATGATCGCTTCTTGTAATCTTATGAATGCTTTCAATTCCCCCTCCTCGTAGAGCTTCGGCATGTTGACGTCGAACAAACTCATGAGAGAGTACGCAATTTCATCTAACCTTGTAGCTTGTCTCCTTCCGGCCCACGACATTCGCATAGATATACTGGCTGCACTGATCTCTTTCCACCCGACATGCTCTTTAGGTCCACCTGTGATTTTCGATATTCTGGACTCAAGACTGTGGCCGTTCCCAAGCAGAGACCAGTCTCCAGAGTAAATCATCATCATCTTCTGGCTTAGCCACTCTTCAGAGTCAGATGTTAGCTTCTCTTCTACGAGGGGACTGCGATAATTCGGAGCGATCAGTTCTTGAAGCGTCCAAACCCGCGTGAACCACTTGCTATTTGCAAACGTTTTTTCTTTTTCTTTGCGTCGGCATGCTCTCAGAATGCCTCCTCGTCGTCTACATCCGCAAGGTAGGTGTAGCATCTCGCAGAGTCTCCGTACCACGCAAACAAACTGTTGATGGCCTCTGAGAGTTCAGCACTGCTGCTCTTATCGACGCAATAGGTGTCGATCCACGCGTAATGAAGCCCATCTTGGATCGCGAGCTTACAAGTCTTCTCGACCTTCTTGAACTCCTCCTTTCTCCTCGCCTGTTTCAAATCAGCTAGATCAGAAAACGATGCTTCCTCTTCCGCCTAACAGTGAGGGAGAATCGCGTAGACTGGGATGTCGTTAGCAAAGGTCTTCAGCTCCAAGGCACGTGCATCCAGAAGCTGCATGATGAATAGCCGCCAGGAAGAGGGGCAAAGGAATCAGACAGAGACGAAAAGGTGTGCAGGCAGCGAGCCAGTGCTCAGCTCTCTAGTGGCCCAAGCGCGTCGCGGGGTCACCTGATAAGCGGCGGACGGAACTAACCGGCAGCTGGCAACCAGCAGCATCTTCTTCCTCTACACAGGAGGGCAACACCTAATATCATTCTCTGCCTTTCTGAACTGTCGTTTTGCGCTCGTCATCTTGCACTGATTACTTATATCTAGGCGACCTACCAAGGACTCCGCCTTGTTGGGGTTGATGACATCATGGTATAATCATCGAGCTCATGTGCTGCTACGTAGCACCGCGGTGTAGACAACGGAAGCTCTGTACAGCACTTTTCATCTCTCAGAGTCTTAAAATTCCTTGGATTCAAAACGAGGCGCTTTCCAAACATAAACTGGACATGTAAGTCCCCAAGACCTCCCTCTCCACGACGTACACACATACACATCACTCTCGCATGATGTATCACCAAATCAAAACAAGTTTCAAGACGGATCGGAGAGGTCCTCACAACCTCACTGAATGAGCCTTTTCCATACTGAAGTTATCGAGTCCCCGTCACTCTTCCCACCACAACCCGCTCTCCACATCATCATGTGTAACTGACAAGACATCACACGTCACAGGAAACCATAGACAAGGATGACGGTAGTAAATTCATAGCATCCATTCAATGATATATACTCTGCCTGACTATCCACTTAGTCTTTTGCAGTGTTTTGTTTTATGACCCTTATCCCCCGTCCATCGCCATCGCCATAAGAATGCGAAAAGGAAAAAAAGATAAAAAAAAAAAAAAGACATGGATAGATGTTAGGCAGCGGATTTTTACTGTACTGTACAACAAGAAAAAGGTGGCATAGAAGTAGCAATAGCAGCGGTGAAATAATGACGAAGAAACAAGATTCAAGAAAGAAAACCCTTTGAGCGCCATCAATCCAGTTCTTTCCTCACATTCCCCCTTATTGAGTTGCTTGTTTCTTCTTTATTGTGGTGATGCTGTGTTGTCGTTGCTCGTCTGTGGATTTGGACGCGACGTTCAATAGTACAGCGGCTTTGGATGCCGATTAAGAAATATTTGGGGTTGTGCAGCAGCCGGAGCTAGCTTTTTAAGCCTTGTTCCGGCCACTTCGGCGCGGTGTGCCATCAGCAGTCGCGGCCTTCTTGGGCGTCTTCTTCTTGGCGGGTTCCTTTTTTTCCTTCTTGGGACGACCACCCTTCTTAGCTGCTGGCTTGGTCTCGATTTCAGCTTCAGCTTCATCATCGTCTTTGTTCTCGCCCTCAGCCTCGTCGGTCTTTGCCTTCTTCTCAGCTGGCTTCTCGGCATCGGCATCGGCGTCAGCACCGTTGGTCTTCTCGGTGGCTTCGTCAGCCTTGCGCTTGTCGCCGGCTTTGGGCTCGTCCTCGTTGGCCTCAGTCTCAGCCTTGTCGTCAGTCTTCTCATCAGACTTCTCGGCCGCATCTTCCTTGGGCTCTTCTTTTGACTCCTCCTTGGACTCGCCGTTGGTTTGAGCCTCCTCCTTTTTCTCCTCACTGGCTGACGCGTCCTTCATTTCCTCATCCTTCTTCTCGGATTCAGCCGGCTTGCCATCGTCCTTCTTATCTGACTCTTCTGGCTTCTCTTCTGGCTTCTCAGTCTCATCCTTCTTGTCTTCCTCCTTGGAATCGCCGTTGGCACCCTCGGCCTTTTCGTCGATCTGGAGCTCGGAAGCGCGCTTTACAACATCGTTGCCAGACCTCTCAACGTGAACCGCAGGGTTCTCGGGGTCGGCATTCTTCTTAATAGTGTTGCCCTTCTTGGACTCAATGGCAATCTCGCCTTGCTCCTTAACCTCGGCAACGGTACCGCTGGGTTGTCCTGAGCCCCAGTTCCATGAGACTGGTGAAATGTGCGTCAGTAAGAGTCTTGCATAGGATAGACGAGGGTCTCGTCGATGCGACTGAAAGCATACAAGCGCGCAGAGATGCGCGCCGAATGCGCGCCAGTGAGCGCAATGCGCCTGGAAAAGTACGGTTCTGCGCCGCTACCGGATGTCCAATTGGCAACTGAGTGGGGTGAATCAGAATGGCGTACCTTTGTCTCCTTGCTGAATCTCAGTGTCGGTCATTGTGCGTGACGCTGCTCAGCAATCGCAAGTGTTATGGGATGACGTTATGCTTCGAAAATTCACGTTTCGCGTCGCGGAAGCGGGGTAAGAAGATAATTGATGCGCGTAGAATGTAGAGCAATAATCTGGGTTGAGGAGATGATGCGCAAGCAGTGATCAGAGGCGCGACGTGAATATGGGAGAGAAAATGGAGGAATGGACGTCAGGAACACGGGCGCTGGGAAGTGAGCTGCAAGATCGGTAGATGTGCGGGAGAGGCGTGATTGGCTGGCCGGCTTCACAAGCGTGCCAATTCTTGGGGAAGGTGGCTGGCAGATCGGGCCACGGCGTCATCGGCCAGTCTGTGCGCCGTTCGCATCGCGCAAAACATCCTTGTCCGTCACAGTTTTTACCGCGTTTGCGCAAAAACGCGTCTTCTAGAAGCTGATGGAAGAGGAGGAAGATTTGCGCTTCACACCATAGCATGCGCAGCGTCTTTGGTCATTGAGAAAGAGCGGCACAGAACCTCGGTCTATTTTTAGAATACAGTTTGTGGAGAGTTGCTTACTCTGCTATCAGATCGCCGTCTACAAGCCCCAAAACCTAGGAATATTTGCTCCCTAGTGCAGCCTTCATTTCGCCCATCTGCTGGCCGTGCGCATAGTCAAACGCTTTTACTAATCCTACGAGATGGCTTGCCGCCGCTAGTACGACCAGCACGTGGAATATCTGGTGGCTGGAACCCCAGATGTCGTATTTTCCCGGGCTCCATTTTTCGGGCACTCTGGCGGCATAGATGGCAGCACCAGCAATGTAGAGCACACCCTGCAGCAGGACCCAGTCCAGTCCGATGCTCTTTCGTAGGTGTTCGACTCCGTACAGCCGGACTCCGTGCAGGACTGGAAAGACGGCGGACAGGCCCATGAGCACGAACATGAGAGCTCGGAACGGCCGCAGGGCCGGTGTGCGGAACTTGGGATGAGTCGCGACGATAGATGTTCCTGCTGCCAGGGTCGTGATCATTGTCCAGTACGTCTGCCTTAGCTCGGGCTCATCTCCGAAAGCATAATACAAGACTGGAACAAAGCTTCCCCAGATCAAGAACACGATGCCCAGATAGTCCAGCTTGTTGCCCCAAACGGCTACCTCGTGCGAGTGATTCTGGATGGTATGGTATGTGGCGCTCATTCCGAGACACGCCACCGCTCCAGCAAAGTAGCATCCAAAGGCCCATACATCCTCTCTCGTCGCCGTGTCGTATCGCGGCTCCAGTGTGCTGTATAACGCGATACTGGCGACGGCTGCTAGCAGGGCCCCAACAAGATGTGTATAGATGTTGACCGTTTCGTTGTGCAGGTACCCGAGACTTCGCCAAGATTTCGCGTACGAGTTTGACTGCGCTCTGTACCCGGAATGAATGTAGTGATTATCTTGCTGCCATGGAGAGAGCTCATCCCATAGTAATGTCAATTTCTCCTCGGCCTTTTTGTCCAACTCTTTCCCTTTGCCTTCCGCATTTGATGCTGCTTGCTTTGTGGTGTCCATGTTGTACGATTCAAGAGTGAGGCGTGGGATTAATATGTTTTTCAGGGTGCAAAGTGCTCAGTACTTGTAGGAACTGGTCGAGTTCACATGTGATGAAGCGGCCTCGGGGGGTAGCTCGAATACATTCAAGGACCGGTGACAGGCTATACCTCATGCAGTGAGTCTTGCGAGAACAACACATTGCCTTTCAGGTCTTTTTCAAGACACTACTATCAGTTCCCCAACAAACGGCGGCAGCTCCCGTCTAGTATCACGCCGTTTCAGCGGAGCAGCGGCGTGGCTCACGCGTCGAGCTCGGGCGCTGTGCCCCTCCATCCCACCTTCCCTCCGGACCTCATGCGCGACTACTTCCACCCCAGCCCGCCATGGGTCGCGACAACCTCAAGCCAGGATCGAGACCCGCACTAAGCACCTCTCGGGGTGTGACTTGACCGTCTTTTTCCTTGTAAACACACACACCTACTGTCGAAATGAAATCTTCAGACCCCGTCCGTCCCAGTAGCCGTCGTGCTGCCTCGGGCGCATGGAACCGCCTCAAGCCCGTCCGCGAAGACGCCCTCGAGACCTACGGGCTCCCCAGCAAAGGCGAGACGCGGTACATTCTACTCAATTCCGGGTTCAAGAGTAATCGCTGACAGCACAGGCTCAACGACTTCAAAACACAAGAAGTCTACTTCAACCGCATCATTGAGCGCTACATGAAGCTCTGCGCCCTCAACCGCGAGGAACTCGACCGTCTCTTCGCCTCAGTCAGCATACCGCCAGACTCAGCCAACGACGCAAAGAAGGCCTCAGCCAGCTCCAAGCTCACGAGCTCCTTCTCCTCGCTCTCCCTCTCCAAACACGCACCCCCAGAACACCAGCCCACAACCCCCGCCTCTACACACGCGATACCGCAAAAAGCCTTTGCGCCCTCGATCCAGGAACTAGCCACGGTCCTCGCCTCACTGCGCAAACTCCGCGAAGCAATCACAGCCTCAAACCGCAGCGACGCCTTCGCCCTGCGCGCCTACACCTTCGCCATCCACGTCAGCATCCTGTGCCACGACTGGTCCTCATACCTACCCTCGCTGCTTTCGCTCCTCAACACAATCCACCCCCGAAACCCGCTGTCGCCCTCTATGCTCCACGAATTCGTCGGCCTCCTCATCCTCGACCAGGCGTGCCGCCAGTCCGACTACAGCGGCGCCCGCCAGACCAAACTGACGTATGGATATACAGACTGGCGCGTCGAGGCTGTGCTGAGGTGTCTTGTTGCGGATGATTATGTGGGATTTTGGCGCGTTAGGAGGGCCGTGGATGGCTATCAGAGGAGCGTTATGGAGTGGGCTGATGGCGGGGTACGCGTGCATGCGTTGAAGTGTCTTGGACGCGCGTATCTGAGTGCGGACCGGGCGTTTGTGGAGAGGGTTACCGAGAGGAGGTGGGAGGAGCTGGTGCAGGAGGGGGTGGGGTGGGAGTTGAGTGCGGATGGGGAGAGGGTGGTGATAAAGAAGCCGAAGGGTGCATAGAAGGGGGTTAGATTTGTTGCTGCTTGATATGATAACATGAGGGGATGTTCTTTTTTTTAAGGATTCTGGCTGACGCAATCTACAAGGGACATGTACAATTTCATCATGTGTGCAAGATGGAAGCGTCGAACGGGGTATCATTATAGACTTTTACATCAAATCACATGAATCACTCACTCGTCCATCTCCTCATCCTCATCCCCGTCTTCCTCCTCGCCATCCTCGCCAGCATCAGCAGCATCCTGCCAAACATCATCATCCATATCATAGTCATCAACAAAGTCGTCCATGTCCTCGTCCTCGTCCCCTTCCTCAGCATCGCCCTCCGTCTCCCCCTTGGCAGCAGCCCTCTCCTTCCTCTTCTTCTCCACATTCTCCCTCTGGATGCGTCTCCGCTCCTCCTTCTCCTTATTCCGCTGTGTCCACTTCTTCTCGAGCTCCTGCTCCTCCTTCTTGCTCTTGGTGATGAACTCGTGCCAAAGGACCTTGCCGCCGCAGACGTCTTCTTCGACCTTGGTGAGGCGCAGCTTCATGCGGGGGCCCAGCTCCACGAGCTTGACCGCGCGCTTCTCCACGCGGGGCTTGGAGCCGCGGGCGCGGGCGTGCGACGTCTCGTCGCCGGCCTTGAGCTTCTCTTTTTCACGGCGGGAAAGCACTTTTTGGCGGACGGGCGCGGTGACTTCGACTTCGGCGTCCGTGTCTTGCTCCGTGTCTGAGGCGGACGTGTAGCCCGCGGCCGAGGGGTCTAGCATGTAGTCTGCTACGTCTTCGAGCTTTCCTAGGTTGGGCAGGGCGCTCTTCTTCCTTTCCTTGCTTCCAACCAGCTTCTCGGCGGCGTAGAGTCGGCGGATGGCTTTTGGTATGCCCACTTGCTTCGTGGTGATCGCATAGTGTCTCAAGCTGATGTTGACAGAGCCCGTCTCGTCTGAGGGGGGTTCGCGGTTGAGGAGGAGGACTCGCTTGATCGAGTGGAGGGGTGTGGTGTGTGGTTGGATTGGGGGGAAGAGTCCTTGGAACATGTCCGTCACAAGCTTCTCGAGATGCTTTGGTGGTGCCTTTTCTCCCAACTTTTCCCTCTCGGCGTCGCTTGTCAGGAAATTGTTCATGACCAGTAGAGGCGCAACTAGGTAGTCGTTTGCGCCGGCTCGTGGGCGCTTCATCGATTTGATAATGTCCTTGCAGAGGGAGTAGTTTTGGACGCGGAAGTGGAGCGTGGGACCTCGGGGTGTGCGGGCGAGTCGAAGGTTTGTGTTGCCGCTCTCTGACCGCGAGAATAGTAAGAGGTGGCTGACACCAAGCGGGCCGCACATGACCAGGTAATCCTTCGGAAGGTTAGCTATTGTAGCTCATGGACGCCTACGTCCCAGGTCAATTCGTACCTTGAGCTTGTTCGCACGTCGCTCCTTAAGCCTGATGGCGGTATCAGGCTCCAAGCAATGCCTGACATCGTTTACAAGATCTGAGACGGATTTTCCTACTCTTTTGCTCGTTAGCGACTGCGTTGACGTTTTTCACATGCTCGAACTCACTCTTGCGCACCAATACGGATCACCATAGACTTGGGACCAGCTGCAGGCTTCTTGGCCAAATCCTTGTCCTTTGCGGACTGCTTCTTCCTCGCGGTTCCTCTTCCACGGGCCATTGCGACGGCTCAATTGTTCGTCTCCGGTGTAGGTAGCTCGATAGCTCGGCTTTCTTCGGGCTTTGGTCTTTCGGCCGTTTCCTCAATTTCTGAAATCCGAAAGCGAGGGTTGCGTAGAGTCGTACAACGGCGAGTATTTTGCGAGATCGACTGGGCGCAGTCGTCGTTGTCGTGAAGTCGGCTGCTCCGTCGCGAACGAGCGCGAACTGGAAACTTTTCTGTGGGTCGGACCCGCTTTGCCAAGATTTCGAAAGTTCATGGTTCCGAGAAATCGGTACGCCTCAACTTGTGCACGACTTTGCAGCTGTTATCTTTCACCTCAAAATGCCTGGGTTAGCAAAGAGAAAGCGACCCGAAGACGCGCGCGTTGCGTCTGGCGCCTCGTCCAAGAAGGTGCGACCGTCGAACGCACCCGCGAAGAAGGCTGTAGCGAAGCCTGCACCACCGCCAGAACCCGAGTCCAGCGATGACGACGACGAGGAAGAAGTCAACGACGATGCGGACCAGGCCCAAGACGACGATGCAGCAAGCGACTCTGGATCTCGGGCCGGAGACGAGTCTGCAGTAGCCGGCGCAGAAGAGGCGAAGAAGACGTTCGCCGACCTAGGCGTACGAGAAGAACTCTGTGATGCCTGCGAGAACCTCAAGTTCAAGAACCCGACGCCGATTCAGACCCAGGCCATCCCCCTGGCTCTCGAGGGACGCGATGTTATTGGACTTGCAGAGACGGGTTCTGGAAAGACGGCCGCATTCGTCCTGCCCATCCTCCAGTCGCTGTTGGAGAAACCGCAACCGCTTTTTGGACTGATCCTGGCGCCAACGCGAGAGCTGGCATACCAGATCGCACAACAGGTTGACGCTCTTGGTAGCATCATCAACGTCAAGTGTGCGACGCTGGTGGGAGGAATGGATATGGTGCCTCAAGCTATTGCGCTTTCCAAGAGGCCTCACATTATTGTTGCTACGCCCGGTAGGCTTCGCCCCTGTAGAGCATAGGAAGACATACTAACCGCCTGCAGGACGTCTGCTCGACCATCTGGAAAACACCAAGGGTTTCTCCCTAAAACACCTCAAGTACATGGTTCTCGACGAAGCCGACCGCTTGCTCGACCTCGACTTCGGTCCCGTGCTGGATAAGATCTTGAAGGTACTTCCCAGAGAAGGGCGGCACACATATCTGTTCTCCGCGACTATGAGTAGCAAGGTCGAAAGCTTGCAGCGAGCCGCGCTACAGAACCCCGTCCGAGTGAGCATCAGCAGCTCATCGCACCAAGTCGTCTCGACGCTATTGCAACGATACATCTTCCTGCCACACAAGTACAAGGACCTCTACCTCATTCATCTCCTAAACGACAACATTGGCCACCCCACCATCATCTTCACCCGTACCGTAAACGAGACTGGGCGCATAGCAATCCTCCTCCGCACCCTCGGTTTCGGCGCCATCCCTCTCCACGGCCAGCTATCGCAATCCGCCCGTCTAGGCGCTCTCAACAAGTTCAAGTCCATGTCACGCGACATTCTCGTAGCCACCGACGTAGCAGCCCGTGGTCTGGACATCCCCGCCGTCGATCTCATCGTCAACTTCGACCTCCCCAGCGACTCTCAGACCTATGTGCACCGCGTCGGACGAACAGCAAGAGCGGGAAAGTCAGGTAAAGCCGTCTCATTTGTCACGCAGTATGACCTTGAGATTTGGTTGCGCATCGAGAACGCGCTGGGTAAGAAGATTGATGAAGAGAATATCAGCAAGGATGAGGCTATGGTGTACCATGAGCGTGTCAGTGATGCGCAGAGGATCGCTATCAGGGAGATGAAGGACCTCCATGAGTCAAGAGGCAGTAGAGGTGGTCGCGGTGGTGGTAGAGGCGGCGGCCGAGGTGGCCGTGGTGGTGGCGCCCGGAAAGGACGCGACCAGATGGACAGGGAAGAGGGTTAAGAACCAGAAAATCCAGATTCTTTTTGCGCGTGTGCTTTGGAGTTTTTTTCTTTTCTTGTTATTTCTTTTCGCGTATACCCTACGAGCTGCTTGATCCGATCAAGTTTTCTCGAGAAAATGGCACCCTTGGTCAGGACAGAAAAGTTTACGGGCCTGTTTTTTCTTTTTCCTCAATGGGTGCATAGATGGGCTGGTGTTGATACATTACATGTTTGCATGCCGACGAAATTTCAGAACATGATGTATTTCGTATCAAAATCAGTGGCTGCTTCTCTGTCTTCTGTCACCATCTCCATTTGTTCCTCGCGAGCGCGGGAGAACATGCAGCTTGCATTTCCAAGCTAACGCGCTGTGCATGCGCTCATGGCGTCTGGCGCAGCTTTTCTCGGGGCCGGGCTGTTGGTCCTGATGCTTTCATGGTAGACGACGACATGCACAGCTTGCAATGTACTTATTGCGTCCGTGTCACACACCGAATCTGTCAGTAACCCGAAACTAGCTTACATATGGCGGCTATAGCAGCGACCTTTTCTTTTGAGTAGAGATCTAAATAAATGCGGCGTAGCATGTATCGAGGAAGAAAGGTCAGATTCAGGCATACATTAAACAAATCGTCACGTCTTTTATTTCCAAAGTAAATGTTTTAATGTAGAAGAGGACAAGCCCGAAATTCGCGGTGTTTATACCCAAAAGATCGAAGAAGAAGAAGAAGAAGAAGAAGAAGAAGAAGAAGAAGAAGAAGAAGAAGAAGAAACATAGTGGGGTGCTTTTATAGTCGGTTGGTTTTAAGACTGTGGTATACATGAAATGTGATATATACCTTGGCCTGCGCGCCTTGAGAGAGGGCAGAGGAAAAGACATGGCGAAATGTTCTTTTCTTTTCGTTGCCCCTACATCGCTTCATCACCCGCTGTTTTGAGCAGTAGATTTTACAGCAAATTTATGGTAAGAAGAAAAGCAAAAGTCAAATCACTCAAAAATCTGATATTTATACCCTTGCTCATACACAACCCACTCACTTAGACCAGCGCACCCCCATTCCTGCTCTCCATCTGCTTGCAAATCTTCTCCAACTCCTCAATCACAACCTGGTGGTCATCCCACTGCTTCAGCCCACTAACCACAACAACCGCAACGGGGCCATCGCAGTTCTTAATGAACACCGGTACACCACCCCCATGAATTGCATAATCCTTTGCCGTCTCACCGAGGCCCATCTTTGCCTTGAACGCTTCCTCATCGCCGTTGAACTGGTTCTGAAGACGCCATGTGCTAGCGTTGAAGCGAATGACGGCAGCGCGTTTCCGAGCTACCCAGAAATCATTGTCTAGCGCTGTACCAGAATGTGTGACCTATTCACTATCAACACCATGTTTTCTCACCTCTCCTTTCTTTCCTTGTTGGGAGCAGTTTGCGACGTTATACTTACAGCATGGAACAGCACATGACCTGGCGTGCTAATGGTGGAGATGTCCACAACAGCAGGACGCTCCTGCGTAAGCAACCGTGTGCGCAGGTTGTATCCGAGTTTGAAAGCAATGTCAGAGTTCCAGTATGGTAGGATCGAGGCTTTTTCTTGCTTTTTGATGGCTTCGACGTCGCGGGGTGCTTCGGAGAAGCCCACATGTTGCGGGATCACTACGTCATCTGTTGCCATTTTGAAGGTATTGCCGATGTAGTCGTAGAAAGAGTTGCTAAGGGGTGTGAATTATTACAAAATGTTATGGTGATTCGGGGTATTAAAAGTCTGGTTCCGAGGAAGTGGGTGAGGCAAGGAAAGTTGTTTGATAGTCTTGGATGCGTAACTGCTTCTGTTGAGGATGCACATTTGCATCATCAATGCCGATGCCGCCCGTTTGGCAGAGCCTTCATTAATTGTGGTTCGGTGGCAGGCAGAGGCTCCACACTGGGGCGCTAATACCCCGCCATCATCGATCTTCCGCAGAGCCGCGTTTCATACTTCTCACATTTAAAATTTGGAGGCAAAAGGAGCTGGCGTGATGGCTATTTTGGCGTCATGTTCTCTCGCCATAAAAATGTCTTCACTGCGATGGCGAATGGTAGATGGACTAGACGCCGCGTCTTCATATCCAAGGTGGCAGAACTCAAAAAGTGATCTCACCCTTGCGATCAATGTATCCCCGGCGATCGAGAGTCCATGCGGGTCTGTTGCATGTGTTGGCATCCGCATTCTGCAAAGAAGTCCTAACCGCGGGAGAGTGTAAGATCAAATAGAGGGATTTCTTACATGACGTCAGAGATATGTCCACGTAAGTCTGATGCTCAACACCTTTCTCTTCGCACAAGATGCATGGAGCATATTCCGAGTACAAGTAACTATACTGCAGGATAGCTGGGATACTAATAAGAATAGAAGAGGGCATAATGTGGTCTTCGATTAGTGAAAGGTAGTGATAAGGAACATTGAGGAGACGGAATCAACTTGAGGCCTGCTGAGAAGACACTAAAGTCATACATCAGTATTAAGATCCCAATCGTTAAACCGAGACGGTAGACGGTAGATGAAGCATCAAAGAAGACCGCTTCTTTCTCTGTCTTCACGCCGCTTCTACACTTCTATGCGCTTACATACGCACATGGAAATATCTGATAGAGGTACACATGGCTTTGTGATGTACTGCTGAGTGTGATCTTGTGAATTACATATGGGCCCTTCAACGCGTACAAATCATCCACTGGTGGTCACAGATGAACGTGGAGCGTGGACATTGCACCTGGACTCCATATCTGGCGCTTACGTCTTGGCCACGCAGATAATTCTAGACGCATCTTCCACATGCGACACAACCTAAGCTTGGTATATTTTGTTATGGTACCTTGGGCGATACGACATTGTAGCATTTTCTCTTATCTCCTTTGGTCTCCGTCTAAAGAATCGCATACCATTTTCTCGACAGCACATCCGAGGCCAATCAAGCGTATCTTGATCCGATTCGCTACACTCTCCCCCACCTCGCCAATCTACTCAGAATAGTTTAGGTTTCCCTCATTACCATTCGCAGAAACCAGTCTCATGCAACCTGCTGATCACGAAAAGATCCGAAGCAATCACTGGCGCCTTACCTAAAGTGAACAACAGCCCCAAGTGCCCACCGCTAGAACTCAAGACCGAGAAATTATCAGGAAGCGCCTTCTTAGGCCCCTGGTCTTTTGATATTCACACGTGGGTGTATTGGTTAAGTCAACGACTGTTCGGTACCATTGGCGATCCAGCACAGAAGACTGGCAAGTTAACGTGAGTTTACAACATTGCCAAGGACAACGATGGTAACACTGCTTTTGCTAGTCTGGACAGTGAAGCCCTGATCCTCCCGCAATGGGAGCTTCTAACATCATCACTGAGCTTGGAAATCCCCTTGTACGCGCCAGCGAGATTGCCGTCATACCTCGCGACCTGCGCTACCGCGTGCAGCTAGCAAACGGCACCCCCCTTTCACAGCTCTATCGGCGAGCAATAGCAAGGCCACTACCAGCTCCCTGAGTTGAGAATAATGGTCGCCTCCGGCGCAGTGCACATACGAGACTTCCAAATCCCCTTGGCACACTTCCACAGCAACACAGCCGAGGTCGACGACTCCAAAGTCGCAACCACATCAACCACCAAGCGGAACGTTATCTCGCGCCTCAACTACAAGCTCTTCGCCTGCGAGCAAGACCACACCACCTTAGACATCGCTGGCTGGCATGGTACACTCTACCCGTTCAAATCCCAATCTCGGGCGATGGCCGTGTTTCGTTACATCTCGTGCGACGTACTTTGTCCGTTCCAACCGGCCCGGCTTCGAACCTTAGACTGACGCTGTGAATTTGGTACAGCTTGCTTACTATACGCCTGGGAGGATTTGGTCAGCCATCGGTTGTTCTACTTCCACAGGATATGTCCAGCAAGCTCGGGAGTGACAGGTTCCGGTGCATGCTTCGGTGGTATTTGTTCCGCCCCATATTGTAGATGCCAAACACATGCTGATTAATATGGCGATGTTTGAGGAGTACTTTGACCTGAGGGATATCGTTTGGAAAGCACATAACATACCTATTCACACCATTTGTTTGTTATCCGGCGCAACGAGTCCCCTCACCATTGCCACCACACAAAATGACCGCAAACCAAGAAACACCATAAAAGCACGGCAACCGCAACGAATTCAAAGCAACCGAGTCATCACGCCCGCCCTGGAGCGAAGCAACTATCACCCCCTTCTAAGCCATCCAAACACCCAATCCAACATGGTCACTCGATGACGGAGCAAACTCAAAGCCCGACGCCAAAGGCCACACGCACATCTCCATTGACGGGCACCAGGCCGTCACCCAATGACCAATTACCAGCTTTGGATCAAAGCCGTGCTCTCACAACCCATCGCCATCGTCTCCACCCGGTCAAAAAATGGCACTGTCGTGAATCTAGCGCCATCCAGCTTCTTCACAATGGTGCACGTAGGTCCTTCGCTGTTTGTGTTTGGTCTCGTGAGTCCATTGGACAAGCCCAAAGATATGCTGCACAACCTGCAAGAAACGGGTGAATGCGTCATTAACTCTGTGCCTGAGCGGACCGTCGAAGCAGTCAATGCGGCAGATATCAATTCCCCATATGGTGTCTCGGAATGGGTTGTCACGGCTGGATTCAATCTACGATTGCAAGACCGTGGCTTGTGCGAGGGCGGAAGAGGCTGTGTTGAGTATGGAGTGCAAGGTCGAGAGTATCCGCGAATTCGACAGGAAGGCTTTTTGGGGAAAGAAATCAGGCTCGCTGGTGGTGCTTGAGGCGACGAATTTGTGGGCTAGGGACGATGCTTTATACATGGATCAGAATTGGCTGGGCAAGGAGGTATGTAATCATGATATAACTCGCGATCCATGAGAGTTGTTAATAAGAAGTATAGGTCTTGAGGCCGAGTAGTAGACTAGGAAGGATTAGCTATGGTCGAATGAGCCAGGGCTTTGAGATTAAGAGGAGCAATTTTGAAGATGCTCGGATGGCGTAGTCGTGTTTTAGCCAATACGTGTAATTGCGTAATCCTGATGGTCTCCCAAAAAAGTGCACAAAGCATGAGCGTTCCCCATACCGAAGCAGTCCTCAGTGATGCAAGTCAACTTTCACATCTATTATTGCGCCCGTTTGACGTGTGACGTCAGCTGCGCCGCAAGCTCCACTCTTGGTCAGCTGTGAAGGTATCGTCTGGCCAGTGCAATGATTCGAGCTCACCCGCGGTCCTTTGCAGACCATACTTTCATGAGACTCCATTGCTGAAGAAAAACTGCGACTTTGAACTCACTAAATTTCGAATTGACGGATATAGTGCCAATACAGCAGGCGATATGCTACCTAAGGGCGCAACGAAGGATCCATACGGACCAAACAACCCTCCGCCGCCTCCAGCTAGCGCCCCATCAAACGAAAGTCGACATGATATCGCAGATAAGAATATGAGCAGGATTAGAAAGAGCCGGAACCGTCCGCCGCCAGACAAGCGACGTCGAACGTATGCAGCTGCTGAGGCGAAGGAGGCGTATGTGAGGGATTCAGAGCGGTCTCGCAGCCGTTCACCTGCTCTCGCTCAAGATCGCCAACCCGATCGTCACTACCGGGATCGCTCTCCGTTGCGAGATGATGAAGTCACAGATTGGCTACCTCCAAGGTCGCACGGTCGCCAAATAGCGTCCCATAAAAACGGGGGCGTGCGATGTTATGCATGTAATGAGACCGGTAAGTCGATACTGTAATCCTGGAGATGAACGGCGCTAAAAGTCTGCAAGGTCATAAAGCAATCGACTGCAAAGGCGCTGCCGGGGGCGTTTCAAGTTATAGTGTCAGGGTTTGTTTTCATTGTGGCGAGCTTGACCATATCGCTCGCGAATGTACGGTTCGAGTGGGCCAGATCAAAACTGATGCTGACATCGCTGCCGGCAATGGGCGCTTTCAGCAGCCTAAAAATGCAGCGAATCGTCGCAGTTGGCCTCCGGCGCCTGACCAAAAAGTGGTACACGACTGGGGAAAAGGTGTGAGAGGCGATCGCTGAGTACCACAGGAGGCACGGGACGAGCACAGTCGCAACGAAAGCTTTGGTGATCCTCGCCAGACTTTCAGATCTCCGCATAAAGCTGGATCTTCGAATGATAGATTCGAGCAGTATCGCAATGCGCGTGGAGACGCTGAGCAGCATTGGAGCAGGGCGGTCTCATCTTCTGCCAGAGCTATAGAGGACGAGGTCGATTGGGACGACGACGCTTTGGATGCGGGCGATGCGGCAAACGGCAAGATGAGAAATGCACCGCAAAAAATGCAGAGGGCAAGTCATTCTAATGTCTTGAAGCAGTTGCAAGGACCAAGGTTGTACGCGACTGATGCGTACCAAATGAGGCAACCCATGACCAAAGAGAGTACGTCTGGGGCGCAGATGGCGCATGCCCGGGATGAACGGGATAGGTCCCAAGAATTGCGCCCAGAAACCACGAAGGAAGACCCACGGCCCTCCCAGGAAGACGATCTTAACGCACCGCCAACAGCCTATGACCTCCGCGGCTACGACTACCATATCCACAAAAAGTACACCAAACTCCCCAGATCCCAGCGCTTCGTCAACGGCGGAAATGGCAAGGTGGCACCTGCGAGATATGGGTCGGAGCAGCTTCATGACTTTGGACTTTGTTTCACTACCTTCCTGACAAAGTATTGCTGTGAAATAGGATTGCACTGCCCTTGGCGGCATCACCCACTATCTGCCACCGAGCGAGCCTGGATCACTGAATACGGCAAATACCGCGGAAAGGAATTTCTGGATAACGTTGATAGGTGCTGGGCGTTCCCTGAGATTCCGGTGCCTGCCGCGACAATGCACGGTCTAGGTGACGACTAGGGCTCGGAAGGCGAGAACGTTTGCTCGAAATGGTGCATTTTGACATGGTTTACTGGCGCGTCTTGCTTCCGAAGTTGGCAGTACGGAACTAGGACGGAGGCATCTGCAAGGTTCCGCCCCTTGTGTAGTACCAGCCTCGGATATCATCGATGCCATGCATTCCAGTGAGTAGCATGTTTGCGAACACATCCAAATCATCTGGTTGGGCCTTCTCCAGGACTTCCGTGAAGTCCATTTCTGTGATGACGAAATGATTTTTCTCGTTCCAGGCCAATGCGAAATCGAATGCGTTTGCTGCGCCCCACAGATGAGCCGAAAGTGTAACGCGGTTCCCCAACACGGGTTTGGGGTTGCAGGACCCCATCTGGCCGCTGAGGAGAGTGTACATGACAGATATTTGGATTGCAGCTAGAGAGGTACGTCGAGCTGACTCGCGGACCATGTACGACTTCCATGCGGATCGAGCAGCTGCACTAGGATAGATTGGGAGAGGGCCCATGGACTCGTCTTGTTCGGCCGCGATTGGAATCAATCTTTCGCCCATGTCCACAAGGTGAGGTAGCAAGGCCTCGACTTGAGTGTAGAATCGAATATCGGCACCAAATATGAGCATGATCAGGTATAACATAAGCGCATGCGTACGGGCTAATATCTCGATCTGTGTGTAAGGAAAAGGGGTGTTTATGAGATCTTGCGCACGGGTACAGATGAAGCGTATAACGTGCCCAGCGTTGGTTTGGTTCATGGTGACGTACAAAGCACATGCGGCGTGCGCTTCTTGTAGGGATTTGGGCATGCCGGAGTCGTAAAGCATTCGATGCATCCATGGAGTGTAAACTTGCTCTACCATGGTCGTCGGTGCAAGCTTAACATGCTCGACAAAGTAAGCCGCCCTCGACTTCGCGAAAGAAGAGAGATTTGCACACAGAAATGGCTTTTGCACATGTCTCTCAGCGATTGGGATGACCGTCTGATTTTCAGTGCCCATTGAGCTATGCAAGGTGCCGGGAAATGAATCAAAACAACTAGGGGCAGCCGGCAAGTCGAAGTCCAGAATTTCTGCAGTAGTTGCGGTTGGCATCGCGGATATATCGAAATCAAAATCGAGGTTGGCAGTTTCCAGACCTAGAATATCCGCAGCCATTTGTGTGTCATTGGGCTCCGTGTTACTGTCAGAGGTGTTGAGGTGCGGAACTGCGGCTTGCGATCGCGGCTGCGGTGGATAGGAACAGGTCAAGTGCTGCCTGGAACATCGTGCGCAACTTGGCTGCTCCAGGCCGCATTTGCGCTTGGCTTTCGCGCACTCCGAACATGACTTTTGTCTACCCTGGCGGTTGACACTTTGCGATCGGTTTGCTGGCATGATGAGGTACTTGCGGGTGTTAGAGGTGAGGTTTTGAAGGCGCCGACGGGAGTGACGGGCGGCGTCAGCGGCCCATGCCACTATTACTCAGCGCTCATGGGACGCCTTAAACAGTCCCTGAACTTCAATTCGTGGCAAAGGAAATAATATTGCATGAGCTTCAAGCAGATTTGCAGGGCTTTTCAAGCAATGAATACGCGAGTACTCGCACTACTGACTGTGTATAGTACCAAAGTCATGGTGCTGTTCCGGCGGCTTTTTGCAGATTTTGGCTCCGTGGGGACCCGATCCTGCGCGAGGAACCTAAAGTACCTTTCTCACGCGATCAGCTTTCTATAAAAACCGGCTTCCTGTCCTCAAGTCGGCGTGGGCGCGGGGTTTCATGAGTAATCGCGAAAATACCTGTGCATCGGGATCTGCCAGCGAACTGTGGTGTCGACTTGGAGGAATCTCTGCGAAGCATCTCTGGATTTGGATACCATGTCACGAATATTGGGTGTCTCGTCAGCCAAATTCATATCCTAGACTCAAAGTTATATTCAAAGCTCGAAGCACCTCCCACCTTAGGACCATCCACCATGCATTGGCTCAGTCAAGACCCACGGCTCCGAGTCATCGGGCATCTGGATCGTCCCGCCCACATTTGGGAAGATAGACAATGGCATAAAGAATCTCGGAACACAGCACTACAGGTCCCTTGCTAAGAGGGAAAAATCCACTTTCTGATCCCTGGTATTTATCGAAGCGCTGAAGTAGCGACGCCCTCCCGTCCCTCCGCTTTTAGGCCTCTCCAAAATGCCGTGCTTCGACGTGTGATACATTTTTGTCGCACGACCTTCGCATCCAGATATTGCCCTTCCCCCCGCCCAACTCTCAAGTCTTCGTTGGTTAGTCACGCTTCGGTCGCCCTGAAGGTGACCCAGGGCCTCCCCGTCCATTCTGCCAGCTCTTCACTCGATATGTGACATACGCTGCTGCCAACATGATACCGAATATAACCTTATGCGCGGCTTCTTCCACCGCATCGAGGGTGGTTCTCGACAAGGTTGTCGGCAAGCGCACCAGACGTCGGTCTTTGCGACTGTGCCACGACTTCCAGATAGCCGCGCAGCCCGCAACGGCAAATGTCGTTACAATCCAGACACCTCCAAATATAATGAAAGCTCCGGAGCCGCCCATCATCGCACTTGTGCAGGTCGCGAACAGTGAGCCTGCCACGACGTTGCCGATCCCGGCGTGAATAAAGGCTGCTGTGCTGCCTGAACTAGAGTCAGTATCTCGGATCATCCAGTTCTCATATGGGAGGCTAACCAGCTACAATACCGCCAGGCCCGAATCCAACCGCTAAAAGGGCAATTGCTGTGCATGCGAGGGCGACCAGTGGGACCACTATGAGAGCTGTCTTCCATGGGTTCTCTTGGACCCAGTTCCTAATGTTTTTTGCGACGCCGGACATTCCGAGTTCCTTGAGTTTCTTAACTGCATCCCTGATAGAGTTGCTGGCGTCCAGAACAGCGTGCCTAACTTTGGTGACTACGTCGTTGAACAGCTTGCGGAAGACGCCAATGAATCCTGCAGCGCTACCCGTGAAATCTGACGACTGATTTCCCATTGGGCCCTTGTTCTGATCGTGTGTTTCCTTTGAAGCATTGGCGGTAGCATCGCTCGGGTTGTCGTTGTCCGAGTGGTTATCATCATGAGAAGCAGTGTCAGGCGCCTGGGGGTTGTCGGTCTCGGAGTCGTCTGTAACCGCAGCATCGTCTGACTCAGTAGATGAGCCAGGCTTCAAAGTCTCTTCGCTGTCCGTATCCGGGGTCTTGGGTTGCGGTTGGTCGTTCCGCTTGCGTATTTCGGCAGCCAGATCGGTGCGAAAGATCTTGGCCCAGGCTGTTGCAAGCCAATCGTTTGCCATACTGATTGTAGATTGAGTGCAAGAAAGAGGAGGTGACGATCCTGCAGTACAGGAATGGGAAGCAGGACTAAATAAGTCATTGCTAGCGTTGGGCGACTGCGTTTGCTCATCTCACCGTTCGACACAAGTGGAAATTTCCAGACTATCACCGCTTCACCACTTCACCGCTTCCTGAAGCAGAGATCTCCGATGGAAGTCCTGTTTAAATTTGTCGGGAATTGTTAAATCGCTAACGTTTTTGCGGGCATTTTAGATGATCCAGTTGGCAATATCAGGCAAAAGAAGGTAGAGCCGACACAAGCTCGGATTGTCTCTTTGTATCGATCTGGAAATCTAGACCATATGGCAACTATACGATCGGTCTCAACATGGCAGCACGGATTCAACGTGTAGAACCCAAACGGCTCTTCTCCTCAGCAATCAGCTGCTCAACTTGGGCATCTATGAACGGCGATGGCTCAAAACCCTTCATTTGTTCTGCCTGACAGCCCGAACCACATTCTCCAACTTCCATCTCTGTCCGGACTTCGGGCACTTCGGGCACTCTCACTGACTTTGCTTCGGCCAGCTCGCGAAGTAGGCGCTCCCGTTCGTTGTACGTCCACACCGCAAGGTCGCGACATGCTTTTTCGGCGCGCTCAATCTGTTTTTTTGCTGTTGCAAGCTCAAGTTCCAGTTTCCTGACATGATCTAAGCTGGTGTACTGGGAAGCTTGGGTAACGTATCCACGAATATCGCGCTGTGGTCCGACAGTTGTGTTTGGTGACTTCAGTGAGACGCGTCGGCTCGGGAACGGGAGGTCAATATACGAGGTATCCTGTTTGTACTTGGAGCTTAAATCTTCGCCAAATATAGTGTCGGCCATGTAGGTACATTTCCCGTAGCAGAGAGTGGCCTCGGGATAGGACAAAGGGAAGGACTTTGGAGCGGTTGTTTTGTGTGGAATAGGAAACGGCGTGTCTATTCCATTGACACAGATCTGTTGCTGGTTAGTCATGGTCAGCCTAAATTGTCACTATCCCTCAATGATAACCGGTTAGGTCGAGATACCTCGTTGGAAAAACCTTCTTTAGCGTCGCCAATGTCTTCGACTTCTATTCTGTCGGGCAGCGTCATCATTTCCTTGTTGGCCTCAAACACTCTGAGATGCTGTGAGACCAAAAGTAGGTACGGTCCCGGTAAGGGCGAATTAAGACAGGCCGCGAAAGGTCGGAGGTGGTCCACTCGCGTGCCCGCTGATTGACCGCCTACACTAGCGTCCACTAGCGCGTTCTCACGACTTCTTCACCTCCGCCCCTCTTCACCAGACAAGTTAGCTCCCTTCCAATCGAATTCCCGAGCTAGTGTAAATTATACTCTGCCTCTGCATGGTTTCTGTATAGCTGGCCGCTAGTTGACCTCATCAACCTCAAGGCGTTGCACATGCTCCAACCCAAGCGCTCTTCGCAGAATTCATCTGATCAGTATTTTGGATATTGACAGGAGATATTGCCTAGTAATAATACTCACTCAAAACTTCACGGCCAACAACCGATGCGGTGGCTGCCACCTGGAGGCTTCTATTACAACCAATTGGACTTTGAGCGTATATCTGTTGGTACCATTTCACACAGAACTGAGGTGAAGTACATTTCTAAGATTTCAGTTCCGATTGGGGAGTTTGCGGATACTAAATCCAAGCAAAGAAGGTTTGATGACATCTTCGTTCTCGATCACGATACAATGCTAATGACTAGCAGATTTGTCCAATACCTCTATGCTCCTTTATTTGGCATACGGCTATCGGCCATTTCATCAACGGAAACAATGAGCCCATTTAGCTCCGTGCCAATACGGCGCAGTGCCATTAGTTGCATGGTGACCATTCATTGACCACGTCAAGAACGAAGAGTTTCCGATGGCGACCAAAGTTAGCAGTCCTAATGTCAGGGGGGTTTATTCGGCTTTCGCAATAGGATTTGTGGGACGGTTGTCAAGGCAGGTACCAGCGATATGGGTCATAGATACCGACAAGCGGATGGTAACCATGCCAGCTCCTGACCCAGTGCCTACGGACTTCACCTGTCGCTACATCATGAGCATGCTCAACCACTGTGATCTGAAGGCTCTTGGACTGTGAATTGAACCCTTACGCTTGAATTCCATTAGAAGTCATGCATACTCCCTTTGTCCCACTCTAAATCCGAGTCACAAGGCAATGTTGGTTGATCGCTCATTGACCCGGGTATAGCCGTCTCTTAGCATCTGAATTGTAAGGCACGAGTGCAAGAGACAAGTATGTTCGGGCGTAAGTACCTCTACCAGTGGCCTTGGGATACCCAGCATTACACTCCGACCCCATGTTTGGCCTCGCAGACCCGAGGGCACTATCTGTGGTACCTGATTTACCCTAACATCCTCCTGCTCAAACTACTGTGAGGGGTAGTTATAGGCAATAGTATTTGCTTCACACCGCAAGGTATAGTTGGGGATGGCTCTGTATCCCTATAGCAGGCTTGTGGGAGTAAGAGGAATAATTTTTGTCCAGCTTCTCACCTCGAGCAAAGATGACAACGGAAATCAATCGTTGTGGGTTTTGACTTGAACAGGTAGCCATTTCATTCCGGGTACGGCGATGATCCAGATCTTATCGACTGGCCGCTCATCATCCCACCGGCCAGCGAGGCACATACACCATCATTAAGCTGCGATACTATTGCTGTAAGAACCCCGCAAACTTTGCATGACATTCATAAGGGAGTGGCGGATTTCCCAGACTCGCCGCCGACTGATGTGCGAGTTTACCAAGGCTTACCGAAAAGAATATGAATACAGCAGAAACCTGGAGTATATCGAAGCCATCAGCAAATCCAGTCGCGCACTCCATGCTGCAACCAGCCTTTGTCTCAACGAGGATGAACTGGAAGGGTCGTCTACAGACACGAAAGACACAGAATCCGGCGTCGGCTAGGTTTGGGAACAAGAGTGTTAGGTGTGTAAGCATGATGTTCACGGAATCTGGTGGCGAAGAGAAAAGAGCCCATGATGATTGCATCAGGTCAAACCGGCTTTGGGCTAGGATCGCCAAAGTCGGGGAACCGTGCGACAGGTCAATGGAGAAGATTAAGGGTGTGAAGAAGGGTAAAGCGATGGAAACCAGACGAGGTGAGAAGTGTCGATTGAGCTTTTATCCCTTGATAGAGAGACTGCGGGAGGGCGTATCTTGGGGCAGCGTTGGCTTTTGGATTCGGGAAGATGGAGTCGCTTGTACTCAATGGAAACCTTAAGTGACATGTAATACCATCTTTTATCAATTACTACGAGTAAATAGTCAATGAATAACCTTTGGAGTAAAAATCACTATGATTTTTTGTATACGTTGATGAACGGATACAATGCTACTCTTTGTTACAGAGGTGCGCCCATTCCTAGAAGTCATCTGCTATCTAATCAACATCGCTGCGAGTTGGCAGCGTGCATACCGCTGCTTCTCAGAATGCCGTTTGGTGTTGCACGTGCCGAAACGGATAAGCGCAAATGGCGCTGCGGCTTCCCGTGGACTCACCGTACTACGTGACGCCACTAGCGATTCCCACATGTAACTCCCATACCGAACGTTTCCGACTACTCAAACATAACTTTGTGATACAGTCTGCAAAACAACAGGAAGCCATGGCAGCGTCACAATTACCACTACGACTTGAAAATGTGCTACCCAAACACCGCGACATTCTCAACCAACACAACACCGACCCGGAACTCTGCGAGCGACTGCCTGAAACATCGAAGCACCCGCTTCTCTCAATCAGACGCGAGAAATTACTGCTTGCCCTGGAAGACTACGTACATCTCGCCTCACCGACTGGCAGAGTTGCGCTGGCACTTGCGAGCCTCCGACTTATGTCAGCCTCCGACCAAGATATTGTCCTGCAACATACGGATAATTACGATATCGGGAAGATGGCTGTAGAGGCGGAAAGAGAGAACGAGGCGATTGGGAAAGGGAATCTGTTCTTGGCAGGAAGCGCGCAGGCGGCTGGTATAAGCGAACTCATACAGCAGGGTCGAGAAGAAAGAAAGGACAAAGCAAGTGAATGGCCCGACTCTACGGCGAAACAAGATTCGGGCTGCGAAAATTCGATGCAGGTATCTTTCACGCCGCCAACTTCCGGGGCAGCGCTTGAGGATGAGGAGATGGAGGATGGGGAAGTGAGAGAATAGGGGAAAATACTAGGAAGAGAAGAGGTTCGGCGCATTGGCAATGTTAAGACATGCTTGGATCTGCGCAGTTAGTAGCGCTGGATTTAGCTGGTGGTGGGAATTCAGTAATCCTCCAGTTTGTTCAAGACGACCGTGATTAGTCTTCCACCGCTTCGTACTCTGCAGAAATGCCAGCCAATTCCGCCCCGAACATCTTCCAAAGACCAAAGAAAACAAAAATCTAGCCATCAAAGTCGGGAACACCTCGGTATCTGGAGCACTCCAGACCGAAAATCGCGACGATGAAGACAGCTGAATCCCAAGCCACAATGCCCGTGCATCACCTCGTTAACAACGAGCAGGAAAAGCCGCTATCGAATGAGATGTCGCAGCTACTGACGCACATCTTGTGTGTGCTGGACAGACCCTAGAGAGAAGACAAGACAATTCCGAGACGCTGAGATCATCAGGCTCGGATGCGAAGGATGGTGACGATATGGTGGGATTATAAAAAAAGTGACTTTTTCTTTCCAACAGGGCCACGCGTGCTCTGCTGATGAAAGGGCCGACATGGGAATTGAGGGATATGCGCGTGAGGACCACACTGAACAAGAGCTCACCTCGAATCTTTTCTGCCTATGCGATCGTCACTCCGTAATCCATGCAGCCGGGAACTCCTTGGATGCACCTGGCTAGACGACTTCAATAGTTTTGAGAAGCTCCATGACTATCCATTCTTGCCATTCCTTACCCGCTGTACCTGCGACCATCACGTGCGTTGTGAGTTTAGGCAAACAGGTTTGGACCATTGGCAGACAATGAATCCCGCTGTTTGCCACCCATGTCAGTTGGCTGGCCATAACCCTGCGGCACAGCAAAGTATACTTCGCATACCAAGACATGTGCAGAGATAACAAGAACGTACAGTTCACCGCCACCGAGATGTTCGTTTTAGCGTTGATGATTGGACCGGGGATGGGAGTTGTGTCGAGCAAGTGGGGCCAGTCCGGCGCTTAGAAACCCATATTGGCAGCCTTAGGCTCCAAAATGGCGAATCTTTTGTCTCACACCATGCTGTGTAGGACATGTCTCAAGCCGCGTCGCAGCTGCATGCGCCATAGCGTTCCCACGGCGAATACTTCTTTCAGCAGAGACATCAGGGGGTTGAAAATTGGGATCCATAACGGTATGCCATGATCAAGGCGAATAACAACGCGTGGCGTGGCGTGGCATTAGCGCGATAAGTCAGGCTAAGCCCCCGCAGCTTACCCCACTTCATGCGTTTGCTACCCGCATCATCGCGTGTTTCTGTCTCAGCCTGGTCCCTTTTGCCTTGAGACCAATCAAACACAAACCGCGGTATAAACAGTTGTATCATTTCTGCTATTTTGGATTACATTTAAGAGCCCTCCAATCGAATACTTTGCTGTTGTAGTGAGCATCGTCTCATCTACACTTTCCCTTCAGTCCGAAAGCCTCACTGTGCCATTCATACCATTCACCATGTCCAACGCACCTCGTGGTGGAGGAGACAGGGGCCGAGGAGGCTTCCGCGGTGATCGTGGTGATCGCGGCGGAGGTCGTGGAGGAGGTAGAGGCGACTTTGGGGGTCGCGGAAGAGGACGAGGAGACTTTGGGGATCGTGGCGGCGGCGGATTTCGGGGTGGCGACAGAGGCGGGTTTCGTGGTGACAGAGGAGGAGGTTTCCGTGGTGACAGGGGAGGAGGAGGTTTCCGTGGTGACAGGGGAGGAGGAGGCTTCCGAGGGGGAAGAGGTGGTCCTGTGGAGGTCAAGATATTTGAGTAAGGTGATATATTCAGGGACACGCTACCAGTCGGCTAACCAGGGCCCTATAGCAACCCCCGCCCACAGGATCCAAAGGTCGCGAAGACCGAGGAAGCCTTGCATCCTGTGACGAAGAAAACGCTCGACCTTGGAAGCTTGAAGCTGTCTGAAGGCAACCCAACCCGCCCCGGCTACGGTACCAAAGGCGTCAAAGTCGAGCTCACGGCGAACTATGTGGAGCTGCTTCCGCCATCGAACATGGTCTTGTACCGTTATGATGTGGACATTACTCCGGATGCCACGGGTAGAAAGCGACATCGGCTTGTTGAGTTGTTACTAGAATCCCCAGAGATGACGCAGCACAAAGGCAAAATCGCTACCGATTTCAAATCCACGATCGTATCGAAGACCAAGTTCAAGCATGATGAGGACATCATCGAAATTCAGTTCCTCTCTGAGGGCGAGGACGTGCCGGCAGCCAACGCTGCGGTCTACAAAGTCCGTGTCAAATACACAAACACGTTAAGCGTCGGCGAGCTGGTCAACTGGATGAATTCGACCAACCTTGGTCAGCCTCTCCAAGATAAACAGGAATTGACGCAGGCGCTCAACATCTTCTTGAACCACTTCGCCAAGTCCGCCAACAACCTTGCCACCATTGGCTCGTCGAAGAGTTTCTCCCTCACGTCGAATGCAGCCAAAGGTGACCTGGGAGCTGGACTGGAAGTCATTCGCGGCTTCTTTTCCAGCGTGCGCGTTGCAACCTGCCGCATCCTGGTAAACATTAACGTCAGTCATGGCGCTTTCTATCACGCTGGTCCTCTGCCGGCGCTCATGCACAGCTATGGTACCCGGAGCACGATCGCACTCGAAAAGTTCCTCAAGCTTGTTCGCGTTCAGACTACACACCTCAAGGAGAAGCGCAACAAGGCGGGTCAGCCCATCCCGCGGATCAAAACAATCTTTGGGTTGGCAAGAAAAGACGATGGTTACAAATTGGCTAACCGTCCGCGCATCAAACATCACGGGGCCGGTGCAAAAGATGTTGAGTTCTGGCTCGACGCGGAAGGCAGCTCTGGCCCGCCCAAGGTCGCAGCCGGGAAGGACAAGGGCAAGGGCAAGGGCAAGGCCCAAGGCCCAGCGCCTTCTGCTTCTGGAAGGTACATCACCGTGTTCGAATTCTTCCGCACCACTTACAACCAGACCCTTCAACACCCCGAACTGCCAGTGGTCAACTGCGGTAACCGAGAGAATCCCATGTATCTCCCTGCCGAAGTCTGCGTCGTAGTGCCTGGCCAACCTTCGCATGCGAAGCTAGATGCTTCTCAGACACAGCAAATGATCAGATATGCTGTTCGCAAGCCTTGGGACAATGCGCAGTCTATCCTTGACGAGGGCATTTCTACCGTTGGGCTAGACGCAAATACAAACATCATGCTGCGTTCATTTGGCCTGACCGTAACTCCAAGCCTCGTCAAGGTCCCCGGACGCATTCTCGGTGGACCAAGAGTCTCCTACATAGACAACAAGACGAACAAGTCACGCGCTACCGAAACAAGAGGCGGTCGCTGGAACATGATCAACATCAAGTTTAACACTGGTGCCGTGCTGTCGAAGTGGTCCGTTGTGATGGTCGCCCTTCCTGGCAGACGCGACCCTTTCACTCAATCGGAGCTTGCTGCAGTCGTAGATGAATTCCATCGGGGTCTAGTCAAGATTGGTGTACGAGCGGCACCACCGACTACGCCCTTGCAAAGGCTGCAGCTACAGCACCCAGACGATCCGTCTCTCGCTCCATTCCTCAAGACCGCTGCTGGATCACTACAGCTTCTGTTCATCATACTTCCTGAGGCCAACATTCCGCTGTACAAGCGGATCAAGACTATCGCTGACACAGAATATGGTCTACACAACGTGTGCTGTGTGGGGTCCAAGCTAGCCAAGGAGCGCGGACGAGACCAGTACATCGCAAACGTTGCGCTGAAGTTCAATCTCAAACTCGGCGGTGTCAACCAGGTCGTGGAAAACAAAAATCTTGGCATCATTGAGGAGAAGAAGACGATGGTGGTCGGCATTGACGTTACCCATCCATCGCCTGGCTCTGCATCCAGCGCACCCTCCGTCTCGGCAATGGTAGCCTCCATCGACGAGAAGCTCGGTCAATGGCCCGCGACTCTGCGCATCCAGCGCGCAAGGCAGGAGAATGTCGATGCTCTCGCGGAGATGCTGAAGTCACGTCTCAACCTCTGGAAGACCAAAGGTAAGAACACAGCTCTTCCTGAGAACATTCTCATATACCGCGACGGAGTGTCAGAAGGACAATACGACATGGTGCTCTCGCAAGAGCTGCCCCAAATGCGGGCCGCTTGCGAGCAGATGTACCCCGCAACCGACACAAAGAAGGGTCTGCCACGATTCACGGTTGTGATTTGCGGCAAGCGACACAAAACGCGCTTCTACCCAACAACTAGAGAGGGCGCCGATGACTCTGGCAACACCAAGCCCGGCACCGTCGTCGACCGCGGCGTCACTGAAGCGAGAAACTGGGACTTCTTCCTTCAAGCTCACGCCGCCCTTCAAGGTACCGCTCGACCATGTCACTACTACATCGTGCACGACGAAATCTTCCGCCAAATCTACGGCAAGAAGATTCCACCACAGTTTGGCAATATCGCGGACATTGTTGAGGATCTCACGCACAACATGTGCTATCTGTTTGGACGCGCGACTAAAGCTGTGAGTCTGTGTCCTCCGGCGTATTATGCAGACTTGGCCTGTGAACGTGCGCGATGCTACCTCGCAAATTTGTTCGACACGCCCAACCCAAGTGCGGCGCCTTCTATGGCTGGGGCGTCAGTGGCTGGAGGTGGCGGTGTGGCGCCGGACCCGGGTGCGGTGCAGATCCACACCAACATTAGAGATACAATGTTCTACATCTAAGGCATAGATGTGCTAAAAGCATGTATGGCACATGCGAGTCAGAGATTGGAGTGAAGGGTAAGAGAGATGGCGAAAGGTGAAACCAAATTGTGCTAGAAAGAAAATGTCTGGAGAAAAGAAGATGAGACCTTTTGGATACACGAAGACACGACATGGAACCGAGATGCTACCATTTAGAAAGCTGCATAACAGCCAAATACACTCTTTCACAAGTAATAAACGGTTCATTCTCAGCATTCCCGCGACTTGGGGCGCAGGGACGCTTCCCAGGCATCACAGGTTTCTCACTTCACTGAACCTTTTTTTCCCCACGAATTGAACAAACCATTTCTTAATCTCTTCCACATACGACCATAGGATCTTGAGAACAAGGCTTCCCGTTCGCTCAGCCCTATTTAAGCAAGATACCGGCGGATTAGTAGTTAGGTGGGTGACCACTAGCGAATCCCCGCTGTTGTATGTTTTTTGCTGTTTTTTGCTGTTCTTTTGGCATCTTGCCCGAGCCAAAAACACCGTGACGCTGCCCGACAGCTTCTTGGAACGATTCTTGACTCAACCAAGTGTTGTGACCAACTGAATATCGCCACCTCACTCGTAACCCTACGACCGTGGCGCAAAACCCTAGATGCACATTAGTTCACTCTCACACCCTTAACACGCGCAAAACTCACCGGACGTTTCCGCGGCGCATCAATCCAAGCCGCCATCTGATAATTTGTCTGATCGGCAGCCGTCAACCTCGTGCTGTATCTCTGCGCCCCACCAAAGATGAAACTGGATGGGAAAAGCGGGTTGAACGGCGCGGCATCTTGAATCTCGTCGATTTCCCGGTCTGAAAGCGAGATGGAGAGGGCAGGAGCCATGGCTTCGATATGCGACACGGTTTGTACGCCGACGATGGGGAAGACGTATGTAGACTGGTGGAAGAGGTATGCGAGAGCCTATCCAAGTACCATGAGCCCAAAATCCCAGTAGCCGGTTAACTCAATTGGTCAAACATACCATTTGCTGCAGCGTAACCCCCTTCTTCTCCGCTAGCCCCTGTAACACCCGCGACACATTGACGTCGCTTTCACTCGCCTTGTAGAACCCCTTTCCGGCATTTTCGTCTTCGTTTGCTGCCTGGCGCTGCGCGTCGGTCGCTAGTTGGCCGCCGCCCAGCGAGGCCCAGGACACGATTGCCATGCCTTGGTCTTCGCACATGGGGATGATTTCGGATTCCATGTCGCGATAGGCCGCATTCCAGCGGCCTTGATACACGGAGAAGGGTGTGAGACCGTGGTGGCGGGCATCTGGTGGCGGGGGTGTCAGCGGCGAGATGAGGTAATTAGGATGAAGTAGTTGGGCTTTGTGCAGTGAGGGTTGGGGACGGAAGGGGGCGTACAGTCGTTTGCCTTGACCACGATCCAGGCTGGGGTGTCGGAAACACCAAGGTAGAGAACCTTGCCTGCCATGACGAAGGCGTGTAGCCCACGCATGATCTCTCCTACGTTGCCGCTAACATCCCACCTGCGTGTCTTGTCTTAGCACTTTCGTCGCACACACATACGCATTTGCGCAATCAATCATGAAGGGCCAGCTTTTGCTCACCAGTGAACGTAGAGTATATCAATATAGTCAGTCCTTAATTTCTTGAGACTATCTCGTACAGAAGTATGCATGCTCTTGGCGCCGGTGCCAGTGAAGTTACTCTGCAACGGCTCCTTGTCGCGGTTGTACGCCCGGTAGCCTGCGCCGTACTTTGTCGCGATGACCATCTGGTCCCGCGTGCCGCGCTTCTCCATCCATTCGCCGATCAGCCGCTCTGAGTCCTCCGAGTTGTAGGTGTTGGAAGTGTCGATGAAGTTGCCGCCGAGGGAAAAGTAGGTGTCGAGGAGCGAGTCGGGGTCTTCGCTTACGCCAAATAGCTTGCTCCAGGAGTTGCCGATGCTGATGCCGCCGAGCGCGATGGGAGAGACTTTCACGTTGGCCGTGGGCGAGAGAGTGCGGTGCCACCCCAGGGCGGATTTTGGTTTTGGCGGCGGTGCGAAAGGATCCATGATCAAGGTTTGCTTTCGGAGGTGCTCGCAGTCGTAGTTCTTCCCGGCTGTGCTTGTCGCAAGAGTGCAGCGGGTGCAACCAGCGTTTAAACGTTGTGTAGACAATATGACTATGGCGTCACTTCTACATGGCCTACAGACAGGACGCACCCTGCTGACACCCTTGTTATGATCCTGCTACTTAAACTGGGCTGGTAGACTGCTTAGTATTAAGCTCTGCCATTGATGTGACGACAGTGGCTTCTCGCCTCTTATCACCCGCCAGTAGTTGGTCGTCTCGAAGACTTCGTAACATCCGGACAGCAACCAGCCCCACTTCTCCAGGAATATCGGATCCACCTCCCAGTTGCGATAATCTTCGGATGGGCCCCACACAATAAGTATAGGCCTGCGGTCCAGATGGTTGTACTCGCATACGTCGTGGCACAGCTCATCCTCGTAGTCGATTGGCTCGCAGCGTTGGAAGGCTTGCAACATGTTGTTGCGAACCTTTGGCCATGGAAACAGGTCGAGCCAAGGATGGTGTTCGATAGAGCTTTGCAGGTCCGTAGGGCGTAGGCATGCGGGCCACTGTGCTGCAGCCTCTGAACCCAGAAGTGGGCCCTGCTTGTTGAGTGGCGAAATGCCGTACCAGTCGTAGTACTGTGCAGTGACGCCCAGGATGTCGGCATTTCGGGCTAGGCCGTTGGTCACGTTGTATTTGAGGAGTAGCGGCAGATGCGACAATGCGGGTGTACCTTGCACGTAGCTCTGATATGCATGCTCAGAGAAGCGGCGCATCAACTCTTGCACCTTGGGGTGCGCAGCTGTACATGATTTTCGAGGTGCGGCCACGCTTGCTTCTGCAAGGTCGGTGTCGGACGCCTCAGATGTGCTACGGCTGCTGCCACGAGTAGATGCGTCGCTTGCCGAGGCTGCATCTACCACGATGGCGCTCTGTGACTCGATAGCTGGAGCCTGGCTATTCTGCACTCGGTTTCCTAGTGAAGCATTAGATCATAGTTCCATCGTAGTCAAGCATCAAAACAAGAAACATACTCCGTGCGCGCTGGTTGAGGCGATTCTGCAATTTCCTTCTTTCGATGGGATTCGTCACGCCCATCCAGTCTTCTTTCACATCGCGTAATTCAGGCCGCTCAGAGGACCACGCTAGCTCTATGAGGGCGCCTACGTTGATCGGAGATGCTGACATGATGAACGGGGAAAACAATGTATGTGGATGACACCCTCCGAGCGGATGGCAGCATTTACATATGCAAACTGCTGACAGACTTCCAATCGGTCCGCCTTAATTGATCCCCGCAGCGCACTTGTGCATAGCCTCGTCATATTTTGGGTAAGTAATGGACTTTTGACGTTCTGGCTGCGGCTGGAATTGGGTTGTATGGCCGTCAGCAGCCTGCATTAAGTCCGTTTTAGCTCCCGCTAGCGCCTGACTGACACGCCGGAATCATGTCCGGCCCATGAGGATTGGGCCCGTGCTCCGACTTTCGTCGCACTCGTACTCGCAACCGCACCTGGGTGTAAAAACGATATATGTAGAAGATAGGCTGAGGGCCTCGTAGTCAGTCTATGAGGTCGATCAATACCATCGAGAAAATATCAGGTCAAAATTTTACTGCATTCCAGGAATGAAAATCGTCTCAATCTGCGTGGCGAGGACTTGATCTAACCAAAGGACACCGCCTATTTTGACTCTACGATAAACTCCTCTAACTCCGACAGCTAGGTACATTCAACAAGGCGCTTGGCTTTCTTGTCTCCAATACTTTCTCGTCGACAGCGAGATAAACCTACGCAAATTTTGGGGCTGAGTCTACATCGGCTGCTCTCATCGCCCACAGGACGCGCAACTGATCACCATTGACATGGTCGTGTGGTCAAAAAACATGACGAGGAAAGTATAGCGATCGCCGACCTGATGTTTGGAAGTCTATTTCGTTTGTCCGAAACCATGCGATCATCTCCCCATCCCCATCTGTCTCATCAGACCCAGCATTTTCCGCATTTGCGCCGGATCAATTTCACCCTCATCGTATTTTTCGTAACCGCCATAATCCTCGTCTATCTCGAAGTCGTATGTGTCTCGACCGAGCGCATTGCTCATGGCAGCCTGTTTGCCAAGAAGTGAGAGCATGCGAGCATTTGCACGAGGATCCGCTGAAATGAGAGATTCGCTGATGTCGTCCCCATTGTAGCCACCAAACTCATCGAATCCACCCATACCGCCGAAACTACCGTATTCCTCTTCCCAATCTTCCTCATCATTGAGCTCTTGTCGTGCAACGCTTGTGCTGGCCTCACCAACAGCAGGCACGTGAGATAAGGGAACGCTCTCCATGTCGCGAATCAGTACAGCCTTCCGGCCATATTCATAAACAAGCTCAAGCGCCGGTCTACGCTTTGTCAAGAACTCAAGGAAGTTGTAATGCCCAGGGCTAAGGTAAACACCGCGGAACTCCAGGTATCGCAGTTTCGTCACAAAGTCCTTGTCCATCAGCCAGTCAAGAGTGCTGTTGAGACGTGTGCGCTTGGAAGTCTGGCCCTTGACTACGGAGATGGTGACTGCTTCTATCTTTGGGCAGCTCTTGAGGATGATAGGGAATGCAACTCTGGTAAGTTTGCGCGTGCCGTGGAGAGTGATGATTTCCAGGTTTGGAAAGCCTTTGAGGAGCTTCTCTACACCTGCATCTGATATTTCGATAGCTTTGACGCGTTCAGGGTCCCCAGCAATGAAGATACGGAGCATGTCCCGAAACTTGGAGTCTGTTTTCACCATCTCATCGATGTACGCACTACACATGTTAGACTTCCAAGATACCGCTAGGACAAGGATCTGGCGTACTCATCTACGTTGAAATCGGGAGCAAAAACAATTTTTTGTTGGGGGGTGCCTGAGATGTCCAGGGGAGTCGAGTTATGTACGTGCAGTGTCTTGTCTGCCGGGATGCTGGGAGGTTGGTACTCGATAGGCCTCCCCTTCCTCTGTTTCGCACGGCGTTGGAAAGCCCCCCAGGACTCATTAGAGACTGGCTGAGCTTCGAGACGCGCATCCCATGCTCTTTTGATCTCTTTCCAGGGACCGTATGCTGCATTCGGAGGCAGCTCTTCGTCAGGGCTCGTGTCTGAACCCGCTTCCCATTGCTCCTTCTCCTTCCTCCTCTGTCGATCCTTCGCCCGGTTGCGTTTCTTTTTCGATGCAACTGCGGTAGAAGCCATGGTAATTTTTGGAAAGCTTCAATTGAGTTCAGAGTTGAGACGAAGAGGAATGGAATCGGTCGCGGACGAGTTGGTGGGATGCGCGGGGGTCTCCACATTTTTGAGGACCCTTCCACTTTGCTTGTTGCAATCTGAACCAGTCGCCACCAGCCTTGGAGCCCACCATCTCCATTAAAAAATCGGCCCTTGCCAATCCTTATGTCGCCGACGCAATACGCCGCAGATTCGTTGCGGAACTTAGCCATCTAGACACAATGTCCTATTCTGTCATTCTTATTCTGGAATACGCTTAGCAATGATGGCTACAATGTCTGGACGCGTTGAGAGCCAATCGCATCCTCCCCCGATCGAGACATCCTATTGCTCGACTGCCTCCCGAGCGACACGACCTCACTCTGTTTTGCGCAATGCGGAAGGAATTATGGTTACCTTTGCGACAAGTGGAAAGACTACTCCGACTCCCATTCGTTGTTCATCGCGAAAATTCGTTGCTTAATTCCGACAGCTGTTTAACTCCGGGGTCGCTTGGGTCCATCCTACACACGATGTTGATGTACGTTCCAAGAGCGCAACTCTGGCTGCTTCAACTCGTTATCGCTGCCTAAATCATGCCTAGATATTACGAGACGTTGTCCAATGAATCCCGTTTCTTGTACTTTGTGGTGCCTAGTGTGCTCGGGGTAAACTGCTCGGATCTCGGGGCTTCATACAGGCGATCTTATCCGACGTTGAAGACGATGTGAAAGGAAGAAAACATTTCCTATCGCTGCCGGAGTACTCGAGTAAACTTTGAGCTTCCTAATTGCATCTAGCGCTTATTAACACCACGTTGCTGCCTGCGCCATCGAATCTGATGACTCATTGGAGGATGCAACCACGCCCTATGGTGCAACCACGCCTTGCAAATGCGCCCGAGGCATATATTGAACGCACTGCCGTACTGAAAAAACAGGATCCGTCTCCATCAAGCATATTCACGGAAAGCACGTACAAGCTTTTCTGCCCCTCCTCTACCCATCAAACACATCCACCATGTCATCAATCTTCGATTTCCACATCACAACCCCCCGCCTCTACATCTCGCACTTCAACCCCTCCTCCGACCTGCACTGCGACTCAACCGTCGAGCTCCTCCACGGCGCCGCATCAATGAAATTCATGCCTAGCTCCAGAGACAGAGTCCCAGATCGAGAAGGAGCTCGTCAGTTCCTCGCCACCTCACGGGAGAGGCAGCAAAGAACGGGTTGGGGCCGCCACCTCGTATCGCTGCGCCCCGAAAACGAAGATGAAGAAGATACTGGGAAACCGTTCTCAGAGCGGACTTTGGTGCCGATCGGTACTGTGAGCATGCAAATGGCGCGCATCGACGGCGTTCCTGGACCGACCATACCGGATGTGGGGTTTAACATCTTGGAAAAGTATCACGGGAAGGGGTATGCTACGGAGGCTGTGCAGGGCTTGATGAATTACTTTTCTGATGTCAAAGGTGTGAAACTATTTGCGGGCTTTACTAACGAGGAAAATGAGAGTGCGAGGAAGCTATTTCGTCGGCTGGGGTTCCAGAGCCACGGGATCAGGAGTATAGGCGGCATCATGTGGTCAGGTGCGGTGGAGGATTTGGATACGTGGACATGGGGCCTTGAGAAAGGGCAGAAGTTGGAGGATTTTGGGTTGTGAGCTGGAGAGTAAGGCAGTGTAATGATACCATAGATTTTGCGCAATCGCATTGTTATTTCCAATGAAAGCTTTGCAGAGTCGTCTTCCTCTGTGTGGGTTCACCCTTCTAGCTTATCACTATAGCTCGACAGTCGCTCAGAAACCTTCGTAGCAGGGTCGCCTTTAGATGCTGCAAGCTTTCCCTCATCTGCATTGCCACATGTATCCATGCCCACTTCAACCCCATCCAGGCGTTCAAAACCAGTTACGACATGCGAGATGAGATTTTGCCTTTCGGGGAAGAATAGATTGCAGAAGTAGTACAAAAAGATGGAAAGGAAGAAGCCGTAAAGCCAATTGAAAGTAAAAAGATGCTGGAGGCCAGCTGCAAGCTTCAGATCTGGATTGACCTTATTCGCCAGACCTGGTAGCAAGGGTATGATGGTTACGAACGTTGCCACGACAGCGCGCCAGTTGGTACCGTAGCGTCCGTATCGGTAGATCCCGCGCGGGTCGTACAATGCGGGAACGTCGTACTTCCTATGCTTGACCAGCCAGTAGTCCGTGAACAAGATTCCCGCCATTGGTGCCATGAAAATTGCGTAGGCACTCATGAAGTTGAGGAAGGCCTTGCCCGACGCGACAATGATCCAGGGGCATAACGCCCATCCTCCAATGAAGGCTACCAACACAGATCCGCGTCGTACGTTACAGTACTTTGGCGCCAGAGTTGTGGCGTCATTGGCAAACGAGACCGCGTTGGCGCTAATGTTCACGCTAAGCTGACCGAGCAACCAGATCGATGCGCAGAAGAAAGCTGCAGCACGGCCGCCGGATGTATCCATCCAGGTATCAAGAATCTGAATCGGCGTCCAGTAAGCTGTACCCCAGATCTGTTGCGCAGCGGATGCTGATACAATACCCATGAGGGCCACCATGGTCTTGAAGAACGGGATCACCGGCATCTGCCAGTACTGCGCCTTGGGATCTTTGCTGAAGCGCGAGAAATCTGGGATGTTAACAGCGAGTGTGCTGTAGCCTCCAGTGATGCTGGTCATGCTTGACAGCCACATCCAAGCTCGTTCGGATCCGTGGACAGTTGCTGAACGTGTGAAGAACGTGCCATTGCCACCTGCCTTCACTGCTACCCAAGCGGTCATCCCGATGGCCACGGGTGGAAGCAAAATGGTCTTGACCCAGAACATGTATTGTAGCTTGTGGGTAGGAATGAGCAGAAATGGGAACTGTATGAGCCAGTATAAAAAGTATGAGACCATCCCGGCGGTAGTAAGGCCAACGGATTCAGGCAAATGGTTGGGTATCGTCCGAAAGCTGGGCCAAATGGCATTGAGGATCTGTATGCGTCAGACGGACATGTGTTGAAGGTGCGATCCAGAAAACATACTGCCGTAACACATGTACCGCCATTTGCTGTCTGTACGCCAAACCAGAACATGGCAAGGATACCTCTACTGACAACGGCGAAGTAACTGAACCAGTAACCGAAACTTGCGCGCGATGCGATAGGGAATGGGATGTGTAGATTCGAGCCAATTGCGCCATTAAGCACTGTCGGTATCGCATTACATATGCCGGCTACAAGTGTAATGAGCACTGCGTCGGTTGCCGTGAGTCCTTCAGCAGTCAGTATGCATCTGTTCTAGTCTATCTACTCAAATAGCTCACCTATAGTGAATATGGCAGAGCCAGAGCTCCATGTCGATATTGTTACCAGATCACTGAACCAATATGTGATGAAAGCGCTTTTACCCCACGTGCGCTTCTCCGGTGGTACCGGCTCCATGTCCGCGTTCGTCCATACATCTGGTGGAGCAATGCTACTGTCTTGTTTCGGTAGTCGCCAACTTGACGGAGTTGTCATACGAAGCTTGATCTTATCCTTTGCCGCATTGCTGCGATTGAGTAGGGCTGTAGGGGGGAACATGGCGATGATGTGTCTTGGTCTAGGATGCTTCGAAGCCCGCCCATCGACCTATATTTATCGCGGTAAAAGGGAAGTCCTAGAAGGCCTGAATTTCGAATGTAGCAGCGAGTCACATCTCGACACCTTATTGAAGATATGCATCCATGTATCAAGTCCGATAAAGGCAGAGAGGCGATAGTCTGGGGCTGATCCTATCTTTCGGAGCTTATTGATTGGTGGGAAGATGATTGACTATCGATAAGGAATTTCGCATGCTCCATCTGGCTGCAATTATCCTCCGTCTAGATAACCGTTACGATGTGGCTTTGGGAAACGTTGGGATGTTATGCATGTGGGCGCCAGGAAGAGGGGTAGATGGTGCCCGAAGCTCGGCCGACCCGGCGCTAACCTTAACCCTTATCGCGTAGTGACTTCCACTCCTCCATCCCAACTCCGCCACTCTTATCATGCAGACACATCAGCTTCCTGAAGCCATGGCAACCTCGACCTCACATTTTATCTCACGTGATCGCGTCACGCCATGTCGGCCATCTCGCGAAGCAAGTTGACCTGCGCAGCCTGCGCCAGAAGAAAGGTCAAATGCAGTAAGACAGTCCCCTGCACCAACTGCATCCGGCGTGGACAGCAACAAACTTGTGGAATCGATGAACCGCAACGCGATTCTGCCTCTCCAATCCGTTCCTCGTCATCTCGGGAACAGGAACTTGCTTATTTGAAGCGACGCGTTGCGCAATTGGAGGACGCAAGTGGGCAACAAAGCCCGACAGACACATTCCAGAGCACACAGCCAGCGTCATCGCCGTCAAACATGCGCACTCAGCAACCCATGGAAGCGAACAAAGATGCGGCTAGCGGCCGTGATGCTGCGACAGTCTTGGAATTTTTGGCATGGGGCAGGACGAAAGATCCAGATTGCCACACTGTTGCTTCGCTCGAGCCCACCGAAGAGATCACACCCCAAAGTGGGGCAACCGTATTGGACGATCTATCGCAACTTTCGGTACTACAGCTTCT
This sequence comes from Stemphylium lycopersici, assembly GCA_003268315.1. Taxonomy (NCBI): domain Eukaryota; kingdom Fungi; phylum Ascomycota; class Dothideomycetes; order Pleosporales; family Pleosporaceae; genus Stemphylium; species Stemphylium lycopersici. The sequence goes on from QGDG01000064.1 coordinate 155,825, forward strand.
GCTTCCCAGTCCACATCAGGTGCGGCAGTTGGTCGATTATCACACTGAATGCCTATTGTGGTACCATGGCAGTTACTTCGCACCCACTTTCGAAGCTCAACTTCGGATTTTTCTCGACCAGCATGGTGGGATAATCCGGAACTCATCAGTGAACCTTCAGTGGACTGCTCTTTTGTTTGCTGTACTCACTGCAAGTTTGACATGCGCACCAGATGTGCGCGTCCGATCCTGGGGTTTTGGCGAACCTGAGCAAGAGACACTTTCGCGACGTTGGTTTCAAGCGATCATTGCTTGCCTTACACGAGCAGATTACACCAGCAATTTGAGCATTCTGTCGTGCCAAGCCATAGCCGCTGCTACTACCTCGGCTCATCTATTGGGGTTCAGCACAACGCAGAGCATTCATCTTGCGACCGCGGTGCGGATCGCTCAATCACTGGGAATTCATCGTCTCAGTCCTGATCCGAATGGAATCATTGTAGAAAAAGAGATCGGGCGTCGGGTTTGGTGTCAACTCTGCTGTCAGGATTGGTTCAGTATACCTTTCTCGGAAAGTTACCTCGTCAACCCCATGTATTCCACATCTGCGTCACCATCAAATTGTCATGATGAAGACATGGTGGCCCTTGATCCAAATATTCCTACCATTACGAGCTACTCCCGGTTTCTGCGTGAGATTGCAGCCATCATGCCTCAGCTGCAAGACGGCTTGATCACCTGCAATACTCCTTACACACGTTACGAAAAGGTCCTTCATTGGGACTCTGTTCTTCGTAGTCTGGCAACGCGCGAAAGGCCGCTTTTCATGACAAATGGACCGTTGGATCCTAATTGGCCAATATGGATATCATGGGCGCGCCATGCTCTAGCAATCACCTCGAGCCATAAGATTATCATGATCCACCGTTCCTTTCTCCAGGACAGCTTTGAGAACACAGCCTTCGCATTTACTCGTCGGACATGTCTAGCTGCTTCTAAAACGATTATCAAGGAATACAAATGTCTTATTGCAGAAAACGGGCCTACATTATGGATTCACCAGGCGTTCGCCGTAGCTGCATCGATAACCTTATGTCTGGACATCTTCTATCGCGATTCTCATGACAGCCAAACTATCGAGCATCGCGCGCTCATTCAGGACGTCTTGCAGATCCTGCATTCTCTGCGGAACAGCACGATTGCAACTCGAGGCAGCAAGCTATTGGAGGCTCTTCTGGCATACACCTCCCGTGTCGTTGTATCTCAACGACAAAAGAAGCATAGTAGGGACGGCGCGCCAGTTGCTCGCTTCGACGTATCGAACCTTATCAGAGAGTTCTATGAGAGCAGCGGCACAGAAAAACAATCTGGTCTGGTGAACGACAGTACATTTCCACCTCTTTCGGACGATCCTCCCCCAACCTATGATCCTAGCGAAAGCGAACACATCCCGATAGACTTTTCGCAATCGCATTGCCACATTCCCTTTCCGCCAGGCGCAAACAGTTTCGATGATCTGTTATATCTAGCAAACTTCGACTTTGCCAACATGTGAAAACATTCAATTTCGAAATCGTTTTCGAAAGGTGAATCTGACCTCGTGATGTACTTTAAGCGGTGCTGGAGATGGCACTTCATTAGATATGTATTTTAGATTTTGATGGCCAGTAGCAGTTTTTCGAGCGCTTTGATAACGCCGGGCAAGTCCTCCAACATGGGCTGATGGCCACTCTTCACCACTTCCACCGAGCTGTCGCCACCCACTAGGGTACTCAAATCCATCGACCTTTGAACAGGGCTTATCAAGTCCATGTCTCCGGCCACGAATACAGTAGGACATGTGATCTTCTCGTAAGGGGGATCCTCGTGCTCAAGATCTACAATAGCTTCGCAGGTCTGTGCATAAGCTTCTGGATCTGAGGCACTCACTTGGTCCCTCACTACCACTCGTGCTAGCTCGTCTACTGCACGGCCTTGTCTACCATTAAACTCTTAGCATCTGTTCCATGAGATTACATCTTCGATCGATACTTACGTATTTTCGTAGAAATTAGAGACTGACGCGGCGTCGGCGGCTACTTGAATACCCCTTTGCCTTACTGTAGCAGCAAGGTCAAGCATGCGCCGACGGGCTGCGGTTATGTGCCCTGCCGCCCGGCCAGGGCCAATCAATAACAGCCCTCCGAATACTTCTGGATGCTGTGCGCCATAATGGAGAGCAATGATTGCGCCGAGAGAATGTCCAACCACGATGACCTTCGAGGACGCTGATAGGCCCGAATATCCTTGTAAAGAAGTGATGAGATCGCCCAGGTCGGAAACATGTTTTGCGATGGAGATCTTTTCTTGGGGTTTCGCCAGCGGTGTTTTTCCAAAACCTTGGAAATCAACCAGAACAATGGAGAAGTCCTGAGGTAAAAACGGCACAAGTGGCAGGAATGTCTCTGTCGATCCGCCAAGTCCGTGAAGGCAGACCAGGAGCGGGCCAGAAGAATCTCCGCCCTGCAGATAATGTAAATTGGTTCCTGAGCTTGTTGTGAAGTAGTTCGAGGTGAAATTTCGGGCAATCATTGTGAAAAGTAAGCGTCAGTCACAACGATCTTTGTGTGTGTTCTGAGACAGAGAAGACTGTACCAAGGGAGATATCTGTTCATGAAAGTGATGATGTTACTTAGACTCAAACGCGAGACCATGACGATAGATACGCCTGTTAACAGAAGTGTTGAGTAGGTAAGTGCTCGGCCGAGGTCCGAGTTTGATTGAAATCACTCAGGGCGCATACCGATAGGCTCAACTGGTGGTAATTCAGCTCGGGGTGGGGCCCGAGATCTCACCCGAGTTTATAAATAGCCACCAGTATGTTTATGTAAGCGAGTGCTCGCAGTTGTAGCTTAATGCCTTCAGGTACTTACGTTGAATCCGAAAAGACCGAGATCAATTTTCATACTAACATACCAAATTTCTCGATCACCCTATCATCTACACCCTCAATACCATGGTCGTCACTGCCGTCATCACGGAAGATACCAAATACCTACGACTGAAGGCAGAGAAGCCTGTATTGGACTTGCCACATGCAGAGTCGACTGCCGGACGCGTCGTCCCCATTGAACATGCAAAAGATAGCAACGTCGACTTTGGTGCGGAAATATATGGGATCGATTTGAACAACTTCACAGATGCCGACTTCGAATTCATTTCGGACGCACTATTTAGATGGAAATTACTGGTGTTCAAAGAGCAGCCAGAGATGTTGAAGCCGCAGCAACAGTACTTGCTGACAGCAAAGTAAGGAGCTCGCCCTGCTCTGCTACCCCTGAACTGACAGCATTTTAGCTTCGATCCTAAAGAGACCACAGGAGGGTTTGCCCATGGTCACGACCCGTTCCTTACGCATCATAACGGCGTGGATTTTTATGGTATACCTAAGCGTCCAGCCATCCCAGTGCAACCACAAGTCCATATACTTGGTCGAGGCCCGGTCCCTGACGGTCACTTTGGCTTCCCGCCAGGGTTTGAAGTCCAAGGCATTAACCACGAGGAATTCCATCTTCCACCCCACATCCCAGCCGAAGAGCGCGAATTGGGTGCTTCCCGCTTTTACCAATGGCACTTCGATGGATCATTGTATGAAATTCCTCCACCACGTGTGGGCTGTCTCTTAGCTGTTCGGACACCGAAGGGGCCGGACGTGACGGTGAGATGGGAGGATGACGCAGGCACGGAGATGAGAATGGCCCCTGGTGCTACTGCGATGATTGCTGGAAGCTGCGCATTGGGCCTTCTCGATGAAGAGACTAGAAATATCGTTATGAACAGCAGGATCGAATATGCTCCACATGCTTTCGTTTGGATGTCAGGAACTCACAGCACGCGGCTTGGGCACTCTATCGAAACGGAAGGACTCGAGAAGCCGCTCGACCAGCTCCCGAAATGGGATATGAGTAAGGTTTGCGTCTACCCCATGGTCTGGACCAACCCAAAAACTGGAGAGAAGTCGCTGCAAGTACATGGCCAGGGTGCCTTTAAGCTGTACCTCAAGAGCAGTCTAGAGGGTCCAGAAACTGTCGTGGATGATCTGAAAAAAGTCAGAGCTTTTTTGGACAAGTTAGTCAAACCTTGCCCTTCACAGCCGCCATACTGATGCCAATGCCAGAATCATGCGGCCGGCTCTTCAACCTCAGAATATCTACGCTCATCCCCACAAAGAGCAGGATGTCATCCTTTGGTACAATCGCGCACTTTGGCATAGCATCGTAAGTTTTCTCACGCTCGGCTTGTTATTGGTATGCGCATGACTGATGATACGATGATTCCAGACTGAGTTTCCGAAGTCGTATGGGCCGCGAGTCATGCACCAATGCAACATCGCCGCAAGTGACCATCCCTCGGATTGAACTACACCAGTGGAGAAAAGGAGAACAAATGGAATGGTTGTATGCGAGTTCCAAGTGTAATATACCTTCAAAAGCATTACTTGCGATCACCGTCTATATACTTGCATTTGTATGCGCCCAGGTAGGTTTTGGCAGAGCCTAACACGTTCATGGGGGTTACCTTTATATACCGAGGACATGGATAGCGCTTTTCCTTAGAGCAGCTCAATCCTCTATCTATTTGTACGGAAAACCTTGTTGAGCTTTTCTTTCGCCGGCATTCCTAATCGTATGCTTGGCATCTTACCGCGTTGCTCTTGGCATGGTAGTGCCCAGCCGCCGGACCTTCGTTATCGGCTTGAACCTTACTAATTCTATCGGCCAAGACTGAAGAAAACAGCCCACGCCAATCAATGATCGGGCTCTCATATGCCGTCTCCGAGCGTGCGGATTCCGGGTTACGTGGGTGGATCGCACAAGCGATTGCGGGCAACAACTGAGAAGCATTCATAAGTGGGGAGCCAGAGTCTGATGGGCATTTCGCGGTTTCTTGAGAAATGATTCACGACTTCAGATATGGGTATTAAGAAGATGGTACGACTACAAAAATTACGAAGGTTCGCCGGCAGCTTTTCGGCCTGCTTTCCGGGGGCGAAGTACCAGGCAGCGTAGAATGACAACTCGAGATGACTGATAAACACACAACAGTGGGTATCATGGACATCAAGGTAGACACCATCGACTCTTGGCCTTGCCAAGAATTTCCGTTGAAATGTCTATAAGACTGCAAAGAGGAGGAGAAGTGCATGGTGTTGTTCATCACTTGTTTTATCCTCCCACAGCATTCGGTATGCCGCCTATCTCCAAATTACTGCCGCTTCTGGTAGGCCTCACTTCGCTTTCGGAATCAAAGCCTTTGAGCCAACCTTCGATCAATTTCGCTTCCTCGAAGGAAACCTCACCCGGAAGTGTTCAGAACATCGCTATTGATTACTTCGGAGACGTCGACGGCGAGCTGACAATCACATACGCCTCATGTGATGCTCCGGCTTCCATAGTCTTTGCCAAGCAGCGCATAGGTCAAACATATGTTGGCGCACATCCCTTAGCAAAGCGCAATGAACAGCATGAGAATAGGCGGCCGAACAGATTTGTCTGGTTGACTCCAGCTGAGATGTCCGAAGGGTGCCTACATGCTTTCCTTGACGGAGAGCTCATTGGAAAGTCCGAGGAGCTTGTAGTGACTAAGCGCAATGTTCGCCGCAACGAGAAGAAATCGTTTGTTGATGTCGCTGGAGTCGATAGCACTTGGTTCGACGGGATTGCCTATTTGCAACAAAAGCAGCCTGATGAAGTCTTTGTTGCCTCAGCCAAGAAAAGATCTTTTGGTATCCTCGGAGGAGGTATCTCTGGACTTATGACGTCTGTAAGTACTCATACCATCATACACCGTCAAACTTGTGCTGAATAAACAACGAATAGTTATTGTTGGATAGTGTTGGCATTCATAACTGGAAGATCCTTGAATCTTCTCAGCGTGTTGGTGGTCGCATCCGTACAGCCTACCTGAATGGTACTTCGCCCGATGAAGGCCAATACCATGAACTTGGACCCATGCGCTTCCCGTATGAGATCACAGACTCAGAAACCAACGAGACGTTTCCCTTCAACGACCAACGCATGATCTTCCAGTTGCTTGACGTTCTGAACGAGCGCAACGCTGGGAACAAGAAACTTCAGGTTGAACTCTTGGAGTGGATCCAAACTTCTCCAAACACTCCAGTTGACAGCCCCTTCCGCCGTCCTGATGGAACAATTCCCAGCAGAACCGAGGTTGCAAACGACCCTACCTACTTCAATCCAACGTCATATGGCAATGCCACCGCTGCTGAGGAGGCTGCTGAAGCTCTTAGTGAGTTCAAAGGTTTGGACGCCGAGCGTGTCAAAATGTACGCCACCAACATTTTTAGAGCATACAAGCAGGCCAAAGAGGACGGCATGTTTGATTACTCTGAGGTGGCATACCTTCGAAACAAGCTGAAATTCGATCTCAATACCACGGATGAGGTTGGGCAATCTCACATCTACTGGCCGATGTGGGAGTATGAAACCGTTTACTTCCTTGCTACCAAGTGGATCACAATCAAAGGAGGTCTCTCAAGAATGCCTGCGGCCTTCGAGCCTTTGGTCAAGGGACGAGTCCAGTACGGCAGCAAGATTAACGGCCTTTACTGGAACGAAGAGAACAAGACCATGTCAGTCTCCTGGAGGCCCACCGGTGCAGAGCCCTACGAAACCCCGGAAAACTTCGAGAACTTTGACTACATACTCAACAGCGTCCCCTTGAATCTGATGAAATTCTGGCACCTTCCCAAGTACTCCAGCCTACTCAAGCGTGCCATCGACCGCACGCTCTTCGCCAACGCCTGCAAAGTGGCTGTCCAATTCAAAACGCGGTTCTGGGAGCATCTCGAAAAACCAATCATAGGCGGCTGCACGCGGCTCTACCAGCCGCAACTCGGCCAGGTCTGCTATCCAAGCTGGCAGGTTAACGCGACAGGCCCCGGAACAATGCTCGCGTCCTACCTCTCAGACTACGAAGCCACGGTCGCATGCGCGATGCCCGAGGCCGAACATATGGCGTACATCAAGCGCGCCTTTATCGAGATGCACGGCAAAGACATCGTCGAGGAGAACTGGACTGGAAACTATGAGCGTCAATGCTGGGAGCAGGATGAGCACCAGGCGGGTGCGTTCACAATGCAGATTTTCGGGCAGCAGCATTTGTATCTCCCAGCTTTCTATCAGACGGAGTTCAACACTGTTTTTATTGGGGAGGCGGCGACGTTTACGCATACGTGGATTTTTAGTGCTCTAGAGAGTGCAACGAGGGGAACTGTGCAGCTTTTGCTTGATATGGGGCTCGTGGACGAAGCGAAGCAGATTACGGAGACTTGGATGGCGAGGTTTATTTCAGTTTGAGGGATGCATGAGGTTATAGACTGGGGTATTGACCCAGATCACGTGATACATGGTTCCAAAATTGCCGATTTGGAGTTGATACAATTACTGCCGTGTCTCCTCATATCAAACCGGATCCAGATGAGTTTCGAGAGCTGTTAGTTAGTCGGTCATTCTCGGTAGCCAGCTATGGTAGGTTAGCTTTGGCACTTGATGTTGTCCTCGGTGTTGAGACATCGGCTACTTGGACCGGCTTGCAGCTCCACTACGCGTATCGCTTTTCCCGCCGCAAAATTGCTCACGTGACATATTCGCATCAATACAAAACCTTGAATCAATTGAATGCGATCATGTCGAGATATCGGCCGAAGACGGTGAGCACTCTGGGATCCGTGCTCGGCCGAGTGAATGTATGCCGATAAGATAACGCTTTAGCGAGGGGAGCCTCCATCATAACGCGGCGCGTCTTTCCCCGCATGCCCCGTAAGTGCGCGACCGAACTGACGCCGATTCTCAACCAACCCCTGTGCGAGGTGTTCGATAAGGCTTCGAAAGGCGAGATAGGGGTTTGAAATTTACGCGATGGCGAGAATGGGGATTGATTCGCGATTTGGCGAAACGAACAAGTAGATATAGTTCAGCATCTTCACCATGATAGAAATACCATACATGACTTCCGGCTTCAATTTTACACCACTAGAGCTCTCACTCTTTCTGTTCAAGACTTCTCGGAGAAGAGTACCTCGTCGAAAGGTGATAGGGCTCAAGACACCAACACGTCTACTTTCAAGCATGTCTCCGGGTGTTCTCGTTCCCGAACAGACCTTTACGGTCAAAGAGATGGCGAGAACTGTGAAGGAGAAGCATAACTTTGGCGCGGTGATTGATGATCTTGATCTCAATAACATCAGTGGTATGCGCAACCCGCATCATGAACAACCCTTGACATCATCTGACCAACATGTTTAGATTCAGACGTGAAGGCGCTCTCTGATGCCATCTGGACTCACAAACTTGTCGTTGTTAAGGGACAAAAAAACCTTGAACCTATCAAACAGTGGGAGCTCGTCACACGCTTTGATCCTAAAGCACCGCAAGTTCATTCTCACGGCGACGTAAAGACCTTCTACAAACAAGGTGGACTATTGTCGGTCAGTACGCCAATGAAACCATTGCACATGAATATATGACTAACAACGCATACAGAGAGGGAGAGAAGTACTCGGCATCCCGGGCGCAGAGAACGTTCGTCTAATCGGGAAAGGCCATCAAGGAGAAGACCACTACGGCCTCAAAGACGTTACTATCCAAAAAGGTGTGCTGCATGCATGGCATGATGCGCCTCCAACAGACGAAGAATACCAAGCTGGCCATACCCGCTTCCAGCGCTGGCACATCGATGCACCACTCTACGCCCGCGATCCAGCATGGTTCACCACACTGCGCTGCATCAAACGGCCCACATCTCCAGAACTAACCATCCACTGGGACGACGGCAGTGGGCAAACTCTTAAGACCGAACCTGGTCTCACCGCATTCATAAGCAACGTGCAGACCTACGACATGATGACCGAGCAAGAAATGAAACTCGCAAATCACTCCTGGGTCGAATACGCGCCGCATCCCTACCAATGGATGAGCGACTGCAAAGCACAACCAAACGGCCTCGGAGTAGTCAGCGAAGGCAAAGAAAAGGCGCTCGAAGAACTTGGCCAGTACGATGAAAAAGACGTGAAACGCTATCCGATGGTCTGGCTCAACCCCATCACAGGCGAACGCGCATTCATGGTCCATGGCATCTGCGTGCGCCGCGCTTTCTTCCGTTCGAGCGAAGACGATGAACCGCGTGTTGTTGATGATGTGGCTGAGATCCGACGATGGCTTAAACCTATCCAAGAACGCGTGTTGAAACCGGAGTTTGTCATGTTACCGAAGGTTGAGGAAGGCGATATCATCATGTGGGCTAACTACCAACTTTTTCATACTGCGGTGGATTATCCCGATCATTGGGGTGTGAGGACTATGCATCAGGCTAATATTGGCGCGAGTGTGGGACCGGTTGGGCCCGTGCCTATACCTGCTGCTGCATAGGTAACGGTGTATCGTCTGGAAAGGTTCTGGGAGATGTTGTTCATTGTACATACTTTGCATGTCTCATATCGCCTGTCCTGGAAGCGCCCCACGTGCAAAGTAATTTCTGTCCGATGAATCGGTGCTCACCCAACCTCTTGTGCTTTCTCCGTGTTGCCGGCCATCATAAACCACAATGCCAGCCTTTCCTCCGTGGCCACCATGCCAGGTTGTTATGCTACCGTCGTCGCCCGATTGCTCGCTCCCTTGCGAACCTTGAGCATCGCTGCGTCCGCTAGCCCGCCACCCCATCTTAATGTCTTCCTTCACGATGATCCGACGTTCCTCTTCATCGCTGTCTTCATCTTCCCCGTTTATATGACGTGCCCGCAAAGCAAAATCATTCTTTGATGATCGTGATCCAAAGCCAGTGGTCGGCCTATGGCTTGTCAACTTGCTAGCGCTGTTGGACGCTTGGTGCTTCGAAAACATGCGGCGCGGGAGGAGGTAGGCAAGCGTAGGAGCGCAAGCTGCGATAAGGCTGACGACCAGCTCAACCATAATCCATGCCAGTAAAGTCGTATAGTTCCATAGCGGATCCGTCGCCAGGGTGTACTGCGAGACAAGGGTCATTACTGATGCGATGCAAGCAATCAGACCGATAGACAACAGACCAAAGATTCGAATTTTCTTCTTCCAGCTCAGTTGAACTTTCCAAAGAACAATTACGGGAATAGCAAGAGCGGTGAAGTCCAGAGCGAGGTTCAAGCGAAGGATGCTGTTCATGTGGTTGACGGACAAACACTTCGGTACTTTGCCCGACTCAGCGATCCGAAGCAAGTTAAAACTTGCGAACTGAGGGTTGCACTTGAAAATGTTTAAGAACAGCGCCGCAATGGTGTAAGCCGTACATATGACGAAAAAGGTCCAGTTAAGGTTCTTCCAGAAACGCGTTGTGAGGGTTGTAAGTCGAACGTTGAACAATGCAATGCTCATCTTGACAATCCCGACATAGACGTAGAACACGGTGGCGGCTAACGGTGCGAGCTATAGTCCCTCATTAGTAATGCGTGATGGTAAGTCATCGGGGTCGTCTCCGCTTACATATTTGTAGTAGTAGTACTCCTGATAAGTGATGTCGTAAAAGTGTTTTCCAGCCCCGCCGTACTGAACCATGGCGATTTGCAGCGCTGGATACGCCATCGAGAGGATATAGGCGGGAATGATGAGCCAGTCATCGGCACCGAATCGGACTCCATGGACGAATAATCGAATGCCCAGCCTCAGGAAGGTGACAAGCGTGAGGATGACCATACACACTGAGAGTGCAATTATGACGGCCGGGCCTTTGGTCTCAAAGTGGTAATTCTCCGTTGGACGGAAAGGTGGAATTGTGACACCATCTTTAGGGTCTTTGATATCAGGAGTAAGACCAGTCAGTAGCAATAGACCTGCAGCGATCTGTTTGTCGAGCTGGTTAGCCGGTGGTGTGTTGAAGTAAGCAGAGACCATTGCGCTATCGGTACGCTGACTCGGCTTGGCGACAATGTACGTAGGAACCGCACATGGATTTGGGGCGACTCCGAGAGAGATCGATAGAACGGAACTTCAATTCGAGGTTTTGGAATTGATTGTCCTTAAGGCTTCGCTCAGTCCATTGCCTTGTTTGAAGGATGCAGCCACATCCCACCAGTATGCCAGGAACAGGGTTGTGCTGCATATGAAGAGCGGGAAGTGCTGACCGGCACTCCAATGAGAAGTCAATTGGTATCCCATTTACACCGAATCGCCGCCATGCACTAAAGTATCGAGTTCTACAAAGATGTCCTGATCTCTGGTAGCAAACTTGTTTACCAAGACAGTTGCTGAAAGACGGTCATCATCGCAATCATCTACTACACAGAGGTGTGGGGGCCGGGATTGAAAAAAATTATGTAGGAGCCACGTGAAGATCGTCAATTTTCAAGATTGGGCTGACGCTTTTGGCCGAGATAAGACCAGTGGACAGACTGTCGGATACCAGCCACCTTCTTAGTAGGACGACTATCAGAATGTTCCACTAGACGCGGGCGCGAATGGCGCCTTATCTTGACATCTTCGTGTAGGATTCGCAGCCTGCGAGATGATCGCTTTTTGCTTGGTCAACAGGACTTCGTGTCCACTCGAAGTTCAGGGCATCCGCGCCGCGGCACGGAAGGCTCCGCCGGAGGTTTGCTGTTTGGGTGCTGGTTTGCAGATACCTGTCCGTGTTCATTTTGCAGTTTACGAGGGCGCCGGTGCACAGGTCACTCCGTGGTTTCCGGGCACATCCGCTACTGCTCTAGAATCTGGGTCACCCATCAATTGATCACCTCTATGGGCATACTCCCCCAGTGGTTCACCCTCTGCTTCTCACACTGGTCAGCAGTGTAAGCGCGAGTGAATAGATTTACCACGTGATGTGTAGTCCATGCATAAGGCCAGGTAAGCCCGATCGCATTGATCGCAATGATTGCGCGGAAGGCATACGCAACCATGGCTCTCTCGATTCGACCATACTCAAGAAACTCTTCCTTAGCTTTTTTGCTTGCAAATCAGATTTTTGAGGCTTCTGATAGGTGTATTTGATAGGTAGGGGGCGGCTGCAGATGCTGTACAATCAATGATGTTGACATGGACTCCTGAGCGTGTGCCACAAATTACCACACACTAAATCCTGGCTCCTTCCCAAAGAAGCTAACTCTCAAAGACGGGACGATACGATGTTGGCGGCCTGTGCCCCCGGCTTCTTCATGCCCATGCAACCCCACCGATATAATTGCAGGCCAAAGACCCTGATCGCTATATCAACTTAGCAAATTTACTTGGTACAACCCAGATCCTGACTCAAATTCGTTTTCGTTCCACTAGTGCCACTACTCCATATCCTTAAGACGCTCACTCAGCCATATTCCAAAACCTTCCTTTGAGGGCATCTCGGTATATCTCCGGGAACGGAGGATCAGGAAGGCATCTAGGAGCCGGCCCACTAGGCTGTTCACGGTAAGTAATGTCCGCTTAGCCTAGGAGCACGTCCTTCGAGCTAGATGCGGATGCAGATGGCCGACTCAGCCGCGCAAACCCCTTCTAGCATCGTGTAGGTGCCTGAGTATAGAAGGATTTGCAGAGACAGCGAACAAGAAAAAATACGTAGAACCAAGAGCTTTCTCTCTTCTTTCTATCGGCCATTCAATCAGTAGCCAACCTCACTCTTTTGTTGCTACTAGGGGTTCACTCGTTCCGGTCAGACTCATTTTCACGCGGCTATGTATTCGCGTACTATTCTCTCGGGTCTGCTGTCGGCAGCATTGCCCCTCTTGACTTCAGCAGCAGACGACTGCACTGGTGTCAAGGGTATCAGCCCAAAATGTAGCAGTCAGGAATCCGCGTATCAGCGTGATTTCTTCTACATCGGTGGTGGCTACGCCGACTCCGGAATCCCAGGCCAGCAGCTATGGAGCGACCAGCTTTACGTGGAGAAACTTACACCCGCCAGGAAGGCCAACAAGCCTTACCCGATGGTCTTCGTGTCAGCAGGTGTCAACACAGGCGCGGAATGGCTGAACACACCAGACAATCGCAAAGGATGGGCTTCCTACTACCTCGACCAAGGCTACCAGGTCTACATTGTTGATATCGCCGCTAATGGCCGAAGTGGCCAGCAGCTTCTCTCCAAGTATCCTCTTCGCATTGGTTCCACAGACATCATCAACGAGCAGGGCTTTACGGCCCCGGAAAACTTCGACCAGTACCCACAGGCGAACATACATACACAATGGCCCGGCAACGGATCTCGTGGCGATCCCGTTTTCGACGCATTCACTGCCGCCAACGTTCCGATCTCTTCGTCTAGCGTGAACGTAGAGAACACTATGCGCACATCTGGATGCCAGCTTCTCAGCATGATTGGCCAGTCGTACACGGTCTGTCACTCTGCCGGTTGCACTTATACAGCCATCTGGTCAGATGCCTGCCCCGACCTTCTCCGCGCAAACATCAATATTGAGCCTGGCAACATCCCATTTACGTCCCTCATTGGAAACAACACCGTTGCCGGGGTCGGTCGCACCGCTGCTCGGCCATGCGGCCTCACAAACACACCGTTGACATACGATCCTCCAGTAACGGACTGCTCTGACATTACCACCTCTGAGGTTGGACCAGACAACCCGGCCAAGCGCTCCTGTATTCTCCAGACTGGGACCATCCACAAGCTCACCCAGCTTGGCAAAGTCCCTTATATTATGGTTACTGCCGAGGCCAGCCCGCATATCACCTACGACCACTGCTTCATCGAGTACTTCAAGCAAATGGGCCTCACAAACTACCAGTGGATCAAGCTTGCCGATATCGGAATCAAGGGAAATGCGCACTTTATGTTCCTTGAGAAGAACAACCAAGTCATCGCCGCGTTGATCAACAAGGCTCTGGGAAGATTGAACAAAAGCCCAGCTGCTCCTGGTCATCCGGGTCTCCCCGTATATGTCAACTGAGGGAAGTAGGCTTTGATCGCAACTGAAAGTAGATCTCAATCTGTAATCGTAATCAAGGGGTCGTTGTGTAATTAAGATAGAAGTAATGAATGACGCTATTGCATCTGTCAATCACTGGTATGGAGGTATTAAATCACATTCAAAAGATGGATTTCACACGATCCTCCAAAGGCTGCTGATTAATTAGGTCTCGCGCCACCTGTTCAACCTCGGCTAATACGCGCAGAATGTTGGCCCCCGCCACTCCACGCACGTCGGCAACCGACACGCCTCTGCGCAACAGCTCTTCGATTAGCGCTGGATAGGCGCTAACATCCTCAAGCCCGACTGGGCCACTATCGAAGCCCATGCCATCGAAATCCGCACCCATACCCACGTGCTCGAAACCGATCAGCTCACCAAGGTAGATGATGTGGTCGGCAACGTCCTTGAGCGTCGCTTGGGCGCTGCACGTCACGAAACCGGGGAAGAATTTGACCATGATGACGCCGCGTTTTGCCTTGAGCGCCCACAGTTCCTCATCAGCTACATTGCGCGGATGATTGCAGAGTGCGCGGGCTGAGGAATGAGTGTAAACTACGGGTGCGCGCGACGCGTTGAATACATCGCGTTGCGTGGCTACTGAGGTGTGCGACAGATCGACCATGAGGCCCAGCCTATTCATCTCGAGTACCACATCGCGTCCTGCATCTGATAGGCCACCGTTCAATGGCTCGGATGGGCTACAGCTGTCGGCATAGGTATTGTGACAGCTATGCGTTAAGGTCACGTAGCGCGCGCCCATTTGATGTATCAGCCGCAGAAAGGAACCGCTGTTGGCTATCTGGTGCAAGCCCTCAACGCCCATCAGACTGGATATACTGGACGCTTTCGACTTTGCGAATTGCGACCATACCTCCGCGGAGGATGATGCGCGCTGCAATCGTTCCGGGTAGGCATCAATGAGTCGGTTGATGAGGTCGATCTGCTGCAGCGTTTGATGCATCGACTCGTAGTATGTTCCCTGATCGGTGACATTGCCCCCATCACGGGGACATTCGACGTAGGCGCTCCAGAATTGGGCCCCTAGGCCGCTTCGTTCTAACTTCGGAAAGTCAACTTGACCGATCAGATCCGCCGTGTCGCTAAAGTTGGACCCGTAGATGTGGTTGTAGTAAAAGGCCCGGATGAAGATGGGGAAGTCGTTGTGTCCATCTGCATAGTTCTACGTTTTAGCAAATCCGTCTGCACAGTAAGAATGCATCACTCACCTATTAACGGAACTTCCCTTAGTACCTCAGCCACGAGATTGATAGGATGCGAGCGGCAACCCTTCACAGCGGCCAGTCCAATGAGGAGAAGCGCTAGCAAAGCCGCGACGATGGCTCTGGTTCGTGTCGATTTTGATTTCTCTCGTGCCACGTGCTGCACCGACTGCTCGTTCTTCTCCATCCTGTGAAAAAGCGATTGCATGATATGATACACAATCGTTGAGAAGGCCCATACGTTTTAATACAATGTTCCTCATCTACAGGCTAGGAAGCCAATCTCGGTTGCCGGTATTTGGCAAGGATGTCTTGCGAAGACACGTCTATCAATTTATTCATTGCATTGCGTATGCTGGTCAAACGGTATTTAAGGTTCCCTCAGATTGAATAATTCATACATCTAGCTTCGGCGTGGTGGTTGTGGAGAAGAAGAGAAAGAGGAGCCTGCTCAGGAGACTGTTCCGGAGACCCTGCGTCTCATCCGTATCCTAGCATCCATATTGGGTCCGTTCTGCACCTCTATGCACATGTTCAAAGGCCGCGTTTTCACAAAACCCTCCCACTCCATGTCGTACTCATGAAGCAGCTTTGCGAAAATAAGCTTTACCAATCTGACCGTATAAAATCGACCTGGACAGGCATGCCGACCGTAACCAAATCTGCCGAGCTTTAGTGACGGGTTTTGTCTAAATCTAATCGTAATGTGGAGGCTTACGTAAGAAAGGTTTTGTCAACGGTAGATGCATTAACTTCCTTCTCATCCGCCCGAGTTGCAAACCTGAAGCCGCGGAAGGTAAGCGGATCTTGGTAGTTTTCGGGGTCGCGTTGGATGGCTTGGATAGGAAAGGCAAAATGAGACCCAGCGGGAAGCGTGTAACCATCAGAGAAGCTGAAGGGCTTGTTCCTGACAGCTCGTGTTACCGACACTGAGGTAAGATTAGTACTGAACATGGCCATTCTATGACGCACTTACCAACACCAGTGGGGTGTAGACGCATCGTCTCGCGCACAAAGCTTTCCATGAGAGGCGTCCGGGATACGAAGCCAGCCGTAAATCCGCCAGTCTCTTCCAGCGTGCGAGAGATCTCCTCTCGCAATGGCTCAAGGTATTCCGGACTCATCAAGATTTGGTAAATCATCTGCACCACGAGCCCTCCAGGAGCGCTGCTTCCAGCAAACATGAGATGCATCAATTGCTTCGCCAATCGATCTGGATCCCCCTCAACTTCATCTCCCTCTGCAAGTTCTAGCATCCACTTGACTGCATTGTTGTAGTCTTTAGGCTGGGCCCGTACTTTTTCGATTTGAGGGGTGAGATAGTTGGTGCAGCGCGACAGGTGCATTCGATGTTTGATTGCAGTGAGCCATGCTACCAGATCCCGGAATGGACCAAGGGCGACACCGTTGACTAGAATGGCGCTGATGAAAAGAGACCGATTGAACAGTTGCGATTCCTTGATAAATACTTTATCGCGCGCAAACTCTTCTCCGAGCAATATACGACATGTAACGCGGTGCGCCATCTCCGTAAACGTGGAGAACACCTGGACTATTTTTCATTCGTCTCCGATATCAAGCTCGGCGGCGAGGATGTGATCAGTCTCAGTCTTCATAGTCTCCACTAGGGATGCTATAGTCCGTTAAATGGTGCGGCAAGGTGATTTTGCAATTGTGGACGTACGCAACTGAGGGTTGAGGTACTGCTTGACAGCATCAGGCATCATTTTCGACGCATACACGTCGCCGGCAGAAACATGTACATTGAACGCCTCGCTGAAGCATTGTGCAAAGCTGAGATCGTCCTCGTCTGCCTTGCGAACATCATCGAGGTACCGAGAGGGCATTAGCAGGTAGTCCCATCCAAAGACTTTGGTGATGAACGGCTTTCCCAGCGCTTTATGGAACTGTTCCGCTAGTTAGCTCAATCAAGCTTAGCGGAAATGGAGGCACCCGCCTTTCGGTATCCGCGTTCAGCCCATCTATCCATCTCGAATCTCATAGGCACTTGGCCTGGGATAAGTGACCACCATCTTGATTTTCCGAAACGAGCGGCGTCATAGGACGATCTTCGGGAAGACAAGAAAAGAATTGTGATGAACACAGACAAGACAATCGGTAGGATCCGCGATACGAAGTGCTTCGGCTCGGGCTCGATGCTCGGTAGCGTTGTTGCATTCTCTATGCCTTTCATTTCGTTTTTTCTTGCCAATTGGAAATGCCCCCGCCTTCCTTTTGAAATAGTGGCCTAGTAACTCCGAGTCGGCGACCGACACGACTAAAGCACGCATACCCTCAAGTCGGCGACCTATCTTTTCCCAATCATGGCTTATACACGTGCTTATGCGCGCGTGCAGGAACTCAAACCATTTCTATTATGCATAGCCGATCAGGGTTTCAAAACAAGCCCATTTTTTTTCTGATCCAAGACCACGACGCTCCCAGCGATGGACACGCAAGACATGCCGTTAAAACCCACACGTGGTACCCCGACCCCGCACCTACTCCTCGTCATCGCACAAATCGTGTTTCTTTCTTCCCCGCCTTTTCCTTTGCGCAGACCGCTCGCCATAGCCACCCTCGTAGCGCTCGCTCTATGGGCCCACCAAAGTCCATGGACACACAACCCGGGCGCCGCCAACTTCGCCGCCCTCGCCTGGCCCCACTGGCTCGCTACGATTGAGAAATTCCTCAATCACACACCGAAACCTGAATCTACGCTTTGGCATATCGACAAAGCGCCTGGTGCTGCGTTGACTTGGCCGGCGTTCGGATGGCGCAAGTTGAAGTGGGCTGTCTCTTTGATCCTCAATCTGCGGGGCATCAGATACAATTTCCAGGTCAAGAATGTGCCGAGGACAAGGTTTTGGTCTACAAAGCGGGGCGACACGGCGAGGTTCTTAGCACGGCAGGTCGTGGAGCTGGGGTTGTTTATGCTCATGGGTGATTTAGTGGCGCAACTGAGTATGAGGATGTTCTTTCCTTCTCCTGGCTTGGATAGCATGGAACTCACAATAAGAGATGCGGATTGGAAAGCGAGCTTCGGGAAGGCTCTGGCCTTTGGTGCAGGGCCGTACTTTTTTATCAATATGCAGTATATCCTCGCTTCTATCGTTTGTGTAGGCTTACACATTGACAAACCAGAAGTGAGTCCCCATTTCCTCCTGAAGACTTCTTTCAAGAAAAAATTATCGACTGTGGCATCATCTAACGAATAGTTTGTAGGACTGGCCCCCTCTTTTCGGTCGCCTAGCTCAAGCGACGACAGTGCGCTCATTCTGGGGCAAATTTTGGCATCAGATGATTCGAAAAGTGAGGGTGCATCCACAATCTGGCTTCATTCTCAATAATAACATCATGCGAAAAGCCGCTTTCTGGCCTCACTGGCTCTCTCGTCGACGCTTTGGGTATTAAGCGCGGAACTAACACTTCTTCCTACACTCAGCTCTGGATTTCCTTTGCCATCTCCGGCGTCATGCACGCAGCCTCAATGACTCTGATGCCGTGTCCAGCCAATGTCCCCGAGTGGGAGCGTTGGCGAGGTCTGCTTCTGTATTTCATCTGGCAGGCCGCGGTTATCACAGCCGAGGATTTTGTAATCTACTTGTGGAGAGATGTTTGGGGAGGTGGCCAGGAAAAGCGCATATGGAAGAGTTTGGTGGGGTATGTTTGGGTTACATGGTCATTTTGGACGTCGTTGCCGTGGGCAGCGGATGTGCTGTTGAAGCTGAGGATGGGAGAGACATCGCCCTTTCCAGGGACTGTCTGGGGGCCGCTTGTGGGGCGCTTCTGGTCTTAGCTAGACGTACCAAACGCAAATGGAATTGTATTAAACTTACTCGGCTTTCGATTCCTGTGAGACTTTCCGAAGTAGATTGCAGCTGTAGATTGTACTGTCACGGTTGATATGTTCACAATTAATATGTAAGGCTCCACCGTCTGGTGATAGGGCGATAGTCTATTGAGACTGACATGGTAGCCACCGTGAGTTGTTTTGTTTCTTATCTCCACACAATGAGGCTTGAAAATTGCACAGATCCCTTCATCGTCGTTAAATTTAGTTATAAAGAGGAGCAGAGCGTAAGATTGCTCTTCACGGTCTCAGCCCAGTTCCATATACTTGGTAACTGGCGATGAAAAGCTCAATGAGCTTAGACAAATGAGGGTAGAGGTTTTTCGATGGTGCCAAGAATGCCAAAAATAGTATCAAGAAGGGTGGTAAAACTCCAAGCGCGAAGTCATACACATAGTCGAAAATCCATCGTCTCTGCATCCCCGCAACAAGAGTTGCCACCAGGGAAAAAGACGTTGTACATATCAAGATAACATGCTCAAATATCTTAGAATGAACTCAATTCAACCAACCCCCAACCATATCCAATGACCGAATCCGGGCCCCAGGAACCACCCAAAAGCCGTCAAATGACCAACTCAATTTCCACCAAAAACCAAACACCGCACCTCGATACTTTCGCGTCTCGGCGCCCCCTCCTTAGTCTCTGGGTGCTCAAACGCACAATGAGGGCAAACTGCATCATCAAAAAAAATCAGCATCCCATCTTTGAAAGATCACCCATAGCCACTCTTTCATTTTTTCCTCCCCCCTCAAAATAGAAGAAGAAAAGACCACTCACGCTTTGCAGCCACGTCCGTCTTATTATCATAAATCTTGATCAACAGCGCCTCATCTGTGCGTTGTTCGCCCAGGTAATACCACTTCTGCCCCTCAGCATGGCTGATATTGTACGTAGACCCGAGCTCCTCCCACTGGTTCTTCCAAAGGTCGGTTGCGTGCAGGTTTTCTTCGCGCAGGGACTTGCCGTCCATGGTTGCGAGGGGCCAGTCTAGCACGCGACCGTTGATGGGGCGCCAGACGCTGTGGAGGGGCAAGGGTTAGTAGGTACAGATAATTTTGCGCTTTTTTTTATTTCCTTATTCTATGTTTGAAAATGGCTGGGTGTGGGCTGGAAGAGGAGGTGCTTACTTGATGATTCTGAAGCGACCTTTGAGTAGCTGTTCGGCTTCTTTACCTCCGTATTGACGGGCGCGTCGGAGAGCGCCCTTGGGCGTTCTGCGTGCTGTTGTTTAGTTTCTACGGTGTGCAAGAGGGAGAGGGGGCCAGAATTCATGGCTGGATAGACATACTGGTCGCAGTGTACCTGGACATCACTTTTAGCATATTCTCTCATCACACTAGGAAAACGTCAAATTTTCGTACCGTCCGGCCAGGCTGTTGTTTCCCCGGGCTGCCAAAGAAACCCTCAGCTGGATCGCGTTTGCGAATAGAATGGTTGAAGATGACGACCTTTTCCGCACCCGTCTTGCGCTTGATCAGCGCTTCGACTGCAGGATAGTACTCCTTCTCGATCTTGTCGACGTCGATGTCGCGGATCGCTTTCAGGAGCTCGGGCTGCCCGCCATCGCTGTCGTCGACAAATGTGAAGGCGTCGTCGTCTAGAGTGAAGTCATCTCGGCAGGAGCGACAGTCTTGCACGTCCACCTTGTATGATATCCAGTCATAGTTTTTGGTCTCGAAGCCCGGGTCGGGATTGGTGCGGTAGTACGGTGCTTCTTTCTTGTCTTGCCAAGGTTCAATGTAGAGCATTTCGGCTTCGTATTTGGGTAAGGCGGCCATTGTGTCACGTGGAGATTTCCTAGCCTTTTGCCGATTGAGAGTTTGTAAGAGTAAGTGCTTGTTTTCCTTTGGTGAACAATTTCGTCATGCATATATAAAGCACAAACGTGTGTCGGTGTCCGTATGCATGAGACTGGAAAAATGCGGAATCATCCCACCGCTTGTAACTGATGCATGAAGATGCTTGTCAGATGACGTGCGCATATAATTCATCTGCTTCATTTCTTTCTTTTATCAAGCCAAATCTCTGTATTGGACAAAGACAAGGATGTAGTGGGGTACAAGTAAGACCACTGGCTTGGAGTGGCACTCCCTCGGTACCCGATCTAAGACGCACCAATGAAGTTAGTTCCCACATATACCAGACCTTGCAATTTTTGCTGTGATAATTAAACCTGTTTACTTTACTAGAACGAAGAGGTACTGAATTGGAGACACCATGGAGGCTATTTTGTGGTCCAACAATAGCACGCAAGCTGAAACCGCTTCTTCCCCTTACCCATTGACTAAGGGCAATTTTCTCGGGGCCTCTAAAGTGTGGCGTCCATATGCGACTGGACTGGGCACGATTGTACTCTTGCTTTTTGGGCTGGGGCTGTTTTACGATCGCATCGAGCGGCGGGGAAGCAAGTATGTGATCCTTGGTGATTGCGGGTGGTGGCTCCGCAGGACCATGATGACTAAGTTCAACCTGGATCCGAACAATGTTGTTTTTGATGGCTACAAGAAGGTAAGACTACCTTGGCTCGGATTATCTGCACCAACTAAAGATTGCGGCAGTACACGAAGCAGGACAAGATCTGGGCGACATGGATTAACGACGAGCTGATCCATATCCTGCCGCCCAAGTTCTTCGACGACATCAAGAACCAGCCGCTGCAGAAACTCTCCTTTCTCAAGGTAGTCGATGAGGTATGGACAGGAAACACACCCATGATCTCCCAAGTGTAAAAGCTTACGTCGCAAAATAGCATTTCATGTGGAACCTACACGTGGGCGATATGGTGTGCCAGCGAGACTACGTCAAAGCAGTGAAGTCGCAGTTGAACTTCAGCCTCCGTAAGATGGAAATGCATCTCCAAGATTGACAATTCGGATGAGGAGCGCTGACGTTTGATGTAGCGAGTATGACAGATTACATCGCTGAGCAGACCGATATCGCCATTGCGGAGCGTCTCGCACCACCCGACAACACCAGGGGCAAGTACTTGGTCCTCCTCCACCCGCATTTCATTTCTTCAAAAATCAAATCAAGAAGGGGACTAACAAAGAGCGCAGGCTGGAGAAACGTAATGCTCTGGGACGCCACCCTCGACATAATCCACCGCGTAACCGCCGCCGTAATGGTGGGCCCCGAGCTCGCCGCCAACAAGGACTACATCCATCACGCACGCGGATACACGGAGGAAGTCACATCTTGGAACGCGCCTCTCTTCGCCATGCCTCCTTTTCTGCGCGTGCCCTTTTGGTGGGTTTCCAAAGGCGGGCGGCAGATCCGCGCGCACCAGCGCGAGGTGCAAAAGTTTGTGTACCCAGAGCTGCGCAGGCGACAAGCGGCCGGATACGAAAGCAAGAATTTCTCCATGCTGGACGGGCTGTTGAAGAGCGCAAAGGACGGCACGGAAGCGTCGTACGCCAGGATTGTGAATCAAGAGCTCTTCCTGACGTTTGCGGCTGCGGGCTTGTTCTCTGTCGTCGTGTGTCAGCTTATTCTTTCGGTGCTGGGGCATCCGAAGTACATGGAGCCACTTAGGGAGGAAATTGAGAGGGCGGTGCGCGAATGCGGGGGCTGGAATAAGGATGCCTGTGCGAGGATGCCCAAGTTGGACAGCTTTTTGCGAGAGACCCTGAGGCTGAGTCCACCTACTGCCCGTAAGTTCTAGTAGGCACGTGAGAGAAGCCCGGCAGTCAATATGTTAATGATTGTTCTAGTTACACTACAACGAAAGGTCGACCAGGATATTCCTCTGTCGAATGGCGACGTAGTCAAGGCGGGTACGCTCATCGGGTTTCCCACCCTGGCCATCCAACGAGACGAAGAGTACTATGAGCGCCCGTTGGAATTCGATGGATATCGATTCTATGACGCCGAAACAAACTCGGTGAAGGTCAAATCGGTGACGCAGAGCCGTACCTATCTCCCGTAAGACAGCCCCCCTGCGCAGAATTTCTGCCTAGCATGGCTAACCGAGTGAATGCAGGTTCGGCTACGGCACCCAAACATGCCCCGGACGATTCTTGGCTACCGAAACATCCAAGATTGTCTTTGCAAAGTTCTTGGTCGATTACGAGATGCGCTTCACCCCGAAACGCACCGGTAAACCCGTGGATTGGCCGATCGGTGGACAAATCATGCCAAGTATCGACGTGTATGTTTCTTTCCGGCTGCGGAAGCGGTAATTTCTGCATTTCCGAGGTATAGACACTGCTCAAATAATCTGTTATATGGAACGTGGTGTTTGCACTTTGGGCTTTGGTCGGAAACCGAGCATGGCTAGCCTCAATTGCATCAACAACAGTCGCACAAGTACAAAGTGACCATTGATAGACTAATTAAAAAAAAATAAAGATTTTTTTTTTGACTTTTGCAAATACACAAAAAACATGTCAGCAGCTTCTCTCCCTAACGGAGAGGTAGTCATTGGAGACGTGGAACACGACGGCAGAACGATCTTATACGTCATCAAAGGTGTGGGATCTCAGAGCACTAGCCAGATAGCGTAGCTAACATGGGAGACTGGAAGCGGATCAGACATCGTACATTAATTACATCAAGCCCTTGATTCTTGCTGAAGAGCTTGGCTTCCCATACCGACTGTCCGTCATCGACACTCGTGATGAGTGGTTCTACGCAGTGCATCTGGAACGCATGGTTCCGTCCCTGAAGGACAGGGACGACGTGAGTGGAGAAAAGATTACTGTCTTTGAAGGAACAGCGTGCCTGCAGTACCTGACTGCAAAGTACGATATGCGCGGGGAATGGGCGGGCAGGACGACATGGGAAAAGGCACAGGTCCTCTCATGGGCGGCCTTTCAGACAGCCGGGCTTGGGTATGTCTGGGAAATGTGGTAGCAGGCCTTCACTTCCTCTGACCTTCATAGTGCAACGGCCAAATGCTGGCTTTATTTTATGCGAGGATATCCCACCAGGAAAAACCCCGAGCCAATGCCCAAGACATGCGCAAAGTAAAGTTCCATACCGGTGCTCTATTTGCAGATTGGTTGACGGCATGTAGGCTCCACTCAAACACGTTGAAAGCATGGGACATGTTGGAGGCACGGCTAGCTTTACCGGGACAAACATACATTGCCTTGCCAGACCGGCCGACGCTGGCAGACATTTCGTATTTTCCCTTTTCTATGCCATGGATGTTCAACTTCTTCGGGGTGGATGTCAAAAATTGGCCAAACATCAAACGGTGGGGAGAGTTGATGCTGGCACGGCCGGCAGTCCAGAGAGTGATGTCGTCGGCGCCTAGCATTGGACACTGAGGCGAGACGAAAGGGCAGGGGTAGAAGTGGGAATGAAGCAATAGAATGAATGTGCGTCTTGCCAAGTCGGTCACCGAGCTGAGACGTGATATCATATCATAAGAGCAACAGACGAAACAACACACAGCCAAACAACGAAATGGCCATAGACTCGGAGACAGACGCACTCATCCGCCCAGACAGTCACGAAGTAGGGGCAGCCGACGACGACGCGCATCTATGGACACCCAAAAGAAGGCCGGCAGGCTACAAGGCCATGCCCGTGTCCTTTTTTGCGTCGTGCGCAATGGCGGCAACTGCAGCCTCGACCGTCTACGCGTACGCACACATCGTCTGCAAGGAGGCGTCGCAGTGCGCGGATGGTGGAAAGGCAGCGTATGCGTCGGCCGTGGCTGTGGCGACGACGCTTGCGAACGTATGCGGACTCATGGCAGTGGGCATATACGAGCGGCTGCCGACTCGAGCGGGGCTTGCAGTATGGATAGGGCTGAGGGCAGGCAGTGTAGTGGTGCTTGGAGCGGGAGGTAAGGCAGCGGCAAGCGAGGCGAGGCGGCGAGATTGGCGAGACCCGGCTGACAAGCGACGATAGTAGTGCAGAAGAGTGTCGGACTCGCATTAGGAGCGCGCCTCGTCGAGGGCCTGGCCACAGACAACACGCTGCACCTGGTGTTGAATGGGCTGTACGCGCGCAGCAGCGACCAGCGCCATGTTGGCCGCCTCATGTCGGCATCGCTCGCTCTGTACATGGCCGGCATGTCGCTCAGCCCGGCGCTAGCAGCGCTGCTGTCCGACTTCCGCACCTCCTTCGCCGTCGCCCTCGTCATGTTTGGCGTAGCAGCTGTGTACCTGGCCATGGTGGGGCGGCTGGATGAGGGGACTGTCGGGGGGGGGACGGCAGCGGCAGAGACTACGGCGACCACGGCGACCACGGCCCGACCTTCGGCCGACTCGCCGCCCTTGCCCGCCCAACACTGCGCCTATTCAGTGACCGCGTAGTCGCTGCCCATGGTGCCGCCATGTTCTTGTACAATGCCGCCATCTCCTACATGTTCCCCGCCCTCATGGTGCATGCGACGCTCCACTTTGGCTTCACCCCCGCCCAGAATGGTCTTCTTTTATCCGTGGCGGCGGGCACGTCGTCGTTGTATCTCATAGTCGCCGCTCTCGTTTCCCGCCCTGCCCGTAATGCCGGCTCTGTGCTGGTCTCGCTCACACTACTGGTGGCCGCTCTAGCAGCTCTCGCCGTGGTGCGCGTCTCGTGGGCCCTGTTTCCCGTCGTAGCTGTTGCTTCCTTGGGTCTGGCAACTCCTTCGTTCGTCAAGGCGCACCTCGTGCAGCGTAGACAGCATGATGCTCTGGCTGTGGCTGCTATTTCCGTCGCAGAGGGTCTGGGTAGTCTTGCTTCTGCCCCATTGCTAGGTGCATGGCAGAGTACCCATCCTGGCGGCAGTGTTTTGTTTGTTGCTGCTGCTCTTGCTGCTGCTTCCGGTGGCGTTTTCGTACTGGGGTGTTTGTAGTGAATAATACAGCGTTGCGCCTGGCAGGTGTCTGCAAACATGGTGGAAGGGGGACGAACACGTGATCGCACCGGGGTGGCTCTCGCAATCATGGCTCAGGCAGGGTGCGCCGAGTCTGTCCTTGTCATACATGCTTGGGCGCGACATTGAAAAGTCTAAACTGCATTTCTTCTACATATCCAATCTCGCTGCCCGCACCTCATACAACATCCAATCATCCCTGCCGCTTGGTGCAGACAAGTCGGATGTCAGGGTGCGTGATCCACTCATCCGGATTCACCGAGTAGTCGCTGTTCGCGTCCTGTGGCCTCAGCTTTACCTGCCACTCCCTGACAATTGAAGCAACTATGCTCCGGAGCATGCGGTCCGCAACATATTTGCCCATGCATTGGCGCGGCCCAAATCCATAACGCCACATATTGTATCGCGTCTGGGCTGGCTTGAGACCCAGGAACCGCGATGGCATGTATATTGAGCTTTTGTCGCCCCAGAAGGGGTTGCGTATGTTCAGACCATACGTGTCAACAATGACCATCGTCTATCAGCCGTCAGCTTCTGTACAACACACATGTCATATGCTGCATACTTACCCGCGCCGGTATGATCCACTCGCCAATCTTACGCTCCGACGGAGGAGCTTGAGGAATCGAGAAGGCTGTACCTTGACATCAGCGGAAAATCCCAGAGCACCTTTTCGCTATACACGTACGTGCGACGGGCCGCAGGCGAGACGATTCGTTGATGCAGGCCGCAAGAAATGTATCGCCTCTAGCAATGTATGCGTCCCACCGAGCATCATCCCTTCCACCTTCTCTCTCAACCTCCTCCAAGAGCCTGGCTTGATCTTCGGGCGACGAGGCGAGGTATATAAAGTTCCACGAGATCGCGCCCGTTGTGACGTCGAGGTTTGCGAAAAGTGACTCGTCCAAAGTTTGCAACAGCTACAAAGATTAGAGGTTGAGTCAAACAAATCATTTAGCTGGACGACGTCGGCGCTATTGCTATGCGGGAGATGCCAGACTTGCGCAAGGCCATAGCAACAGAGCACAAGGGGAAACTCGTCTTATGGGTGGAGCCTGAGGATCTAGATGTTCAGGACATGGCCCAACGCTTACGTTCAGTGCTGCCCCATCACGCTCAGCCCAAACACATCGTCGCCAGAGCTCAGCTGCCGCTATCGAAGAACGGAAAGCTCGATGCCAAAGCTTTAGCACAGCAGGAAGTCGTCTTCGAAAAGCCATGCACCATTATGGGTCCCGAACAAAGCTTATCCAGCTTTGAAGCTCTGATCGCACGCGAGTGGCGAGCCCTATTGGGCCTTGACAACTCGGTCAAGTTGACGTCCAGGGACAGCTTCATTGCGCTCGGTGGTCATTCAGTACTGCAATTGGACCTTGCTGCACGCCTCCGCAGTGCATGCAACATGCCGCTCGCCATCAGAGACATCATCCGGGCCCCCGTGCTGGCCGACATGGCGGCTGTTGTTCAAGCGCGCATGCGCAGCTGGAAGGCGCAAGCAATCAAAGAGGTTGCCATCAAGCCGCTGGGCACCAGTGCGCTGTCACCGGCTGAGCTTGAATGGTGGCATCGCTATCGCGAGGCGAAAAGCCCGAGCGCTTTCAATGTGTCATGGGTAGCGAATTTGCAACCCGAAGTCAACCTAGCTCGCCTTGCACATTCTCTCAACTCAGTCATGGCTCAACACCGCATACTGAGATCTCGCTTTGTGTTGAACACAAATGGCAGTGCCTCGCGCATTATAGCAGATAATCCTATCCAGGTTCAGATGGTTCCCATGATCAATACGTCCGAGTTTGTCAATCGCCCGTTCGACCTTACCAACGATACATTGGTCCGAATAGCACTTTCACCTTCGACACTTGCCATCAGCATATCTCATATCATATGCGACCTCACCGCATTGAACACACTCCTCGCCGATGTATCTAAAGTTTACAATAGCGGAAAATTGGCAGCCGTGCAACTGGATTATTTTGATTCAAAAGCGTGGGGCCAGCCATTGGACCGTGAGACGGCCTTCTTCTGGTCGACGTATCTTCGAGGCCTTCAACTTCAGCGTGAATCTGAAGACCATCTCTGGCACAAGTCTTACAAGGGCACATCACTACTATTCCCCTTTCCCCAGGAGCTCTGCCGAGACATCGTAGTGCTGACGACAACTGCTGGCACAACGCTTCACCAATTTGGCCTTGCTGCCACAGGTGCAGTTTTGCATTCTCTTTGCGAGCGGACCGATATCATACTAGGCAGCCCATACATGAATCGCAACTCCGTGGAGGACCAAAAGGTGGTTGGCCTATACCTACAAGCCCTCCCGGTCCGCGTCAAAGTAGAGAAGACGATGACCTCCCAGGAGGTACTGCGCACTGTTCAATGCGCGTCGCAAGCATCGCTTTCCCATCCTGTGCTATGGCCTCAGCTGCTAGAGCACCTCAATCTACCCTTTCCCTCACGCCGTCAGCAGCTTTTCGACTGCGTTGTCACCTTCCACGATGATCGCATGACGGGCAAATCCATCTTTCCTGTCGCGGGAGCAGAGGCACAACATGTCTGGACGGAGGGATCCAAATTCGGGATACTTTTCGAATGGCACATCTTTGCGGATCGGCTTTCGGTAAGGCTGGAATATGACACTGATTACGTTCCAGATGTCCTCGTGAGGATTGTGCAGAATATGTTGCTACAAGCGGTCAATGGCTTACTAGATGCGACATGTCGATACGATGAGCTGCTGCACCAATTGGATTCTTCTCTTGCCCGCCAGTGCAGAGACCTAGAGATTGACATTGAGGATATGCAGTACATTGCAAGGCAGCATTTATCGGGAGTGAAGACGGTACCTAGTTAGTAATACTATCGCATATCCATCCGACTCTCGCTATTCCTCCCTCGAATAGCTGTGTGCATAGTCTCATTCTATTTTCAGCGTAGTGAGTCGCTCAACATGACCACCCTGCACCTTGACCTCTCGACTATTTCAATTTATGGAACCTTTTCCGTAAGATCCCGAGAAGATGATATAAGTGTCTCGCTGATCAGGCAACGATGGCGCTATGTCCGCCACCCGCACCCATTTCTTGAACGTGATAGTCGCGTTCTTAGCCGAGAGATCCAAGACAAAGTGGTTTAAGTAACGTTGTCCGGACTCGGCAAAGGTAATATCGGATGCCATACTGTTCAGCCCGACAGGGACAGTTTCGTCGAGACTAATAGGGTGCCAAATAGACGCAAATGTGATTTCAGAAGTTCCTGTTACAAAGTCCAGTCCTATGCACCAGGAAGTTAGCACCTTGCTAGTCTCGAAAGGAAGCTAGAGACTGTAGTAGTGGCTGCCGACTGAAAGATCGCCCCACTGCTTCTTGAACAGTGTGTAGGGCTCCCTAGTGTCGATATCCTCAATCTGCCCATCTACGGAAACTGTTCCGTTGATGCGAGTCGTAGTATTGGCCTTGAACGGATTTTAGCTTCTCTCTTTATTGTTTTTTGTGAACTTGACGTATCTAGTGCCAAGACCATCCCGGGCCCATATGGGATGGAAGCGAAGCAGAGAGGTCTTAAAGCTACGGGTGCCATGTAGCTTAATGTTAGAAACAAGGGAAAAATAAATCTTTTGCCTTTCCTACTGCCATTGAGTTATCATTGACAATTACATTACCTTTCAATACAGCTAGAGGGAGGTTTGCGGACATGTAGTCGCGTGGAGCCGGCTTCGAAGCACCATGGGACAAATTTGACCGTTGGAATTACGGAACAGAACTGTCATATCGTTTCATCTTCGACACATGATTCCTCCAATAAGGCTGTTTGATATGGCTGGTTAAGATCCCAAATCCTCTTGATCATTTGGTGAATCTATAGTGGAGTCAGGTTGAATCCGAGACTTATTTGACAACGAAAGAGGCTAGCTCGCACTAGGATGGTGAAGCGGGAACTCAACCGTGGAATCGCGCTGGCTATCCACCCATTTGCATTACTTTTCGGCATACCAGCTATTTTTCTTCGTTTTGTTCCTCGAGCCCCCACGGCCCCTGCAGCGCAGTAAATTTCTGCATCAAAATAGGCTGGTGGCGCGAAGATGGAGGACAACCCAGGTTTACGAGTTGAGTTTGACGTAGCAGCAAAAGAGCTTTCGTGACGATCATGAATGGAGAGTGAAGATTCAAACCTATCCGGTGAACATTATTGTATTGAAACTCTGGTCGTGCTGCCACGTTGAGTGCCCGAAGCGCCCTCTATCCGGACGGCGGCTTTTGCAGTAAGCCGATCCAGCGCAATCCAGTCTGAGAAAAGGGCTGATGCCACAGTTAAAGGGCTCAGTGCAGAATAGCCAGCTTTTCAGCCTTCTAGCGGCTCCGAGCATTTACCAGGGTCTTCATAAGCCCGTACGACCTGCACTATGTCATCCACAAATAGTACTTGATGGCGGTCTAGTAACACACTCGTTTTCCAAAGCTAAAAGCGCAGCCTTATCTGCAGCAGACAACCTCGTTTTTCTCGAAGGATGAAAAATTGCCTTAACGCCATAGCAGCACTCTTGACGGCGTCGTTGGTAGTATGAACGTCGTGGCCGCACGCCGTCACACTTGCGCTTCCTGCGTCGGCAGCTAAGACATCCTGATCTGGTCCTCGTCAGTGCGGTCCGCTCCATCGCTATGTCCAGTGGTTAGTAACGCGTCAAAATGTTGCGAAAGGTGGTGTATTGAAGGAAAGTGGAAGCGATCATTGATGATGTGAGGTGGGCTTTGCCAAGAGTTAAGCCTCGTTGCGCCGAAACTTAGCCGCAAAAGGCTTGACAGGGCAAGTGGGTGCGCCGCACCCTCCATTAGTGTCCGTCCTCAATGCAACTCTCAATGACGAGCGCAAACAAGAAGACTAAGACGACATCCGCGATTTTGTACACTACAAACTCTGGCGAAGGCTCCTGCATCCTGTCTTGTCACCCGTCGGCACACTTTGCGTGAGCGATGTAGTTCCACCGGCGATTTCCCGACACCTTTCTGCCGCGTTGAAGACCGAAGCTGACGCCGCCGAAGCCGAGGTCGAGATGGCCACGCGCATGAAGGAGAGTTCTACCGTGGTTCTCGAGCCCGACTCCTTTTGTATCGCGATGAAAGAATGAGTAGCCTACTGCGCGGGCAAGTGTACGTTGCGCTGGCTCTCGCGAGGACTAGCAACACGTGTTAGCACACTTTGGCATTTAGGACTCCCCCCAAGACGTTTGCAAACGGCGGCACGATTTTTCATCCAACACGCCAAGTAGTTACGGACTCTTGGAAGATGCGACGTGGTCTGACGGATCTGTGTAGATCGTAGCGGACCAGGTGTATAAAGGCCTCACGCGTCGCACAGATTTCCTCACCCAAACTATCATCAAATGCCTCCATCCACACATTGCCCCAACAATGGTTCAACTCATTCAGATCGTATTTTCCCTGCTTTTGGCTGAATCAGTCTATGCTATCGGTCGAAATGGTTGGTAATTCTCCAGATACCTTCTTTCCGCACTAACGGGCGTTCAAAGGTGAATGTAACGCAAATTTGAACGCAAGACAATGCGACGACGGTTGCTTTGACGGGCGCATTTTGTACTGCCAATGTATGTTTCCTAGAAACCTGGGAAAGGACTGCACTAAACGATTTTAAGTTGACAGCACATCGTCAACGGGAGGCAGATGCATTCCTGGTTCAGCACCTAATGGTAGCTGTTTCTGGCCATAATTGGGTCGATGAGGCAAGTGGGTGCGCCACGGCTTTCTACTAGTATCCGTGGATTCACGCACACGCTTGCACTTGCACTTTTAATCCTCCTGAACGGCGAGCATCGGCATGTCCCCTTCAATACAGTTGGTCATAATGGTGCTTAGGAACGTGGACCTTTTTGTATATAGAGCAGCGTGGAACTTCCGCTAGACATTTTTCAAGACATCCATCCTTCTACCTTCCATCACATCACGCTGCAGTTCGCGTACGACACAAGCGCAATGGCCTAGCAGCAAGTTTTCCACCTGCCTCAGCGTATCTCCATTCATGATCCTCACGTGTTTTAGGAAGATATACCGAGTTCCTTGAGCCATGAAGTCTTGATCAAGATCAAAAGCTTCGCCCTCGATTACCGCGACTTCGCCGTGGCCATCGGAAAGTACCCGTTCCCTGTCAAAGACAACGTGATTCCAGGATCCAACCTATCAGGTGAAGTCGTATCAGTGGGTAGTCATGTCGACGACTTCTCCAAAGGCGACAAAGTGGTGACCTCATTCGACCTGGAGGCACTCTGTGGCACCATGTCTGACTAGCACAACAGCCTAGGCGGTTGCTATGATTGTGTGCTCCGGGAGTAAATTGCCCTGCCGAGCTCGGCCGTTGTCAACTATTCGTCCAGCACCAAGCTCTACTTTGCACAACTCAGTGCTTCGGTGCGCACAGGTACGATGGGCTGGAATGCACTATGTGGTAACAATTCTTTGAAATCCGGGCAGACTATACTTCTCCTAAGTGAATCTTGCGGCTTCGCACAAACGTCGTTTCGACGAGACCACCAGGCACCGGGGGTGTATCCATCACACGCTTCATTCTTGCAAAAGCGGTCGGTGCAAAGAGTATCATCACCTCCTCTTCAGATGGAGAGCTTGCACATGTCCAGAAACATACGGTGCCGGCCACACCATTAATCACAAAACCATGCCAAACTGGTGCCATAAGGTCCTAAAGATGACTAATGACCATGCTGTCGACTTCACCACTGAAAACTGTGATGCTGGGACGATTACACAGAGCATCGGTACAGTCGCTTATGGTGGCAACGTTACCGTCATCGGTTTCCTTGCAAGCTGCCCACAGGACAAAATTCCGGGTGTAGCTGCGCGTTGTGCCGGGCAAGGGTGCCGTAGTCTGAGGCATCATGATGGGAAGCAAAAGGTAGCTGGAGGACGTCATGCGATTCGTGACTCCAGAAAATCTCAAAGCCCCCATTGAGAGGGTCTTTTGATTCAAGAGGGGGGAATTGGCTGAGGCTTTTGAATATCTAGTGTTTGGTTCGAACGTTGGTAAGACCTGTATGAAGGTATATTAGAGGGAAAATGTGGCCATTTGAAACTACGTTGCGAAGAATGGTATGGATGAGATAATTCGTAGCACTATTCCACCTTCTCCTTTCCAGACCACTAAACAAATTGCTTCCTTTCTCTTAGGCTGAAGACAAGTCATTTGCAATTGGACTCCTCGAATCTAGACCGAGAAATCTGCGCAAAGATTCAATACTGTTAAGCCTGCCTGACACGCGAACATTCTGAGGCGGAGAATCTTGCTGCGCTTGGTTTGTGAGCCGTGATTCGCTTCTATGGCCGGCCTGTGGAGGTGGCCGGTCTAAATTCTGCCCGTGGCTGTCTGCCTGGCTATTCTGCTGAGTTGATTTGGGGTTGCTGGCTCGTGCCTTGTTCCGTTGTCTGTTGCGCCACTCCCAATATGCGCGAGAATCATGTTGGTTCCGAAACTTGTTGAGTGCTGGTAGTTTGAGGAACATAGCAGTCGTCAAAATCAACACCACGGCCGCTGTGATTACCATTCCCGTTATGCTTTCGCTACGAGGAGACGAATCTGCCATACTCCATATTCCTGTTGCGAATCCAAGCGGTAGAAATACGGCGGTGAGGTAGGTGAAGGAACGGATAAGATCCGCGTTTTGAAGCTCCAGTTCGTCTCTTGCCGAATCCAGCCCGCTTGAGATGGATGCTCGAAGAGACTGAATGGTGCGTGCTTGGTCTTTCAGGTCTCGAATCGCATGCGAATTTTCAATTGTAAGCTTGGTTATCGCGGCGCGATATCTTCGCTCGTCGTTCTTCGTCCATCGTGGCTCTTCAGGTTCTCGCTCCTTTTTTCGATTCGACCATTCTTCAGTCTTCTCTAAGACGTCTTTAAGATCTTCTTCCAAGAGCTGTAAAGAGTATTGAAAGGCCGGCCATGCTGTCCACAAGTCGGAGTAGGCACCGTTGTTCATCTGCATGGAGAACAATTCGTTCGAAATAGAGACTATGCTCTTGTTGACCCTTTCTTCCTTCTTGCCGACCTCTTTAATCTTGACTTGATCTCCGCTGGTGGCCTTCTCTCCGCTGGTGGCTTCCTCTTGGCTGGTCGCATGAAGCACATTTACCATTTCTTTGCCTATCTCGTATGTAATGCCTTCGTAGCGCTGCGCAAGCTGCTTGAGCATTCGACCGCACAGAAGAAGTTCTAGTACCTTTCTCTGTTTCCATGGCTTCTTGTGTCCATCCGAGGCCATTTCCAGTTTCGCTGGTTCAAGGATTTCCTTGAGATCATTTCGACCATTAACCTTTTCCCCAGACTCGGTTTCAAGAACATAGCAAGTCCAGTAGCGGTCGAAAAAGTCTCCCACAAACCGGAAACCTGACCCTACCCTTTCAATGAATAGCTTCTGGTTTCCTAGAAAATTCATGCTAGTCTCGCTCTTGACGGTGCAAAAACGATACGATGATAGATGAAACTCGGTCGTCCATGTGTTCGCAGTTGCTGTAACTTCATCGGAGAAGTATTTAACCTTATTCCTGTGTTTCTTGAAAGATAAATCCAACGAAACTGATCCTTGGCTTAGAGACTGGGTTTTAAGGATACTTTGAACATCTTTTGGGATTTCTTTGAACCAGACAAGACGTTTCTTGCTGTTTCCTGGTGTGCGCAATTCGCCAAGCCTTTCACTCATGGCTTTATTGGACCACAGACTTTTTTCAAGCAAAGGATCCCTGTACTCCCTGTTACGATTCCACTGATTGGTCTTTGGAATGTCAATAATGAAGCCTTCGTCTGCTTCATTTGGATCTTTGTCCTCAATAGAGCCCTCGTTAGACACCTCAGGACTAAAGAACTCCGGCAACTCATATAGCCATTCATCCGCCAGCTCGACTATGCTCTTCTGGAGGATAACGTTGTTGAAAGGCATTCTTTTCTTCATCCTCATTTGAGTTGAGAACAAATCTGAGGCCAGTAAGGTAGCAGACGACCCCTTCGCAGGTTGGGTGCGAACATCGCTTGTCTCCTTTTGAGTTTGGGCAGGATCGTTGCACCTAATACATCGGAATAATTCAGAGTCCCTGTTTTTCCAAAGCAGGAAAGGAATCTCGAAGGTTCGGTGCCAATAATCGTCTCTCCATGTTTCGTCGTACAGCGCAGGTTCCTTGGTAAGTGGATCCAGTGAGCCTGGAAAAAGACCATTTGCGGACAAACTCTGAAGCAGAATTCTACCTGCTTCCATGTTGTCTTTGCTGTTGCCCAGGATGATGTCTAGTATGTACCGCATAGGATTGCTCCAGCCCGAGTCTTCAGACTCCTCATGGTTTTTCTGGATATCCATGGTAGTCTTCCAGAGAGCAGTATGCATGGAGAAGAACTTGCGATTCTCTTCATAGAACAAAGTAATGTCTCGAGAGTGGAGATAAAATCTGTTCTCACCCGGCGATCGTGCTACAGCAAGCATCCTTTGCTTGGAAACAGGGTTTTCTGTAGTGAACCGTCGCAAAACATGCTTTTGAAACGTTTTTGGAGCGTATTTGAACATCAAGTCGCTGTCTTGAATTACGCTCTTGGAGTTTATTTTCCGCTGAATGAACCCATTTTGGCCAAATTTTGATTTCTTCGACTCAATATCTGGGATTCCATCGATCAGAGCCCCAAGAGCTTTCCATATCCAAACATGGTCCTCCAATCGAAATTCTCGAAGTCTCGTTGAGTTCGACTGGGGCCGAGAGAATGCATAGAACCCCCGAGCGTTGGCAGCATGAAGTTGCCGAATCCAATCCTGCGCGAGATTCTTGAAAACCTCCTTCATCTCCATCTCGACTATATCGCTTCCTATTGCTTCACAGCTCTTCGAGTTCTCTTCCACTTGTTTCTTGAGCTTCTCAACGTTCCATGAATTTTCATTCATCTTGAAAAGCCTTCCATAATCAGCGAACTTGATTAATTGGAATGGCGTATCAGTCAGGGATTCGACACATGGGCCATCCTTGGATATAGCTTTGCCAGTGACCCAATAATTGGTTGCGAAAGACAATCTTGTCTTATCAGGATTTTCGCTGCGATTTTCGACCTTGTCAGCGTTCATCAGCCAGATGATGTGGCCTCGGCACACTTGACTAATTCGCTGTCGCAGGTGTAGAACGTATGTGTTCCGATCGATGTTGTTGCTGTTGCGGATTGTACGGAGATTCTCATACATTGATAAAAGAAATTGAAAAGCGAAACTAGCTGGTCAGCTACTTTTCAATTGACGATGTTGACTTGACTCACAAGCTTGCGGATGTGACAATCCGGTGTCCCGACATATCCCCACAAGTCAACCCGATGGGTTCGTTGATTGGTTCCTGATCATCGCTAGGATCTTGACCAGGTTCAGGCAATGGAATACTGCAGACAGAAAGTATATGCTCCAAATTGCGCCTCATGATGAAGTCTATGTTTTCATCAGGTGACATATCGAGTCTCGCGAACGAAAACTTGCTGAGCATATTATGCATTGAATAGAGACTGTTCTGTGTGATCGGGAAATCTGTGCCGTCCCAACTCTTTTCGCGTACCAGAATCTTGTAAGCCACTGTGGTTTGGAGAGAGCGCCCAGGTTCTACCTGAAACCCGGGGTTGGACTTGGCAGTAATCCTAAGATTATCGACATTGTCATCGCCATCTATGGAAAGCTCCTGAGGTTCCCCATTGACAAAGATAGATACAGCTAAGTAGACAGAGCTGTATGTCTCAGGTTTCGTGGGCTCTTTGTGATCTCGAAGCAAACCTGCATGTTCAAGTATGAATCCCTTGTCGCTGGACACGGATTTATAAGAATAGTTCCCGAATATCTTTGTGCACTTTTCGCAGCGTGTGCAAACCTTGGGATCGTCTTTTTGTTTGCAATCTTTGCAATCTTTGCAATCCTTGGGGCTGTATTCGTGTTCGCAACCTTGGCAATCTTTGCAATCTTTGCAGTGTTTGCATTTGACGCCAAATTTGTCGTTGTTGAAATCGAACGAAGCATCGGTGAAATCCAAATCTCGTATCCGCAGGTTCACTCGCATTGAATGTTGAAATCCCTGGCTATACTTTAAAGGGGTTCCAGTTGTTGACCAATGATACTGCTGAAAGACGATACCCTGGAATGCGACATGTAAAATTTGGAAGGTGACATCTCCGTATTCAGTGGTGAAGAGTGGCCAGCGATCATGGAGGAATTCATGTCTCGTCTCCGAGGTCAGATCAGGAAGACTGTCTTGACCATACGGATAGACGTACATACCCTCTCCATCGCTCTCACGAGCACTCATGAGTTTCTGTGCCCGACTCTGAACAGAGGACGGTTCCGGTACTTCGGGAAGGTCCACAGATACGATGCCTGAACGAGCAGACCTGTGGGCCTGGGAGATTTGTATGATATCTCCAAATGCGTTGAGACTTGCAGTTGTTCCATGATCCCCAAACGACACATATGGATGTGTTTCATGAGAGTCCTTCTTGAGCTGCTCGGGCATCGAGGTACACATTTCTGGCTTTGGTTTGTCTAGCAACAGTTTGTTAGATGTATAATCTAGAGGTGAAGTAGACATGTGGCTGTACCAAGAAGAGAGTTGCGCTTATGCACCATCATGGGGTTGGGCTGTCTTTCAGCTTTCTCATTGTTCATATCGTGAGAGGTTTGTCCGTTCTTCGGAGAACCTGGGGGTACCGATATCGAGGAAGCTCGGCTTCGATCGCTGCGCTCTGGTTCTGTACCTTCGCTCGCCATTGGGAAGAAGGACGCTAGGATGCAAGAAAGCCGAGGAGCAACAAGGCTGAAGTACGGTAAGGCTTATTCCCAATCGGCAAGATTGATGGAAGTATTTGTCTTGAATACACACTGTGTCCAGGATTGGGTTTAAATCAATCGAACATCCAGCACTGTAGTCGGATCTGAACTAAATATACAGACCAGCACCTCAGCGATAGTGATTCGGCTTGCGCGAAACCAAAACAGGTATCCGGATTTGAATGTTTCTTTTTCTCTCGCGCAGGATTATTCGTCTCATATTTACTGATCTGGAAAAAGTGGCGCTGCAGCCTCTACTTTGTTTTTTGCTCACCACTATTTTTGTTGTTTTTCTTACTGATTAAGTCCTCGAATCAGGACGAGGTGCGATGCATGCAGCTGCACTCGTCGCTGCACCCTAAACCAAAGCTGGTCGCATCTCCAATCGAGCTGAGGCACAAAGCACAACGAGAGGTACACTGTTCGCCGCGCATGGCTGAGCCACATCCGCCTTTGTAGCTGCCGCTCCGGGTACGCGGCTCGTATCGCGATTAGTGTATGCATGCGAGCCGGGGTGTAGTGGACCGAGGTGATTGACTGCAGATCAGTACCAAAGCGTCCGACAATGCATGACGAAAACGCAACACCCAGTGCGCCTTTGCTCCAAGGCTGATAACCATCCCACGGCAGACCAACACGTAGACGTAACTGCCTCTTTCGTGGTATGCACTAAATAGGAAAAGAACTCGCAAATAGATTGAATTGACGAACTAGGTAGCGGAGTTCGTGAGCGCGGGTGAACGACCACAGCCTGTAGCTTCAAGATGGCGACTGTGATCGAGCCTATGAAAAGTACCCATGGTCCTCCTGTAACGCCATCGATGACAAAAAGGCTGCAGGCAGAGGAGAGGGCGAACATGTAGGAATGTCATCCCACTTAGTGAATGGCAGGCTGATTCGCGATGCTAGAAAACATTGCCTTCCACATCGTGTGTGACTGGCGTGCATGCATTTCATGGCTGCGCGCCCAAGAGCGTAGCGATCTCCTGACGTCGACGCAAGGTAAATGTGGCGAAAATCCATAGTATCGCAATCCAACCCGGTCGGCTAATTGCCAGTTGACTCTTCAGCTGATTTGACGCACATGGGGTTGAGATGGTTGGAGAGCAGGATGCTATGACGGCTGAGGGAGCCTGCTAGAGAGATGAGATTGGCCTGTGCGCGGCCTCGCCTTTGCCCCGTTTGCGTCGGGCCTCTCGTGGTCTCAACTGCGCTTCCCATTCTTTGACAGCGACTGCACCACCGCGAATAGTCAGAGTCTTCTTATCCAAGCTTGTCATTGAGAGTTGTTTTGAGAACACAGATGATCGCAATCGCGTTGAGATTGCTGCGATCCCCACATAGCCAACCGCGGGAAGTAGACTGCAACTGGTGTGACACCTGGGAGAAGAAAATGCACAATCTCGCACCGTGAGCAAGTATCAACTGTGGGGTCGCGACATTTCCAATCGTGCACTCTGGTCACCTGCGCGAGAACTCTAGAACATGAAGAATCCACGGCCCAACAGCTTGAATTCCAGAACCCACACCAGACTAGCCGCTCCCTCTGAGTCAAGCCAGGTTGCATGTGCACCGAACGGCATCCTTTGCCTAAGGCACAAACTCGCAACCCCCGTCATCATCACAGCACCAACAAGGATCAGATCCGACTTCTCCCCCGTCATGAGCATGTCAAGCAGGTACCCATCGTCCTCTGCGCTAGCGTGAGATCTAGGGACAAATAATGCCTCACCACCATACCTCTCGCCGTAACTGATGTAACCAGCTTCTTTCTTATCAATCATATCGTACTTGAGCAATACCTTGCTCATATATCCATCACACTCTTGATCAAGCAGGTAGCAGTAGCAACCAGGCCGGCCAACGTAGTCGAGATTTCAGCTGGGGCGTTCGTAGTCATGGGCCAGTTTTACTTGCCCATCTACTACTTGTCCCTTACTGAGGTGAAGCGTCCACGTTTTGACCTTGGCAGGGGGCTCGGCCGGAGTGTGGATTGGAGCTTCGGGCGGATACTCGTCGAAACAAGGCGAATAAAGCACG
Organism: Stemphylium lycopersici; assembly: GCA_003268315.1. Classification (NCBI taxonomy): domain Eukaryota; kingdom Fungi; phylum Ascomycota; class Dothideomycetes; order Pleosporales; family Pleosporaceae; genus Stemphylium; species Stemphylium lycopersici. The sequence goes on from QGDG01000064.1 coordinate 195,510, forward strand.
ATTTGTCTTGATCTATTTGATACCTTTCGCTCCCAGGCATTGATGACATGCCAAGTACTGGAGGGCGTTTTCATTGTGAACTATTGGAATTGGCTGCCAGTCTAGAATAGGCTGGCGAATGGGTTTGGTGTAGGGGGCTGTGCCGAAGGCAGTCAGCAACGCTCAAAAAGCATCCACCTTGGTATAATAAGGATGTACTCGATAGCGAGCTACATCCAGGCTATAAATCTATATCCTGGGTTTGCGGAAACTGCGGATACATCACCAGGATTTTCAACAGGCCCTGATTCTCGGCCGAAACTAGGCTACCTCCATCTGAAGCTAAAAATTCTCAAGCTGAATTCGTAAGATCTTTACAGGGCAAGATCAGCCCCAGGGACTTCATACAGGACGCTTCGTGATGGGAAAAGCACTCTATGCTGTTGGCCTTTACTTTTACGATGTGGTCTTTAGCTAGAGAACATGTACTTTATATGTGTAGTATCATTTGTTTTTATTTGAGCAGTGCGCTGCGAGTGACGCAGTTTAAGATCACCTACTCTGATCTAATTCCCAGAAAGGTGGAGTTTTTTATGCTGCTCAGAGGGGTTCTAATCGAGTGCCTGGGGAACCTCTTTATTACGTAAGGTTTGTGACGTATCTTATAGACTTCCTTGATGCTGCCGAAGAAGCCCCGCCACGAAGCTTCACGGTGTTAACGACAGGACTACATCCGATGCTCCGCCGGACCCCCCGCAATGAATATTGGGAACCGAGGTATAGATTGATAGGAGACGAGACAATCTCGGGTAAGTGGGTAATTTACTTGGTGTTGTGGATGTGCTTAGAGACACATCCAAACATGTGCTTGCGCGGACATACATGTCTATCTCCGTCAATGCTACCGTCGTTCGGAGAATATATTGATGCTAATACCGCTCATGAAACGTATTTGCTAGTGCGTTAAGCTATATAAATGGATAGATTCTTGAATGGCGCAGTCACTTACAACAAAACTCATGGCTTCTCCGATCAAAACCATCGTCCTAGTAACGGGCGGTACGTCTGATACCAACATCCCAATCAACAAGACAAGACTGACAGAGTTGATACACAGCAAACAGTGGCATCGGGTTGGAGTTGTCGACACAGCTGCTCAGTGATGCAACGAAACACGTTCTTCTCGGTAGCCGCTCGATTGAAAAGGGCACGATCGCCGTGAACGATATCCAATCCCGTAGTCTACCAGGCAGCGTGGAGATGCTCCAAATTGACGTTTCGAATGAGGACTCAATAAACAAGGCAGTCAAAAAAGTTGAAGAAACACATGGAAGGTGAGCGTTGGTTGACCGCCTTGCATGAAAGACAACTGACCCCCCTAGGCTTGATGCCGTGGTCAACAACGCCGGTATTGCCGATAGCAGCGACGAATCCACGTTCCAGAAACTCAACACGGTATTTTGCACAAACGCCGCTGGACCCTACACTGTCGTGGAAGCCTTCGCACCACTGCTATCGAAGTCTACATCAACACCGCGCATCGTGAACATCAGTTCTGGGGCTGGTTCGATCAGCCTTCGCCTGAATCCAGAGGATGCGTTTTACAAGATGAAGCAGGATCAGTACCGGGTTAGCAAAGCTGCCTTGAATATGGTGACAGCGTGCCAGATGACCGAGTATCATCCGAGGGGGTGGAAGGTATTTGCGTACTGCCCAGGATGGACGGAGAGTAACTTCACTCCCCGCAACAAGACGGCCAACGGGGCAAAGCCAACCAGCGAAGGTGCTAGGCCTATATTGAGCATGCTGAATGGGGAACGAGACGCTGAGGCAGGCAGATTCTTGACATATGATGGCGAGAATCCTTGGTGAACTGCAGTGTAGCGTAATGTATGCAAAGTAATCATTGTTAGTGTCTAGCCTAGGCCTAGCGTTGTTTACCGGTATCCTGTCCGTGCGCGTTTTGGCCATGTTCGAGTTTTGACCACCCCACCAACT